>CM070502.1:19334279-19773630 GCA_036346375.1 Guadua angustifolia
GAAGAAGAGGAGGAACGCGCAGTTCAAGGGCGCAGGGAGCGACGGGAGATCAAAGGAGGAGGAAGAGGAAGAGAGGAATAGGGAGAATAAGAGATGAGAATGAGGAAGGAGCCGGCCGAATGGGAGGAGAAAAAGAAAAGAAAGAAAAGAAAATGGGAATAAAAGGAGGAATATGTATATGTGTATATATGTATATACATGTATATATGTATACATGTATATATGTATATATCTAGGACAAAATGGACACTATAACCATATCCGATTAATAAAATCCCAAGGAAAAAGGTTGGACGTTATAAAACACGCCATGATTTAATTATCACATTAATTTTAATACTCCATGATTTCAAGAATTGACTCGAGTGCAGCAAAAGGCCACCTTCAGAATCTGAGTGAGACCGAGTATCTTAATTATGTTCAAGCAAGCCTTTTTTAGTCATGTTTATGAAAGTTTTCAAATGATTTTTGATACATATTATATCATCAATGCATGGGAAAATTGTTTTGGTAGTGAAAACTTAAAGTGGATATGGATGGAAAGATGGTTGAAAATGAATAGCTAAGGTAATAATTGAATATTGGTATGTTGAGATGGCTCATCCAATGAAAGGAGTTGGTGACATGTTTATATACATATGGTGGGTAGAAGGCACCGATGAGAAGGATTTCATACCGGTGGGGTCCTTTACATATGCTATGATATAAGAACAACTAACTATACTCAGACAATGAGCCGTAATTATAGTATCAACCATAGTGTGTGAAATCAGTCAAAAAATGTTGTCTTATGAAGATGTTATGATTGCACATTGGGTATGTGTAGATAACTAGTAATACTTCTGGGATATGCCGAGAGGCCTAGTGGGGTACGCGATTGTAATGACGCTATATTTGAAGCTATGGATAGAGTTACTACTAATAGGTAGGTTGGTATAAATTATTAAAAGTCGTGACACCCTAGGATAGGTGTCTCCGACTCAAGTAACATGTTGGAGATCTAATACCGGATTATAGATAAATATTTTGAGGCCTTATAGGATAGGATCACTATGGATAAAGTGGTACAAACCTACGCAGGGTTAAAATTATGAATGCATACTTGTCTCCTGTAGATAGAGACTACGTAAGCTATGCCCATATTATTACGAGTACTAGTAGCTATTTCCAAAAGTAAAATATACAACCCTTAAAGAAAATTAAAAACCTAATTTCAGTAAAAATAGGAATTTGTGGGAAGATGAACATTGGATCAAATGAGGGAAAATCATATACTGTATTTGCTAATAGCGCTTGCTGAGTATCTTGTACTCACTTTTGATTAAATCACCCTTTGCTTAGAAGGTGAATTTTATGGATCCACCTATGAGACGTGAGGTGAAATTACTTGTAGGATCAGGTCTATGAGGATGATTACTCTAAAGGAGCTAGGTGGTTGGTTAAGTCGTAACCTAACTTTTGGCGATCTTCAAGGTAATTAGTTAGATGTATTATATTTTTGCTGTACTTGAATTCTATATATAATTAATGTACCAGACTTGTAACCATGTGTGGCAATAGACTATAATAAGCTTCCATTTCAATCTCTAATTGTTGTTTTACTACAACACTACATCTAACGTCTTGTGGTGGACTATACTGGTCGATTAGCTACCATCCTTTGACACTTAGTTTCGTGGTGCGTGATTTTGTATCTACTATAGGCCTGTTTGGTAAAGTTCAAGATCTCAGCTTCACTTGAGATCTGAAACTTGTAGGCTAAAATAAAGTGAATTAAGTTTATATTTTTTGGTCTAAAAAGTAAACAAGATGATTCATCTAAACACTCTTAATATACTCATAGCTCCTTCGATCTAGTGGAGTTGAAATATCCGACTCACTTCAGATCCTAAGCCCTACCATACTGACACACCATATTCGCATGCATGCCTCATTATCTTTACGCGACATGACGAGTGGTGGCTGATGAGTTCGTTCGTACGTATTCTCGTATACAATTAAACAGACACATGCCCGGGATGATGGCTTGCTCGATCTCGTGCGAGTACGTGATAGGTAAAGGGCAGAGTGGTGGCCCAAATTCTCACATTCATAACCATAACCACACACATACATAAACATAGCCCAAATTCTCCTATTCATAACCATCTAATCTATTCACACACACACTCAATACCATTTCCCGGATGGGGCAAAATTAAATACAGTATCCACGTACCCCATACTCGTTACTCCTGCAATGTTAACAAAGGTACCGTAAACTTACGGGATTAAGGCTTACTAGTGACCACTCGAATCCAATAGATAATCACGTCCTCGAAGGGACGATCACCAATATAACTAACACTTGCCCCAATCAATAGAAATTAGCCATGAACAGATATATAACAACGAACAACTCAATTAAGCACACAACTCGATGTACTTGCAACCATTCCCTTAACCTTTTAATCATCAGACATTTTCATAAGATGAAGCACCCTA
Organism: Guadua angustifolia; assembly: GCA_036346375.1. Lineage (NCBI taxonomy): Eukaryota > Viridiplantae > Streptophyta > Magnoliopsida > Poales > Poaceae > Guadua > Guadua angustifolia. Next base: position 19,336,764 of record CM070502.1, read on the forward strand.
TAATTATATCCAAACAAAGCTTACCTCTTGCGTATTCATCGGCGATTCACGTCGCTAAAAGCAAACAATAGATTAATCCTCCTAGCCACAATCTAGGAATGCACTTGCCTTTTACACCGACGAAGAATGGAGTGGCATACGATTCGAGAGCCACTCCAAGCGAGAACCTTCTCGCAATTAAACAATAATCATCCAACTCAACTTTATTCACACTCGAAACAAGCAACAAAAAAGAAAACAACTCATTTGCATATCGACTTCTTCAAAAACTAATGTCCAAGCATAAGCTAAACACATATCAGTATTTCAGATCTAGCTAAATTAATCCTTGCTACTAGAGAAAGTTAGGAGTGCACAGGAAGTAATATAGTTAGCGCATAAGGGCACGAAAGCTAGTAAGCAAATAGCACACACTCATACTGTGATTTACTTTACAATGAGACAAGATTAAGCACCACTCTCTATTTTTATTCACTCATATCCACAGATTCATACTTGGGACTAATTAGCATAAGAGTCTTCTAGCATCACTACAAGCCAAAGATACCTCTAATGGTTAAACCAAAAGCATTAACCAGCAAGGCATTTTTTTCCCACTAAGAATTCGGCCATCTCGGTACATGTAAGATACTCATAATTACAACATATCAAGAATCACTCAGAGAGCTATACACAATATCCGTTCATCATCAATTGGTAGTAAATAATTCTTAACTCACTCATTTTACTTGAGCCATGCAACAAGTAATAAGAATTAAGTCATAGCATAAGATTCACAAACATTACCGATGTAAGAATGATATTACACGGTTCATATACCAATAACACACACACGTGTGTGTGTATATATATATATATCATTCCCTAAACAACAACATATAAAACCCTCAAGAATCTAATACCGGTATACAAAAAAAAAGAAATACTTGATATGCATCAGTACAAGTAAAGGAATCATTAGGAAGCCACTGCCATCATGATTTACTTATTCAATCAAAGACCAGCAATCACAGCCTAGACTCAACCCAATCCTCATTTACTAAGCACCTCCATCCCACAATTAGTCACTCGAACACACCACGGATAACTAAGCATCTCATATCATAGAATAACTAAGAAATCACAATTATAGCATCATAATCTCAGTGCAAGCATAAATCTCAGATTCCAAACATCACTTTGCAAATTGAAAGGGCAGGTGATGTCGTCTAGAGAGGGGGTGAATAGGCGAAGAATAAATTTAAAACTAAATCACGTGGAATAAAACAATCCAAGGTTTTCGGTCCGGAGTGTCGAGATTTTATCAGGATACTCGATATAAATGTCCGGACTATCAGGGGTAATTGTCGGATACTCCAGTTGGAGACCTTGAAGAGCCGAGGGGTCAGCCGGAGTGTCCCGGGTATTTTATCGGATACTCGATATAAATGTCCGGACTATCAGGGTAATTATCCGGATACTCGGGTTGGGCACCTCGAGATGAAATTTGAAATTTCTCCAACTTTTAAACAATCTACTTGAACACAAAGATGATAAACACTAGCGAGGAACCTAGATCAAGTAGATGCCTAGCGAAAACTCAATAATCAAATAGATCGGGCAATTTCAAGATTCAAAATCAAATACTAAAGCAAGAACAAAAAGTAAGCAAGAATGAAAGGCAAACTTGGAGCGATGATTTTTCACCGAAGTTCGGATCCTTGAGGATCCTCGTCTCCGTTGGCGGCACCAAGCGGGGTCTCTTTCAACCCTTATCCTCCGGTGTTGCACTTTGCACTTTCGCGGCGACCAGTCACCCAAGACACGGGGTCTCTTTCAACCTACTAGCGCGGTGTTGCACCTTGCACTCATGGCTTTCACTTCTTTGATTCCTTCCCTTGAGGCGGAATCGGCCTTCACAAACTTCCCGGCCAACCACACAAAGTCTGGGTGGCTCGTGGCGACCTCCTAGCCGTCTAGGAGCCCTCAACCTCCAAGAGTAACAAATGCTCACGAAGAATAAGCTTGGAGATGAAATCAAGTGCTCAACAACTCAAATCACACTCAGCAGAGCACTACCTCTCTCACCCAACCCTTCACTCAAAGGGGATCACTAAGATCTAGGGTTAGAGGAGCTTTTGGGAGCTTAAGATCACTAAGAATACACCCCAAGGCACCAAGGAACCAGCCAACAACACCCCTCCAGCGGCTACCCAAGAGGGGCTTTAAATAGAGGCCCCAAAAAAACTAGCCGTTTGAGCTGCGCACTGATCCGGATGCTCCGGACCATTTTACCAGAGTGTCCGGACATTTAGTTCGGATACTCCGAATTAAGTTCAGATACTCGGACTAGATTCATGACAAAGACGAAAGGAGCATAACTTTTGATTCGGACTCCGATTTAAGTGATTTTGGACTCTATTGAAAGCTAAGAACAAGGGCTACACAACCAACAAGGTCTCACTACCCAATTCTCAAAGGATAAATCCAGATTTCACCAAGAATCCAAGGAGACATACAATTCTTACTTCGGTACCACCAATACCACTCTCACTCTATGTTTCACAAGGATGGATCATTTGAGCACTTGACACATCTAAAAGTCATTCAATAGAACATCCCTCTTAATAGTACGGCAATTCTTAGACTCAAATTCAAGCGAGAAATCTAAGTCTTACATTCAATGCATGCCGTCTTCTTTCTTAATCTTGGTGCATGAAGATCTTCACCATATAATTGATGACATCTTTGCCTTGTCCAACTTGACTCGATTCACCTCATGAGACTCTCGTCCTATCGACCTTGACTTGATCATCCTCTCCGGCGATCCCCACGCCAAGTCGATCTTGACTTAGTCCTCAACTCTTGGTGACACCGCCGTCTTGTTGACCTCGACTTACGATCATCCTTCAAGATACCTTGGTCATCATACACACAAGGGACCTAATTCTTTTCAAGTCACTCATGAAAGACATTAGTCCCAAAAGCTCAATAGATGTGGATAAATTGATATTTGTAAGCGGTTGATTACCACAAGTGTTTCATATAAAGAAGAACAATATAAATGGAAACACTTGACATAAGAAATATTCTCTACTAAGTGCATCATGATGAATATGTAATTGATCTATATGCACTAGAGATAATTGCCAATATGATGAATCAATTAAATCATGGCAAGGATCACAGTCTTTACTTAAATGAAGCACATGGTAGAATATATCTGAATTGTACATGTGCAAATAATATTGGAATAAGAGTACATATGTGATCCAACTCTAGATTAAACTTCACTAAGAAAGTGCATGAGAAGATATACAACTAAAACATGCATGCACCAAGTCAATCTATAGCAATGTGAAGTTTAACTCTAGTTAATACATGCACACTAAAGGCAAAGCACATAATGAATTCAAATGAATATATATGCACAAATAAATATGACATGAAACAATGTGCATATATATAATCAACATGTTACTTGGAGTTCACTATGCATTTGCACAAAAGAAATGCAATAACAAATATAGAATAGATACCAAAATTGCATACCTTATCTTTGCTTAACCATCCCACTTGATTTTCCTCTAAATATATGAGACTAATACTCAACAGCAATAAACATGTTAGTCTCATAGCAATATAATCATATTAGAGGTTTGCCATTTGTTAAGCACTAAGTTAAGCATTTACACAATTATATAGATTGTCATTATATGTGTTTGTCATTAATCACCAAAATAACATAAGTGCTTAGATGCACTTTCAACTATCATCACAGATAGCTAGTGCAAACTTGAGATGAGGAACTAATAGCTCTTGTAGACATTACCACAAACACTTGACATGCACACATGAACCAAATACCTCAAATGTCATTTGTGCTTGAGGCTCACCACAAGAAGAAGGCAAAAGGGGCAAAGGAGGCGGTGATGTTCTTTGTTTACCAACTGTTGGAGGTGCCGGCGAGAGGAAAAGAAGTCCTGGCCGTGTTCTTGCCCTTCTTCTTGGAGCAAGAGAGAGAAAGGCCACCATTCTTCTTTGCACCTCTGTCTATTTCTAGGCTGTGTTCTTCTGTCTTGCCAAGGGGAAGGAGAAGAAGCGACAGGGAAGGGGAAAAGGAGGCGAGGCAGCGGAAACAGCTGGTAGCGGCTGCTTGCTCATGGAGAAACTCGACCAGAGTTGCTTTCGGCGGAGAGTCGCATGTGTGCTGGCCAGGGAACATCGCCGGCGAGGAGAGGCAGGCGTCTGGAGTCGGGAGGAGGAGGAAGTCGGTATAAGGAGAGGCGCCCGGTATACGGGGAGGGAGGAAAAATATCAGCCAAGAAAATGAATAGCAGCCACACAAATAAAAGAAGGAGATGAGGTTAGGTAGAAAATGATCTGCGGTATTACACCGTAATTATAGTATCAACCATAGTGTGTGAAATCGGTCAGAAAATATTGTCTTATGAAGATGTTATGATATGCACATTGGGTATGTGTAGATAACTAGTACGTACTTCTGGGATGTGCCGAGAGGCCCAGTGGGGTACGCGATTGTAATGACGCTATATTTGAAGCCATGGATAAAGTTACTACTAATAGGTAGTCGGAGTATAACGATTAGCTGTGAGTCAGGCGGGACGCCCTGGGATAGGTGTCTCCGACTCAAGTAACATGTTGGAGATCTAATACTAGATTATAGATAAATATTTTGAGGCCTTATAGGATAGGATCACTATGGATAAAATGGTACAAACCTGCGCAAGGTTAAAATTATGAATGCGTACTTGTCTCCTGTATTAGAGGCTACGAAAGCTAAGTCTGCCTCATATACGAGTACTAGTAGCTATTTTTAAAAGTAAAATATACAATCTTTAAAGAAAATTAAAAACCTAATTTCAGTAAAAATAGGAATTTGAGGGAAGATGAGCATTGGATCAAATGAGGGAAAATCATATACTATATTTGCTAATAACGCTTGCTGAGTATCTTGTACTCGCTTTTGATTAAATCCCCCTTTGCTTAGAAGGTGAATTTTATGGATCCACCTATGAGACGTGAGGTGAGAATTACTTGCAGGATCAGGTCTGTGAGGAGGATTACTACCAGAAGGGCTAGATGGTTGGTTAAGTCGTACCCTAACTTTTGGCAATCTTCAAGGTAATTAGTTAGATGTACTACATTTTTGTTGCACTTAAATTCTATGTATAATTAATGTATCATACTTGTAACCATGTGTGGCAATAGACTATAATAAATTTCCATTTCAGTCTCTAATTATTGTTCTACTGTAACACTCTGAACACGGCACGTTCTTATGGTGGACTATAGCTCGGTCGACTGTGCCACCATCCTTCGGAGCACTCAGTTTCGTGGTGCGTGATTTTGCATCTACTGTAGATCTGTTTGGTAGAGCTCAAGATCTCAGCTTCACCTGAGATTTGAACTTGTAGGCTAAAATAAAGTGAATTAAGTTTATATTTTTTGGTCTAAAAAGTAAACAAGATGATCCATCTAAACACTTTTAATATATTCATAACTCCAGCTCTACAAATCTAGTGAAACTAGGAATATCCAGCTTTACTAGATCTGAAGCCCTACCAAATATACCATATATATTCGCATGCATGCGCGCACATGTTCTTTACATCGACATGACGAGTGGCGGCCGATGAGTTCGTTCGTACGTATTCTCGTATACTACCTTTCCTATAGTTTGAAGACTTCCCGGCCTAGGAGCCATGCCACGTCGCCATTTTTTTGCGCAGCTCGACTTCGATTGGCAGCAGCAGCTGGCTCGGCCGGCTCGATTGATGTGAAAAATTGGGGTGCAGCGAGACCGTCCACGTTGCCCGGATTTTTGCGCCCATCCATCCCTTGCGTGCGTGCGTCCTGGCCCGTAAAGCGCCACGCAATGCAGCCCGCGGAGCCCTCGAGAAGCCTCTTCCGTCTTCCCCATCGCCCAGTGCGATCCCCTCCTCCCTACTCGTGCATCCTCGTCGTCCTCGCCGCCCTCGCTACCTCTCCGCCGCGTCGGTGTGCCAGGAGTCCGCGCTCCGATCTTCAGCGCCACCCTCCTCACGCTGCGCCCGAGGCCAGCCGAGAACGCAGCCAGCGCTTCGGTGATCGGCAGGGGTGCCGCCTCCGCCCTCTCCACTCTTTCTGCTGAAGCCGCCGCCGCCGCCGAGTTGAATCGATCTTTGTCGCCTAATCTGCTTTGCACTTCGGCCTGCGTTGAATCGATCTTTGTGCAGGGTTTTTGTGCTTCTTGATTATTTCTCTATCGATCTCCCCTGTTGGATGGTTCTTTTGTTGGTGATTCTTATTCTTTCCTCCCAGGTGTTGCTTCTGTTCTTCTTCCTCCCTTGCTGATCTTCAAGCGGTCTCCTCTCTGCCAAGGGTGTAAACTACGAAAGTTAATATTCTTTCGTCAGATCTCTTTAACTGAAGTATTTTTTGCTTTTTGGTGATTTCTTTGTGGATTTCCCTGGTTGGGTGGTCTTTTCGATAGACTAATATTGTTACATTTGTCTGAACTATTGATTCTTGTTGCTACCTTGCATCTCCCAAAGTAGTTTAATTTATTTTATTATGGATTTCCTGTTTAATCGATCTTTCTCTGAGTTTTCCATGATATTTGGTGATTTAAATGGCGGCATGGGCGGTCGATTATCGCTTGACGCCTTGTACCGGCGAACGGCGAGGGCGCTTGTGTGACGAATGGTGGCGGCTGCTTGCGGTTAGTCTATAAGAGTTGCGGATGGCGGTCAAGATGCTCTCTTAGAAACGGGGAGAAAAGCGAAGGATGTCGACCGCTTAGAAGGATATAATCTACACGAAATCTCCGGATAATCAAGAAAATACTACATGTTGAGGATGGAAACGCAGTATGGATCTGAGAACTCTGCGGAATTTGCGTGCCTACTCAAGCGCAAACAAATTTAATCAACATATGCAAGTCATCGACGGCGCTACCAAAAGGTAACCGTTTAATTCATATCCTTTGGAATGTACAGGTCTATTCTACTTATTACATTTTGCATCGGCTCGAAATTATGCGGAACCTTCATATCTTTACGAAACTTGATTTAGGTGTTGAAACAAGTGCGTTGATGAAGTGGCGAAATTGGAGAAACAACATCTACCAACCAAAATCAGTTCGATGTAAGAAAATTACCCTTTTCCATTCACGCCTTTCTACTTCATTACGTAGTTGCATTGCTTTAAACTACCTTTTTTTTCTTCAAAGTTGATTTTTCGTTAGGACTAAAATTGCTTTTGTTTTATGCGTATTTATGCGAAAAGGATGACTGCCGATTAAAGAAGGCAAAGTACTAGAGAGCTTTATCGGCCTCATCTTGATTTGCACCTCCACGAATCCATGTGATTTCACGAGAACCTTTGGAGGTGCCAATCTTCTTGTGGGCACATTTGTCTGAAGCTTAAGAAGATATTAGAAGTGTAAAGTCACCGACAAGCTGATTTTCGAGGATAAGGAGATCTACGGTCAAGCGATGGCTCGATAATCAAAATCAATAGCGACTACATAGAAATGTTATTGCAATGTAGACTATCGACCAGCCCAGAATGAAGTGGCAAATCTGCTAGAACACTTGAGAGCTATGAGTTGTTTTGTAGTGGTGTTGGGGTTCTTGAGCACCACGACATCCGTCTCATCCCTTCTTGCGGGGAGTTCTGAGCACTGATTGGCCTCAACCCCAATTTCCCGAAAGTCTTGTCTTTCCTAGCTTCCATTACATTAAATTGCCTAACGATTGTATAAGATCACACTCGGACTCCTATAGAAAAATCCATAATTTCGAGTTTGATGCTTGTCTAAGCTCGCCAAGTATCAAGGACTCTTGTCATCAAAACCATATTAGTTCTTGAGTACGAAATTGTCGTCGAAATTTATGATATTTACGTGGTATTTTCGATTATGGTCTTGTTGTCCCTGCTTGTAGAGTCGCCGATAAGAACTTGATCAAATACTAAGCTAATGAATTTATTTCCTTAACATATATTGACAATTTTAGATTGATTTTATGCATTTCTTATATTCTTGTCTGATTGTTCGTTAACTTCTGACTCCCTCTTACTTTTTTCGAGCTCAGGTGCTGGCGTTTTAATCAAACTTCGATGATCATTGCATGGTTAGCGCCAAAGGAAGTTTTCTTTAAGATACTTTAACATGTCTTACAGAAGATTATATTTTTTATGTCACTTTGATTATCTTTGCATGCTTCAGCAAGTCTAGGATAAGGTTCTACTTGCTGCAACCATGAAATAATTTTATGTCGCATATAGGGATTGGGAATTATGCCTTCATGGGAATAACTAGAAATGTCTTTTTAAAGGTTTGAGTCAATGAGGCACATTTATTCGAACTGTTGTCTCTTTTAGAGTATAGATTATTGTAGCTCTCAGACACTTTGAAACAATTACATTTTGCTTTAGCCACACATTATTTCTGCTCTGTATATAGTGCACGTATGGGCTCTTGAGTGATTCATGTAATGGCAGCTCTTGCATTACCGGTTACCAAATTATCTGTGTCCATCTTCTGCATTGAATAGTACTAGACATTTTTTAGGAAACTAAATTAGGTTGTGACTAACTGATGATTTTTCTGATGTTGATGGGAGTTAAAACATTGAATCATGCCAAGTCGTACAGTTATCTATGATTATCGATATGTTATCCACTTAAGACCATAAATTTGTTGATTTTAATTGATGTGTTATTTTTCTTATCGTGGTCTGTAAAAAAAATTGTTCTCAGTGCATGGCTAATTTTGTGATGTCCAAAGGTTCCTAAAGCATCGGCTGAGAAAATTGATATGCCAAGATCTTTTAAATACATCAGTGCAACTTGCAAGGTTTGTATTAGGCATTTTAGTTTATTTCATTTGCAGCTCCTCTTTACACAAACTCTTTTTTATCCTATGAATTTTTCTCTTTACGATTTTTTTGGTCCCAGAACAAAGTTTCGAAATACGAGGAACACATCACTGTAGTCTTTCCTAAGGTAATTTTTGAATCAGAATTTATGAGAAGAGATATGGCTCTGTAAAAGTAATATGTTAGACTTTAGTCGCACATGCTTATTTTTAAGGTGAGATATGTATAGATTAGTTTTTGTGCTGATATTTGTTTCAGTGAGCCATGAGTTTCTTGTGTCGGGAGGCCAGCTCCTCAAAGGACGATATTTACTGTTTGACTGATATGTTGATGGTGGCGGCTAGGCAACACGATCATTCTGGTTATTTTCTTATTGAGGTATATTTTTTGAGTGAAAATTTGAGAAATGTTCTTAAACATGTGTTGCAGCTCTGTTAATCTCGCTCTCTTTTATCGGGACACATTCTATAGTGATTATAGTAAACCTATACTTGTTTGGTTTAAAAATTTGATAATGAAATGGCGAGAAGTCACGATGTCATAACTTCTGGTGTGTTGATGAAAGCGTCAAAAAGACTTCTTGAGTGATTTGAATATTTCAGATATGCCTGAGTTTAGATGTTCAGATATGCCTGAGTTTAAATGTAAGAGAATGCAAAGGACTCCGTTTTCTGGCCTGCACTTCAGGCTTAGTGCCAGATGCCTTTGCTATCATCAGGTTCTCATATATCATTTTTATATCTTAACAGAACTACATTGTCTTTGAGAAAACTTGGTGTGCAGTCTCTGATTATCTCCATCGTTCTCATGGTTTTTTTTATATGTTAAAACCAGATGATCATTCATCGCTGTAAAATATTTTGTTGTCTATCCTTGTTTTCAATTAAATATGATAAATGAACACAATTTTATCTGTTAGAACACGACTTATCTGTTGCTTTGTTATATGGTGTTTGCAATAGAATAATACCCTTACGATTTCGCTCATTATTTCGACGATTAAAAAAATAGAACACTGTAGGAAAAAAATTCTACGAAAAACCGGACCGCGCGGCGTATACGCCGCGGAAATATTCCTAGTACAATTAAACATTGAGACATACCCGGGGATGATGGCTTGCTCGATCTCGTGCGAGTACGTGATAGGTAAAAAGGGCAGAGTGGTGGCTTGCTCCATTCGACTGAGCTGGATTTGGTAACGTACCTGGCAAATGCAACGTGAATAATTTGTGCTTTGGGAAAATTTAACCTGGTTGATATCGATCGACTGGCAAGCTGGCCACTAATATTTACTGGCCCATAAAGCAAGCAACATGTTGCTATATATGCCTGTTACAGGTACTTGCAGACAGATCCAATTGTAGATGAATTGAATCAAATTTTTATGAACATTCTTTTAACTCTTGCTAGTGATGTGCCCATGCGTTACAACGGAAACTCAATTTATAACAAAAAAATATTTGCAAAGTGAGGCTTCTCATGGACATGAAGTCGTAGACAACCAGCTTTTTATCTTTGCTGCAGTAATAAACGCGAAGCGGCATGATGAACTTGTGCTGAAGCTCGCCAATGTCGGCAATACGGTCACAGAACTATGGCTTGGATAGAGTCACATCCTTGAGCCACTTCACCGCCACGGTTGCCCTAGATTCAAGTATTACCTTGTAAGCCATCCCGAACACGCTCTCGTAGGTGACCCCGTCCACGAGCATACGCCCCGAGGTTGGTGCCGTTCTACATTAGGCGTAGCTCCACGACGTCCTGGAAGGTCACCAGCACCCGCGCGTCGCACGCTAGGTCATCGGCCCCCACCCACGGCGCCACAAGGAGGAGCAACAACGCGACGGGGAGGCAGGCCAGCGACCGCATCGCGGCGACGTGAGGTAGGGAGAGATGGATATTGTCATATGGATTTTGCGAAATGGGCCTTGGAAAGTTTTGATATTTGCGGGCCGGGATTTATTCGTGAGAGTTAGGTTGGGGGCGTTGGTTTTTTTGTGAGCAACGGAGAAAATAGAGGGTGTGGATGAAAATAAACTCTACAGGAGAACAGATGACTGCCACTAATTCTTAATTAGAAGTAGTAAAGATAAAGACAACAACATACCACATCTTGTTGTGGGAGCTTGCAAACCCGTACACCATGTCCAAAGTAGTACTCGTATACATTTATGGATTAATAACATCAGGGCGAACCTAACATTTCGGATGACCTGTGCTAAAATTAGCCAGCTTTTGTACGGAGGAAAAATGAATGTTAATGCTATTAGTGTTTTTACTAAGGTTAACTAGCTAGTCTGTTCAACATTATACTATCAACATGAACTAAAGACCAATCATTATGATGCACAAAGATTAAGAATATGCACAACATCAATACAAGATAGAGAGAAAATTGTCTCCTTGAAGATTTAAACTCACAAAGAAACACACAAATATTTGACACTTTAATTATTCCAATAATTCATAGTTTGATTATGAGAATTAGGAGATAGCAGTAGTTACATTCGTACGAGAAGAGTAGAAAATGGCGTGAGAGGGGAATGTGAGAAGACATGCACAAACAATTCCTAAGTTCTACTCATTTTACTCTCATTTTTACCAAGATTAGGGAAATAATATTCAAAGGTTAGACTAAATATAGGGACCCCTAATTAGAAACAATGTGCATATCTAGCTCCATTGTTCACATGCTCTATTCACTGTTCATGTACACTGTTGCATCGTTACCACGCTGGGGTTGCAGGTGACGAGTCCAGCCACGTCGATCCCCAGAGTGATAGCATGTCCTCCCACGCCTATGTTTGCTGTCGCAGAGCCAAATAGATTCCGCGCTTCCTGTGTCTCCTACTGCGCCTTCCGTGGTAAAGGAAGCTATTTTTACAAAAATACATACTGGAGACTAGACTTGAAAAAAAATAAACAGACAGTTAGGTATATACAGTATTCCTTAATTAGTGGGGTACCTACCGTGCAATTGATCATTGTGCACACCCTTATGGTACGGACCCAGAATAACATTCGTCCACGATCTGCTCGAGACAATGCGAAGTGTAGTTAGATCGGAGGACTTAGAGTTGAAGTAGAGCCTTATGCAATTCGCATTCTAGCTGGGCCTAACCTGGCAGCCTACAAGATCATCCTGACGACGCCAAGCTAACATCCATGGGCCAGCCCGCCAGTTCTTTCCTTTCTTAGATGAAAGCCTGCTAAGCCCATTAACCTCCGCTGCTTCCCGTGCTCCTCCCCCCGGGGTGTCCTGACTCCCACCCCAGGCCTCCAGGGACCCTCTTGTCTCTCGCCTTTCCCAAATCCCAACCATTCGTGCCCCACGCCGACCGAGCCGGCCCAGCCGCGCGCTCGTCGCCCGCAACCGCCCTCTCGCTCGTCACGGTACGTCACGCTCTTACCCGCCCCGCTGTGAGCGAGCTTCGCTAGGTTTTTTCAACCTTTTGGCCGATATATCCGAAGTTATCCTCATTGCCTTTATTTGCCCCTTGTCATTACCGCTATTTCCACCATTAGAGGGCTTGTCACTAGTAAAAGAGGGTGCGATGAACAAAATCTTCCTTTTCCACCAAAAATACAATATCATATCCCAATTTGCCAAAGACAATATCAAGGAGAAGGGAAGAAGTTCACGGCTTAACATCCCAACAAGCAACCTAATGACTTTTTCCCAGAGGTGTACATATCCACTTCGAGTGTAGCCCCTATGATTGAACCCAAAGCCCAGAAGCCCAAGAAATGCCTCCAAGCATGGGGAACACCTGTGACATGGACCCAAACTTCATCCAAATGATAAGCAGCAACACTTCCCTAGCTTCTTCCCATTCCAGAATGGTGAGGGTGACCCCATGATTTTTCAACAGAAATCAATGTCACCATCCTCTTTAGTTCTTCTACAGAGGAAAAGACACAAGGCACGAACTCATCCGGGGCAAAGCCTCCCAAACCCAATCCTTTGTGATCGACGGCCAACTCGGTTTGAACAACGCCAAGACTAATCGACCGCCCGAGACCTTAATGAGAGCAATAGGAGACGGATCCTGAGTCTCAAGTTTGAAATCGAAATCAGGATACGAAGAATCCTAACTCACTCTTGCCAAAACCGAACAAAGGAGCATCAGTGTTTGGCATTTTGAGGATTGGGCATTTCGCCATGATATGAGAATTTTTGTTACATATAACACAATCCAAATCACCGAAAGCACTCATCATTCACGCGTGCAAGACACTTACAACGAAAACAAAGAGGAGGTCTCGCTTAGCTTTAACGAGGGACCTTCATTGACACAGAGGCCGAGATCACCAGATGGCGTCGAACCCTCGGGGAGAGAAATGGATGCAGGAACAGGAGCCTCCGAACCACCCGAAGACATCCTACCTCCTTCACGTTGCTGGTATCTCTGATGAGGGGGAAAATGACCACCACGCCCAGACTTCCTACCAAAGGGCTATTGGGTCCACGCTCGAAACCACCACGATCAGACCTCGACGACCATGATAGCTCCTTTTTCACCAAACAGAGGGATTGAACTAAAACACCCTATTAGAGGAGGAGGTCGGGCTCATAGCAGAGGACCATTGTTATGGTTGGGAGTCAGCCGGGTTTGGCACCATGGCGGCAACAGAGGATGTGCGGAGTGCAACAGAGGGGGCACAGATGGAGGTCGGCACCTTAAAGGAGAGACGGGCAAGACTCTGGGATTGCAAGGGGCGAAAAAGGCACGATCTAGATTTTCCATATCCCTTGGCCCGATCGATAAGCGATCCCAGATCTGCAGCTGAAAAAATCTTTTGAGAACCCCGCTCTTTACAACTCTGAAACGGACCTTTCGAAACTTGGTCCCTTGCCGACTGCATGCACGAAGGCCCAAGCCTTATTGTTCCATGGCTCCCGACAGTCGCTAACTCGCTTAGGCGCCTACTCGAGGGTCGGGCCGCCGTCAAGAAAGCCGCCAACAGCACACCGGCGCCGGCGAGGCCGCGCAATGCCCACGCCACCGACGGATAATGCATGCACGGCGAGGAGGTTCTACCAAAACGCTTTTGATGGCCCTCAACTTTGTCAGACTATGAACAACTCTTCGCTTCGAGACGGTTTCTCGCTCAATTCGAATTAGGTTTTGAGATACGATGATACAACCCCCGATTGACAAGCGCCCTACAACAGGGACGATTGTCCAGGTTTGGTTTATCCTCTGTAAAACAACTGACAACCTGATTTTGGACAGCAACGTTGAGATGAGGAATCGATTGATCAGGTACAATTAGTTCCGATTTCTCCCACCAACGTGCATCTCTAGGAAATCCAATAGTTTTCAAAAAATCATCACAAATTTGGTTGACCGAGCAAGAAGTTTTGCCATAATCGTCAAATTGAGCATTAGCTACAGATCACCAATGCTCACACCAGAGCCATGCAATCGATGACCGGAGCACGTTGAGAGAGAGGAGATCGACCTTCATCAAGGGCACTTTGTGGAGGGACTTGACAGAAGACCAAAGATCGCCAGAATCCAGAGACATCGATGACACCCCAGTCCGCCACCAAAGAAGAGAGCCAAGAAATACCGGACATTAACCACGCGGAGAAGGGCCGGTCATGAATCGCCTAACCGAGGTTCGACACATTACCGCAAAGAACGACACCCGACATCGCCCAAGGCCACAACTCCGGGCAGACATCAGCGGTGAGGCGGGGCACAAAGCCAACCAAACCACTCACAATGGACGAGCATTCCGTCAACATCGACAGGCACGACCCCACGCAGGCCCGGACAGGCCGAAAGGCACCACCATTCCGGGCGAGAACACACACAACGCGCCACCGGGAAGCGGAGAGCACAGACTAGGATTCGCACCAGCCGCCGGAGCAGGGCCGCACGCGAGGGAGGCGCGCCACCGGGAAGCACGCGAGGTAGGATTATTTGGTGAATGCGCTATCTCGTGTTTTCTAAATTGGGGGTTATGGTAGTGCTAAATAGATTATAGCCAGGCTGTTTGAGTGTGGAGTTATCATTATGGAGTAAAATATTGCATATTTTATCTAGTTAAGCTACTATGTGGGTCCAGGAGCAATTCAGTTCAGGATGCAGCATTAGTACTTTTAGACTGGCAAATTGTAAATACAGTTCTGCAGCTCCCTATGCAATACTATGAATCCATAATTTTTGTCGATCTTGCGAATGAAAAGATGTCAACTGTGCCATTCATACTGGTTATACAAAGACATTTATTAAGCCGTTAGCAATGGGAGGTGAGGAATTATTAGTAAGCTTGTTGACAGCGCTGCAAAAGTATGTATTTTTTTTTCCTCACCATCACAGCTAGGGATGGCAAAATTACCCGTAGGTACCCGACCCGATGGGTTCGGGTATGGGTTTGATTTCAGACCCGCGGTTTTCAAATTTCGGGTTCGGGTTCGGTTCTGCACCCGTGGGTACCCATGGGTACCCGAATTAATTAATATAAATTAAAAATAATGGAAGGTTAATTCAAGATTTTCAAGCATCGTTCGAGATGTAAGATGCGGCAACTTTCATGATTATATACACCATATATTTTCCTTTAAACATAGAAATTACAAATGAATTGATTGACAATTGATGGTTGAAAATTTGATTGTGAGGTGAATTTAATTTCGGGTTCGGGTACCCATCGGGTTCGGGTATGGGCGTGGGTATGTTCCCGTGAGAGATTTCAAGTTCGGGTTCGAGTATGAATTCGGGTTTGGGTTGGTGCTGAGGAGTGTACCGCCCATACCCGCCGATTGCCATCCCTAACCACGTGCTTAAGGGCCTGTTTGTTTTTACTTTTGATTATAGATTCTAGCCCTAAAAGCAGAATGAAAAACAAACAACTCGATTCTAGAAATCGATTTTCACAATCCAATCCACTCATATACACTAGAATCTACAATCCATTTCATATGTGCTTTTGGATTCTAACTTTTAGATAATTAGCTTCTCTACAACCATAATTCAGAATCAGCTTTTAAAGAATCCAAAGCAAAAACAAACAGACCCTAAATACAATGAGGTATCTTATGTATAGGCATATTCATCGCAGATAATAAAAAGTATACAACTTGACATATCTGCACATACATTGTGCAAATTTATTTATAACAAGTGCAACTACGCGACATACTCTCGTCTACAGTGAAGCGCGTAACGTAATTTCCATACAAAATACATGGTAACTCATCTGTATCTTTGCTAGGAAGCACTCGACTATCGCTCATATAGTAACTCTTGTCCAAATGGGAGCTCCATGAAGTAAATTCTTCAAAGAAAATATATGCTAACTCACGTGCATCCTTACAAACACCAGACTGTGTTATTGCAAACAAGGTTAGGGTCGCAAACTAGATGATGATGACAATTCTTGCTCCAAACTATAACACCCAGAGGTGCCTTCGTAAGTTAAATCGGTAGTAGTAACAAGATTGATATGTGGATGAGAATTCCTAGCTGTTGCGCACAGCAAAGGCTCAATTTCTCCACTGTTTCCTTGAAAAAGATGTAATTTTCTTGCCCTCTTAGTTCTCATGAACTGCATCCTCATCTCTACTTCTTTCATAGTAGGTCTCTCGCCTCCATTGACCTTTAAGCATGCTTCCGTAAGTAATACAATATCATCAATCTCTTCTTGGTCTGCCTCTTCCACAACTTGAGAATCCATTATGTCCAAGATAGCTCCCTCTTGAAGTCCTTCAACAAAGTAATGAGACAAGTTTTGCTTTGCACCTAGATCATTGTTAAAAACTGGTTTCTTTCTTGTCAAAAGTTCCGCAAGTATCACTCCGAAGCTATATACATCACTCTTCTCGGTTAGTTGGCCAGTATAGTAATACTCTGGATCTAAATAACCAAATGTGCCTTGGACAATTGTCACCACATGAGTCTGATCGAGTGAAATACATCTTGAAGCACCAAAGTCAGAAACCTTTGCAAGGAAGCCACTATCTAGGAGTATGTTAGAAGATTTTATATCCCTATGGAAAATGGGTATTGCAGCAAATTGAGTGGAGATAAGAAAGTGCACCTGCAGCTTCTGTGGCAATTCTAATGCGATCATCCCATGCCAACAAGCATTTAACACTTGTATCAATGTGAAGAAGGTCATATAGTGTGCCATTGGATATGAACTCATAAACCAATAAAGGCACCTCTGTCTCAAGACAACAACCGAAAAGCTTCACCACATTACGGTGAATGATCTGAGATAAGATAGCAACCTCATTGATAAACTGGTCTATCTCTGTCTGCTCCACAATTTTGAACCTTTTAATGGCCACTACATGTTGATCAGCTAGAATCCCTTTATATACTGTCCCATGTCCTCCTCGACCAAGAACACGAGCAACATCGAAGTTGTTAGTTGCCTTCTCTAGTTCCTCCAAGGAGAATATCTTTGTTTTATGTACTGTACTTTCATCTGAGATTAGTTGTTCCAAGAGTAGGCCTTGATTTTTCTTGAAATACGCCCTTCGAATGCTCTTTTGTTTGCCTCTCTTCCACTTGCTGACGAGTACAGATGCACCAAGCGCGAGAACCATGGAGCCAAGGCCGCAACTAATTCCAACTGAAATACCTGCATCCAATAGTTGTAGTCATGAAAGCACGATACATTTTGCGAATTGAAACTGCACTGAGGGGATTCAGTTCATTATGACTTACCTAGAACAAGATTGCTTCTCTTAGAGAGACCTGTACAGCCATCTTGAATGTATGGATTTCCTTCAAAGTCGGGAGAACACTTGCAACGGTAGCCAATAGGCATCGTCGCTTCGGTGACATCAAGGCAATGGCTGTGGACACTGCGGCATGCATACGTATCAATATAACGCATAGCTTCTTGACAGGTCATACTCGTAACAGCCCACCGCATGGTCCACATCTTCATATCATAGTCCCAAGAAAAATCGAAAAGATCATCCAGAAGGTCGTCTTCCGATATTATGCCACCGTGCTTGTTACGAGAAGCACATTTCATGTTTTCGTTGCTGGACCCGTTCGGCCTGTTTCTCACACTCGATCGAGGACTGTGGAGCTTTCTGATGTACAGTTAAGTCGAAACTTCTCCAACGCGTAGCAACCTTCTTCAAGCCCAAAAGGGAAAGGAATGCTCACGTTCCCACATGATCTCCTACAATTCCTTGCAAGATTGGGGTTATAATCTGCTCCAGGAAGATTGACATCGGAAGTAAGATTAGGAGATGGGGATAAAAAATGGGAATGCTATCTAGAATTAGACTATCACAAAAGAAATAAGATTTGCTAGAAAATTGAAAGGACTGCGCTACTTGTTTTAAAATGTAGCTCACTGTGTTTACATTTTACCTAAACGATCCATTAAGACACATTAGCACGGGCGCTGATTATTGGGTCGGCAATCTACGACTAGCTAATTCATATCCTGCAGGTGAAAATAGGTCTTGAGCTCCGTATCGGTGTCTCAGCTCATCGCAATGGATGATAGGTACGACATAGTTGAAGCATGTTACAGCACTCATGCGTATGGACCGGGCCGGCATAGTATGAATGACAGGGCCGAGCCGGACCTCGCGGTTGGACATGATGGACAGCATGGCACGATATGTCTACATAGACCGTAATTGGGCCGATACGGTATGAAACAGACCCGATGGGTTCGAAGTAGACTCGGCACGTGCCAGGGCGTTCTGCTGCCACGACATTGCGTCATGTTATGGCTAGTCCTAGCGGTCCTCTCATGCGGAGAAAGAAGAGACAACGGAAATGCTAAAAGATAAAGAATACAAACTAAAAAGTGTATGCTCACTAACACCGAGCACGTGTACCGAGTCGTTCCACACTAGGGTACCCTATATTGGGTATGAGGTTTTTAACAAAATAGTAACTTTATACCTGTTCAAGAATGGATAAAATTTAGTTCTTTTTCTCTAATATTTGTGTCTACTGCCTCAGCTCCGTGCATCTTCATCTCCTTTCCTCTCATAGTAATCATGCAAATGGACAGCTTGGACCAACACAACACGAATTGCAAATGAACGGTGCTTGAGCTCGCCGAAGACGAGCCAGACCAACAAGGCATGGTGGACCGACCAGACCATAAAGGCACGGCATAGTTTAGACATGCAGCCCAATGGTTAGCAGGCCCGGCCCTGAGGTGGGGCGGCCGCCTCGGACCTCCAAATTATCGGGCCCCCCATTATCTATTGATACAGTCAACTTGCGAAGGTCATAACTCTAGATCCATAGATCCGATTGAGTTGATTCTTATTGGGTAAGTTTCGAAATTGAATCTAGTTTCTATAGTCCAAATTTCACGTCAATCCAAAGGTGGGATCTTCAGGAATTAATATTTTAGTAAACATATGTCAATCTGTTTTTATCGAAACCGAAGCAATCATTAATAGTTTGATGAAAATGATTGCAGTAGTGAAGCAATTCTACAAGGTGAGAAAGATTTTGAAATTAATTACTTTTTGGTTATGGTTGATATGGCAAACAGTTCATTGAAAAACAGATTTGAAGAATTCCAAGTATTCAATGGTATATTTGGGCCTCTTCTGAGCTCAACAACTTTGAAGATATTGGATCATATTGAACTTAAAGATTATTGTACTAAGTTGGCAAAAACTTTCTCTGTTGATGATTCATCTGATTTTGAGTTAAATAATCTGATTTCTGAGTTAAGATTACTGCAAATGACTTTGCCAGATAGACCAATGTCTGCTATGGAGATTTTTGAGTTTGACAAGGAAGTGGATTGTTATGCTAATATTTTTGTTGCTTATCGATCTTATTTGCTATGCCCGTAACTGTGGCATTAGCTGAAAGAAGCTTTTCAAAGTTGAAATTATTGAAGAACTATTTGAGGTTTACAATGTCTCAAGAAAGGTTAAATGGCCTGGCAACTTTATATATTGAGAAGTAGTTATTGGATGACATTAATGTTGATGTCATAATTGATGATCTTGTATCTAAAAATGTTAGAAGATATTTCCTAAGATGATCTCTACAAAATGTTTGAGGTAAATAATCTTACCTTTGTATTTCCATTTATTTATAGGTAACAATTTATATAATACATTGAATATTATCTTTTTAGTTGATACATGGTAGTATAAAAATATTTTGATACTTATGTTAGGACTTAGGAGGTCCTCTGTTTATAATTTTGCTTCAGACCCTAAAAACTCAGGACAGGCCCTGATGGTCAGTGGCCGACCCGACACCTGAAGCAAGGTGTGTAGACCGATCAATTATGGCGGACACGGGGTACACGACCTAAATATGCTTGTGGGCTGGCCCTGAGAATGCTATGGATGTGGCTGCAAACCTTCGAAGGATTGCAAGCTAGAACTGCTCAAAATTACATTAGAACTACATTAGTCTGACTATCATTGCCGATCACGCACTACCGATTCCATTATCCGCCAAGGATACCAGTTTGGAAACGACAGTGATGTAGTGTTTTGTAGTGGTGCGAGCTGGCGAGCTCTTGTATGAACTTTCTTTCTATTAATGAGAAAATACGTAGTTCTCCTGCGTATTCTTGAAAAAAATAGCTAATTTATAACACTACTGAAAAGATAACTTGAGTTTTTGTGAGAGTATTTTGTAAATTTAAGTAAACTCATGAAAGAACATGTTAGTTAATGTTGAAAACTCCGATACGAATTTGCCTCCTTTTCTCAAAAAGAAACTCGTGCAAGTTAGGAGAAAAGGTCCATTCCTTTAAACTGATTACGTGTGGATCTCTACTTTTAGTACTTTTTTTTAGTTATCTAAGGTATTTTAAAGAAAAATTGGAGGATACTGTCATGCCTCAAGTTGTCTCAATTTACCTAGGATTCAAAGCCTTGCTTTGCAAAAAGAATTGCTTGTCATGTAATTTGAAGAGGGGGGACCTGACCTTTGCAGCCATCCAGAATGTAAGGATTGCCATCAGCGGGGCACGAACAAGAGTAGCCTCCTCCAGATTGTAGATCAGTACACTGGCTTCTACCGTTACAAGCATAGGTTGAATTATTCTTTTGGGCCTGTTCACAACTTGGTTGATCCGTGATGGCAATATTAAGTTGTACATCTTGGACATTGCTTGCATTTATCCCACTTGAGGAGAGATCACTAGTATGAAATGCATACTCGCCTGCTAAGAAAACCTGGACATTAGATAGCACTTTATCTGGTTGTGCTGTGGTGCCATCAAGCCGGCCAAGTCTGAACCCAAAGGTTCGCAGGTCCCTTTCCAACAAGATGTAGCTGCAGCCCATCCCATTGCAATCCTGCTCCTCATTTGCCTTCTCCATGGTTGACATATCGTCGACGCACAAACTCACGAAAGAGCCCATGGGGTCGCTCGCGTCATCACCGAACATGTAGACGGCGACACCGCAGCCAACAACGAACATATAGTTATAGGATTCGTCGAGCATGACACCCTTAACAGGGGCCTCCCAGCGCCAGGACATGTTATAGATGTCCACACCTGGCCTCATGATAATGTTGAAGACGATAGCAGACGCGGAAGCTTCGTTTCTTTCAGGATGCAAGCCATGGATCTGAGTAGTACTACTACCGTTGCCCAGAAAGAGCTTGGGAGGATAAGTGGTGCTGTTGCAGGTGAGCTCGAAGCCTTGCCGGAAGCAGCCAGGCCCTATGCCGAAGGGGTAGGAGATGTCGACGTCCCCACAGCTGGAGGGGCAGGGAGCCAGAGAGTCTTTCGAAGGGACGTGCAAGAGCCCATCCCCTCCTGCCACTCCGGCGGCCCCGGCCGATGCTCGCGGGATAGCTGCTGCCAAGCACACCAGAAAAAAGGATATGACGCTAACCATCGCCCCTGTGGAGCTCATCGTTGCTCCGGTGATCAGCTTGTCTGTGTTCGTGGTTGGTCTTGTGGGATTCAGTGTAAAGGGATCAGTAAATAGACATTCAGAGGCAGCTATAGCACGAACGGCTATGCCAATTCTCACTATATATAGAGTGACACAACCCTGAGTCTCTAGCCTGTATGTCGGCATATCGCAAGACTTTACCGTCGTTGTATCCATCGAATGATGTAGACATAGTTACCGGATTCATCGATCTACTCGGGATATAAATTCGTGTTAACACACCATCGATCTACCGGATTCATCGAATGATGCGTGCGTACCGATGTCGTCGTACCGCGTTCATTATTCCAGGGGACCAGGAGCACTGGTCCCATTAACGACTCGCCTTTACCGGCGGTCGTCGCTGGTTGCTGTTGACTGTTGAGTGCAGCTTGGCTGAGGAGCGATATGCATGGGAGGGTAATTAAGATAAAAAAAAATGTGTGTGCGAGACTAAAATAGGCTAAAGCTTCTTCGATGGCCGCCGGAGCGTGAATTGCCACATGGCCGACATAGGCACGCCTTTAAGTAACTGTCTACCAGTACGTGCCAGTGGTGAAACCAAGTTGCTTTTGGCTTAGCGAGTGACCGTGTTCTAATTCTAGATAATCATATATAGTTTGGAATTAGAATATGCATGCCTGAGCTGCTACTTGCTACGGTGTTGCAAACGTAGCTATATACTTTTGGTTTTGGAGGTCCATGTTTGCAAGCTAGATTTTCAGTAGTATCAGGTCCAATCGTTCTGCACTTCTGCTATCCTTCCACTTCATGAACGCATCAGTAGTAAAATACGGTACATATCACTCTTATTTTTACTATTACGATTTACCCAACCCTAGGTTGTACATCCGGGAGAAAGAGTACTTCTTCAGTACATCACCCTCCCAGTACAAGTTGTATAAATCTTAAAACAAACGAAAGTATAAGTAATCACTATCTACTATTTATTCATACTTTAATATTTATGCAACTTTTTAATAGTGATACATAGAAGCACTTTTTGAGAGAAAATCATATCATACGACAGTAAACTCATGGTAACGTCAACATCGAAAATTCAGAGTATACTAGGGTTGTGCCCGCACACTGTTGCGGTAGTTCTAATCGATCATTGTTTGTAATTTAGTGTGGAAAAATTTATATCATCAAGTTTATTGTTATATAGAAACATGTAGATTGTTCTATATACATGTTCTATGGATAGAGATGGGCGTCGTGTCGAGCCGGGCGGACCTGGCATGGGCTCATCGTGCTTTGTAGCTGAACCATGCTGGGCCACGACGGCCCATCGTGCCCGCCATACCGGGCCAGCCCAGCTCACCTTCGGCGAGCTCAAGCACGGCCCATTTGCGTTTTGTGCCTACTTTGTGTCATGCTTGTCCAGGCCCAGCCCATTTGTACTATTGTGATGAGAAGAAAGGAACTAGAGACACATGGAGTTAAAACAGTGGATACAAATATTATAGAAGAAAGAACTAAAATTTATTTATTCTTAGAACGAGAGGGATGTGCTGAACAGGAGCGAGAGAGGGCAACGAGAGAGTGAGGAAGAGATGCAATCGAGATTGAGAGAGACAAATGAGCGAGGGAGAAATTAAGAGACACGGGTGAGAGAGAGAGCTGACTCATCTCTCTCAGGTGTCGCCGGCGGAGGTGGCGTTTATGTTGTTGAGTAAGTCCATAACGCTCATGCTCTATGGGTCGGTGACCTTTAATTATACTGAGCTTCTTATTCATGCCTTGGGTCATCGAGCCCGACACGGTCCGTGCTAGAGTGTCGTGTCTAGCCGTGTCGCTCATCATGCCTGGTTCTCGAGCCTGACACGATCCGTGCTATAGTGTTGTGCCGTGCTACTTGTTGCGGTGTTTGCAAGCTAGATTTTTAGTATTATCAGGTCCAATCGTTCTGCACTTCTGCTATCCTTCCACTTCATGAACGCATCAGTAGTAAGATACGGTACATATCACCCTTCACTACTACAGAACATGTTGTATCAGCTCATCGCAATGGATGTACCAAAATGGGTGCTGACATACATTGACAAACGCAGGGCATTGCCTCGCTGCCTGAGGCAAGGTGAGTAGACCGACCAAAGAGAACCAAAACTCGAAGAACGGTGGCAGAAGCCATGGACAACGAGAAATGGGCCACCGATCTACGCGGCTCCACGGGAGTACTTGTTGGATATTAATCTTGACATATTTAGTTAGAGTTTGTATTAGGAAAGTTTTATTTGGAAGTTGTAGACGATGCTGTTTTTGGAAGCCGTTTCGCTGTGCATGGCAATAGGTGAGTCCGATGCATTGCCGCTGTATGGCAAGATTTTTCTAGTCGGTTTGCTGTGTACGTATCCAAGTTAGATTCGGAAGCTTGTAGTGCTATATAAGCAGCACTAGTATACTTGTTTGAATTCAAGAAAATCAGAAAAGTCGCAATTCATTGGTGCGGCACCAAACACTACAGGAATCCGAAAAGCCGACGTAAATAGATCAAAAACCGACGTAAATAGCTATTTACGTCGGCATACTGACGTAAATAGGCCGACATAAATCTAGCGATGTAAATAAGCCGTATTTACGTCGGTGCCGACGTAAATAAGGTTTATTTACGTCGGCCTCTAAGCCGACGTAAATAGGAATAGTAGTCCACGTCCGGCTTGAGCATAGCTGAGGTGGCACTTGTCCACGTCATCTTATTTACGTCGGCCAGCCTGGCCGACGTAAATAGTTGCAGGTATTTACGTCGGCCAGCCTGGCCGACGTAAATAGTTGCAGGTATTTCTGGCCGACATAAATAGTGGCAGGTATTTCTAAAGGTGGAAGAATGAGGGACGGTGGCACGGTTGGGCATGGCGTCGATGGGCCGGCGGTCTTCTCGTCGGGGGTGAAGTCATCCGAACGGAGGGCGGCGGCCTCCGTCGTCGGGCGGCAAGACGCGGCGGCAAGCGGCGGCAAGGGCGAAAGAAGCAACAACGGCCATAGCTAGGTGCGAGCAAATGCGTAGTTAGGGCGAACGCGGGCGCTAAGCGTTTAAGTCTGTTCGCCCATTTACGCCGGCCAGTTCGCCGACGAATAAGCCACGTGGTCGTGCATATTTACGTCGGCCAGTTAGGCCGACGAAATATGTGTCCGCTATTTTGAATTTGCGCGCTACCGTCGACTCTATTTACGTTAAGCTGCCGGTTTAAAATACGGTATTTACGCCGGTTTAGATGGTCGACGTAAATAATGCCTTATTTACGTCGGTTTTGGCATGGCGTTTACGTCGGTTTTTTTAGGCCGATGGAAATATATTTGGCCGATGTAAATATATCGGATTCATGTAGTGAAAACCAATCTTGTCTCGCGTTTCCTTGCTGTCTTTGCTACTGCAAGGATGGCATTGCATTGCTAGAGTTTCTCGATTGCGTACGTAACCCTTGATCCAATCCCAACAATTGGTATCAGAGAAGGAACGTGTCCAGACTCCAGAAAATATGCTAGTAGTACTAGCACATGCAAGCGAAGGGGAGAGAACAGGGAAGCAGAGGGGTTTTTTTAGGAGCATGTGGCGCTGGGGTGGATGGCGCCAGGGCCAGTGCAGTGCAGGCGCTGGCCTGGCCGTGGGCTCGGGACAAGGTGTCGAGTTTTTTAGTTGATGATTACAACGGCCTTCAAGACAACGGGTCAGCGAAGCGGGTGCCGAGGTGGCTATCTACCTGTCTTATCGAAGAGACAGTCAAAGCTACGTGCTTTTGTGTCAGCTATATCCACGAGACACTGTATGTGATTACATGAGTTCTTGTGCAAGTTATGTCTATAAGATAAATTTGCACGAGTTCCTTCATAGATGACATGCACATCAGAACACAGATCATGCTGCACAAAAAGATCAAAAGGAAGTTGTTGCGTGTGCAAAGTCGAGTCTGTCAAAGTTGACTCCGAGACATTGAAGAGATATGTTCGCCGTCTAAAGTCAAATCCGTTGAAGATGAGTCCGGGATGTTGAGGAGTTGTGGTCGTCGTTCTAAATGTGTGTGTGCATAAAAGTTCTTGCAGGTGTGTCCAAGTTCTCTCATGGTTAAACTCTAATGTGAGTCTACGTTACCGTCAAGATGTGTTACTGGTGAAAAAAATAAATTGGAGCTGAGGCACAGGTCATAATCACCGATGAGGTGCGTCACCGGCGTTATGGCTAGCAAGAAGAAGGCGAAATTCTTTAGAGATGTGTGTTCACCATTCTGTGTTGAGTATGAGTTGGGCAAATTATAGTTGAGACCGATTGCCTTAATGAGTTAGAGTTGCATTACAAGATTAAGGGGGTGATTGGTAGAAATAATCTTGTAATAGGAAAGTTTTAGTTTACAAAGTTTGTATTAAGAAAATTTAAGATGAGGAGTTCGATCAGGACAAGAAAGTATAATCCTATTTCGTTTTGTAAGGGCTATAGTTTTGGGTATAAATACAGAAGTAGACTTGAGTTTTGTAAGCGATCAGAGCGAGAAGAAATAAAAGAGAAAATTATCCTAAAATTTTTTAGCGTTCTGTTCCAACATTACTGGAATTGACTCAGTACCTGTTCATCTGGGACTCAATCAGCAACATCGAGCTGCAACCGGGTGCGAGGGATAAGCTAATACGGAGGTGGAATGCTTCAGGCGTATAGTCATCAAGGTCAGCTTACAAGGCTCTATTCAATGGATCAGCTACATCACCATTCTGGCGTCAAATATGGAGGCTATTTGCTTGGCTTGTCTACAACAACACAAGTGCTGGACAGCCAGCCGGTTGCAAAAGCAAGGATTACCACATCCACCATGTTGCCCACCACTATGCCTATAAGCAACCGGGTCATCTTACAAGGCTCTATTCAATAATGGATCAACAACATCACCATGCTGGTGTCAAATATGGAGGGTACGTATGGGCACCCTCAAGAGTGAAATTCTTTGCTTGGCTTGTCTACAACAAAAGCGAGGATTAGCACATCCACTATGTTGCCCACCGCTATGCCTCAGTCCAAGCCGATGAAACCATGGAACACCTACTGATGATAGGCTGTGCATTCTCGAGACAAATATGGTATAGTGTCCTAGAGAAAATATATAGGAGAACAGTGAATGACGCAAAGCCCCACTGAGAAACTGATTGACTGGTGGCCCTCAGAACCAGCAAGAATCTCGACAGGGAAAACGACAGCCATTTCCTCTCTTATATTACTCACTATATGGATGCTGTGGAAGCGAAGGAACGATTGTGTCTTCAATAACGTACAGGCCCAGCACCAAACTCTAATGCTCAATTAGATCATATGGAAGAAGCTGGACAATGGGCAATGGCAGGAGCAGTTGACGTCCACTGGTGGCTCTCGACAGCACCAGTAGCTTAGTATTCTTCTATGTGATTTTTGGAAGCCGACTGACTACAGTGTTTCCGAGAATAGACTTACTGTAAGAGAACACGCTTGCTCAGAACTCACCGTCCCAACGGCGAGCTGCCGATCGAGTCCTGTATGAACTTCCTTTCTATTAATGAGAAAATACGTAGTTCTCCCGCGTATTCTTGAAAAAAAAAACTAGGTAGCTTTACATGGACAAGTGACATGAAAATTCCACCTTAGCAAGGATTGGTAGACTATTCGCATCAAGGGACTGGATCTCGCCTTCTCCAACTGCCATCTTCGGGCTCTTTCCTCGCTAGTGTCCGACCATTGTCCTCTCTTACTCCAAGGCGCCGTCACACAGTTCAGATACACTGTTTCAAGTTTTAGACTTTCTGGACAAAAATGCCAGATTTCCTCCAGGTTGTCCAGACAGCATGGATCAAACCAGTTACAACTCAGGATGCCCTTCTAAGGTTCCACATAAAGCAAGCAAGAACAGCCAAGGCCCTCAGAGTGTGGAGCAAATAGAAGGTGGGGGGTCTATGCCTGCAGTTCACAGTTGCCAGTGAATTGATCTTCCAGTTTTTTGCTCTAAAAAAATTGATCTTCCAGTTTGACAAGGCGGAAGAGTCAAGACAGCTATCGGGTCCAGAAAGGACCTTGCGATACAATTTGCGCATCAGGCTACTCAGCCTAGCGGTTGTCCAAAGAATGCGTCTACAACAAGTTCTCGGATGACCTTTATCAGGGAAGGGGATGCGAGCACCAGGTTTTTCCATATGAAAGTTAACGTGCGCAAACGCAAGAACCACATACGATTATTCTCACAGATATGGGCTGGGTGAACAATCATCGGGACAAAACTCAAGAACTTTATCACTTTTTCACCAATCAGCTAGTAATGAAAGTTCAGAGGCTTCACACCCTTAATTGGGACGCCCTACAAATGGAACCTACAGATCTTCGTATGCTAGAGCAACCTTTCCAACTAGCAATGTGGGACCGATGGGAGGCCAGCGACGCAGCGGCCAGGAGAGCAAGATGGCGTGGCATGAGAGAGAGGTGGGGAGAAATGGGGAAGGTGCGGAGCTAGAGGGAGAGAACGGCGCTGGGTTCAAGGAGGCGTTGAAGGGAGCAGATCGGCGTGGAGATCAGAGGGAGAAGGAGGAAGAGGAAGAGAGGAATAGGGAGAGAAGAGTGAGAATGAGGAAGGAACCGGCCGAATGGGAGGAGAAAAAGAAAGAAAAGAAAAGAAAATGGGAAGAAAAAGAGGAATATGTATATATGTATATGTATATATATGTATATACATATATGTATATGTATATGTAAACATGTATATATCTAGGACAAAATGGACACTATAACCATATCCGATTAATAAAATCCCAAGGAAGAAGTTTGGACGTTATAAAACACGCCGTGATTTAATTATCACACTAATTTTAACACTCCATGATTTCAAGAATTGACTCGAGTGCAGCAAAAGGCCACCTTTAGAATTTGAGTGAAACCGAGTATCTTAATTGTGTATCAGGCAAGCCTTTTTTAGTCATGTTTATGAAAGTTTTCAAATGATTTTTGATACATATTATATCATCAATGCATGGGGAAAATGTTTTGGTGGTGAAAACTTAAAGTGGATATGGATGGAAAGATGGTTGAAAATGAATAGCTAAGGTAATAATTGAATATTGGTATGTTGAGATGGCTCATCCAATGAAAAGAGTCAGTGACATGTTTATATACATATGGTGGGTAGAAGGCACCGATGAGAAGGATTTCATACCGGTGGGGTCCTTTATATAGGCTACTAGTTCAATGCTCGTGTGTTGCTACGAAAAATAAAATTAGTAACGAAACATAAAGGTAAGCAATAAAAGAAAATTATTTTACAAGATCAAACATTTATCTTTCCCAATTACAAAAAATTTTCCGGAGAATTGTGGTAGAAGTCGAATGTATGAATGTATATCAAAATTTACAATCTCGCAATATATTCTTCTTACCTTCACTCTCACCCAAACACTTGTCGATCTTAACGTCTTCAATTTGTTTATCACCACTATAAAAAAGTCATTCAAGATAAAAAAGGTCAGACCGAGGAGCACAATGAGTTTCTGCGTGACTTGGTTTGAGTCTATGAGGAAGTATGTTTTCCTTTTTTCTACCTGAATTCGTACATATGCATAAGGACAAAAAAGACAGAGACTATTACAGAATTCTATCAAGGTACTTGTCACTAATCCTAGCAAATTCAGCTTGCCTCCTTTCTGTCAAGGTCTCGCAATAAGATAGTTCGACATGTAAAGCTATTCGCATGTATACTCGACTTTGCACTTTTGTCGAATATTAAGACTTGATAGTTGAGATAAATAGAAACAAGACCTTCTTATAATCACTCCATAAATGTGATGTTGAAATGTTACCGATTTCATCTCTGTAATAAATAGAGTGAGCCCTTAGAGGCAATCTAGCAATAAGATGCCTAAAATATGAGACCCTCTTATGTAAGGTCTAGATCGATAATCAATCCAGTAAATAATAACATAGATTCTCATTATTTCGACATAATTTCTCTCTCGCTCTCTAGTTACAAGTTGAGCTACTTATAACAAGTTATAAAGGAGACAAACCTAGAAAATTCACCCTTAAGTCCTGCACCACCATGAGCAACGTTGTAATGTTCCAGCAATCAGATATGTTCCCCGAGGAGATATCTCTATCTCCCTTATAATTTGGGCATTTATCTAGTTAGATATTTAAAATGGTGCGGTGCAATTTTGTAACATATCTGAAAAATCTATGTAAATATGCAGATACCAAGAATAACTTTGAGCGCCTCTCGGATGGTTTCTTGAGGATGTTGACGAATCTGTTCGCAAAGAACATGGTTTCAGCGTTTGTTAGATCATGAATCAACTGTGAATTCTGAGTTGAGCACACAATGATGACTTATATTAAGAGAGGAGTGAAGTAAACTGCTATGGACCTCTTTGATTCATAGGAAAAATGGAACTCTTTACTTGTTGACGAAGGAGGAGATTAGCGACGGCGAGGACAAGCGTTGACATAGAGACAAAAGTAAGAGGAAGAAGATGGCAATGCTCTTTACTTGTTGTGGACTTCTATCGAACATAGTATTGTCTAATTGTTTGGACCTTATTGTTGTAGTCCAATCTCTTAATCTACAATATCTAGTTCTATCTACAGCTCAAGGCCCTGGAGATGTGGTGGCAGAATACTACCAACAGCACAGTGATCCAATCCAACAAACACAGATGTAAGTTTCTTCAAAGACAAGTTTCTGGGATTTGATCTTGGATTCCAACTATTCCACATGGTTAGGCAGCAAATTAGTTTTTTCACTATGTTGCTATATTACGTATAAGTTCTTCCTTTCATAACCAACCATGTCAAATAAAAATATGGCCAAAATGGCCCACTCCATCACATTCCAAACAAATTTCGCTACTCCATAGAATAATCTTACATGACATTATCAATGGTTATGCAAATTAATATCACTCATTCACTTTTTGCTCATGGATACAATACATATGTCCTATACCGGTCAATTTTCTCACGCAAGAGAGAAAACACCAATCTAAAGCAACCGTGACAAAGAAAGAATGGTAGACCGGATGAAAACTTGCTTGACCTAATTTCTATAAAGATCGTAACCAAGGATCATTTCTTTTCATTTTCTTGATCCATAATTCCTTGAATACACGAAAGCGGTGATAAATATGTAGCAGTGTCCGTCATACCTATGGAGGTGGGAGAGTGGCAATTCATCCGACAAGTGAACCTCCATCTAGCTGCCTACACGAACCAAACAAACAAATGAAAATGTGAAACAACAATCAAATCTTTATGGATAACTAAACTCTAGTAGTAGCTTTTGACACAAATATCAAACTAACGAGAGCAAAGACAAGAGAAAGCATACAAATCTCACCCTTTTATCTTAGCAAGAAGGTTTGCTCTCTCAGAAAGCACGATATACGCCTATCTTTGAACCACTGGGAAAAGAAGACGCTAGGGTCGGCGAAAGGAGACGCGCAGTGAGTCGTCTGCCGTGCGTGGGGTTGGGGGTGGGCTGCAGTGTGCGCGGGGTAGTTTGGGGATTAGAAATTGTAGAACGGACCGCCACCAACTCAAAATTAGAAGTAGTAGAGATTCTCTATTTACAGTTAATACATGGCGATGGAAAGAAATACTAACTTTTATTGATCGACAAAGACGCACATAATCTTTCAAAGGTTCTTCGAATTTAAAGAGAAGATTGTCGCCTATAGTAATGTAACGCTGACATCATTAGGTTATAGAAACCCCGAAAGGGATGGTTATATGGTAATTAATACCAAGTGGAATTTTTAGGATTTTATTGATTACCTCTCTTTGAAGCTTTACAGACAACATCTCGACTTGAACCAACTTCGAAAACACCTTTTCCATGAAATCCCTTTCACAAGCACCTAAAAGCTTAATCGCCTTCCCAAAGTCCGCCAAAGATTGCCCAAGTTCTAACAAATGAAAATCGATTGTGTAATTGATCCTACAATCCGCTTACAAAATTACATAACCAAGAGAGGAAGTTGAGATATTGTTGATGGCCCTCGAGCAAGAAAGCTTGGGTTCATTATGATACCATGCACCATGTCAATTATTTCTTTATTTTGAAAGACTAAATTTTGAGCAAGCATAAAATGTTTACTGCCATTGCATATTGGGATCATCACTAAAAAGTCTTACCATGAGAATGTACCATCAAACTTGCAAAGAATCTCAAAATATGGATAAAATCAAAAGGATTTTTGTACCTTTGTGTCTTTTCACAAGGCGGAATGCTTGTTTCGGCCTCGCTAAATGATTTTCTAGCTCAAAAATGTAATGTTTAAGCTTCTCATATTCAGAGTAGATTCCTCCACAAGCTTTTCTTTTCCTGAACAACATCACCGACTTTTGACTGTACATCCTAAAAAATGGTCACCGATTGTTAATGACTAAGTGAAATTTCAATATTGAGATGAAAAGGAGAGTTGACACCATGACATTCTTTTATAATCTTATTGTCAAAGGCAGATTCGGTAATATCAAGAATGTCTTGCTTGAACATTGGTGAGATACCTTAAACATCTGTATGAAATCTGCAGTTTCTTGAATATACCATCTCATAAGACCTTGCTTTATCCATTTTCGCTTCATACTCAAGCAAAATAAAACAATAATATAAGTCAAGGAACTATCAAAAGTAACTAACAAGGAATTCTTTAGTAAAATTAGCCAAGATATATAAGGCATGGAAACATGGACATAGAAAGTTCCAAGAAAACAAAGAACAATGGATGGGCCTTATGATGCACAAGATTGCAAACGACTATTGCACGATCGCACTTGAAATCGCAGATTGATTCAAATGATCGCACATTCATGATTTGGAGGTATCTCGTGTGATCTTTTAGTTATGCAAAGGAAATTGCTTTATTTTGTTCTCGACCTCCGTGGAGATTTCAACAGAAAATCAAATAAAATGATCACATTGCAAACCAAAGATGCAAGATAAAACATGCATATGTTAGTTGCCCAACAGCTTACTTGACTATTAATGACTACTTAAGGGCGATATGATAGAACTTTCCATACAAACTTATCATTCATATGTCACAAAGTTTATGTAACATAGATCCGAAGAGTCAAGAATTTATGCAAGAAAACTTAGTCAAAAAACATATAATTATGTGGACCCAAAGTCAACAAGGAAAATTTAGCACTTGGCTCGTGCAAATACTTTACCTCTTCATCTCGCTCGCAAAAATACTCTCAAATCTTCGCTTTGCTTAAGTTCAGGTGTGAAGCTATTCTGTTGATGAATAGGTCAAGAGCTTGACGCCGCAATTCAATGAACTCTTTGCTAAACCGAATTTCTCCGAGGGTAAAGAATAATAACAACAACACCCCAAGAAGTAAGAGAACACAACATCGACATTACAGCCAAGAGTCCGAGATTGTTCTGTTCTAGAGAGGATATAAGAAATAGGTTGTTAACAAAAATATAATTTGCCATATTACCAACAAAGATTCTTCTCTCGGAAGGGAGGTATAAAATGCCTTTGTACTTCTCCGAAGTCGATCATGCAACCACTCAAAATCGCTATAGCGCCGGATAACAATTTTCTCTCGTCCTCGAATTCAGGTAGGTTAGTCTACAGAGACAAATGCTACCAAATTAGCAAAATCATGATATGGCCAAAAACAAAATATCTGCTCAAAGCAGTCAATATGATATACTCCTAAATAGAATTCAAGCCCCAAAAAATAGAGGGAATGAAATGTAAAGCAAATGTTGCAGTCAACTCAATCTACACAAATGTATGAAGTAACAATAGAACAGAACAAAAAATTGCGTACTCATTTGGTGTAACATGATTGCCATGTCATTCCTCGCAAACATCTTGCTTGGTTTCTTGAATCAAAACTTTCAAATATTCGGTTCCTTATATATAAGTGAATATAATTTTTTCCCCAAATCTGAAACTCAACCTATTTTTACAATCCATTAGGCTACCTCTTCATATGACATATTGTATCGATGCTCCATAGCTGCTCTCTATACTCTATAGCTCCTTCACGCCAACATTCTTAAAATCGTAACTATTCAATTTTGTGCCATTTCCTTTCCCCAACACATACTTAGTCAGCACTAATTATGGAACATCAATTAAAAGCTTCCTACCGAATCTAGAAGGCCATAATAAGGGTTTGCAAATCACCAAGTTCATTTATTACTAATTGTTAATAATTTTCGCTTTTGGATCTATATCGCCAAATTCTAGTCCAAAAATTTAGTTCCATGTTCCAGCCTCTCCCATCGGCATCTCGTGTCGCGTGCAAAATTGCTCTAAAATTTGGCATCGCCATATGGACATAAGCAAACAATCGACTCGAGCAATAACCTAAGGTTTGGGGTTTGGGAACAGCGAACTAATCAGATGACCTTGGTGATGACGCGATAGGAGATGTAGGCTCGACGCCGGTGCCCATCTTGACGGGATCCATGACAGATCGACAGAACGGGCGCCCGGGCCACCGCGATCATGGTTTTGCGATCTGCTCTCTCATGAGAGCGCCGCATAGATAGATTCAGGCGATTACCACACAAGGCAAGGAAAGGCACGGCAAGGGGGAAGGGAGCATGGAGGGCGGGTGAGCGCAATTACACGGGGAGATCATGGCGAAGCCTTCGTGAGGCCTCGTCTCCTCGGTCTGGCAGACAAAGCTACGGAAGAAGAGGCGAGGTAGAGTGGGCCTTGGAGGAAGTGGCGTGGTAGAGTGGGCCTTGGAGTCCCCCGACGGCGTGGCGGCCAAGCGCCGGCTCAAGCGAGGGCGAGGAGGGTGCAATGCTGCGCCATGGTAGGGCGGCATGGTGCGTGATGGTCAAGGTGATGAAGAAGGTTGGGCTTCCGTCTCCGCCTAATCCATGTGGGTTTGGGGGGGTGAGCCAACCGTGGAGTCAAGCGCCCCATGGTGTAAAAGAAGAAGGTGCTGAGGGAGAGGCAGGGCGAGGCCCCGGCAAGGCGAGAGGCCGCCGTGTTGTCGCCGAATCTAGCCTCCGTGGTCGCATCGACGACAAGGGAATGGACGGTGGGGCATCTCGGACGGGTGAGGTGGTGGGCGCAGTGAGCAGCTGCTGGTGCCTATGGCGGAGGGGCAGCCGTGGAGGTGGCGGGGCTACTTAATTTGGGGTGGAGACCGGAGGTTGGAGAGGACGGCACGAGGTGGGTTGCATCCCCACGCCGATCTAACAGGAAATCACGCAGGCTGTGAGCATGGGGTGAGGGAGAGCGACGGTGGCGGAGGAGGTGGCGAGGCGGCGCGCTAAGGGGACGACGGGCAGGAGGAGGGATCGCGATGGCGCAGGTGGCCGAGGGGGACGCGGGGCAGACGGTGGCGACACAGGCGGAAGGAGACACGGGACGCTTAGGGTCAAGGAAGGAGACGGGATGAGTCGTCCGCGTGCAAGGTTGAGGTGAGCCTGCAGCAAAGGGTAGTTTGGAGATTAAAATTGTAAAACGGATCGCCACCAACTCAAAATTAGAAGTAGTAGAGATGATATAAGAACAACTAACTACACTCGGGCAATGAGCTATAATTATAGTATCAACCATAGTGTGTAAAATCAGTCAGAAAATGTTGTCTTCAAAATGTTATGATATGCACATTGGATATGTGTAGATAATTAGTACGTACTTCTGGGATATGCCGAGAGGCCCAGTAGGGTGCGCGATTGTAATGACGCGATATTTGAAGCCATGGATAGAGTTACTACTGATAGGTAATCGGAGTATAACAGTTAGCTGTGAGTCAGGCGGGACGCCCAAGGATAGGTGTCTCTGACTCAAGTAATACGTTAGAGATCTAATATTAGATTATAGATAAATATTCTGAGGGCTCATAGGATAGAGTCACTATGGATAAAGTGGTACAAACCTACGTAGGGTTAAAATTATGAATACGTACTTGTCTCCTGTATCGCGGTGACGTGAGGCAGGAAGAGATGGGTACTGGTGTTTCGCTTTAGGTTTGGGGGAGGTGAGGGCGGTGCCCCAGTGGGGGTGAGAGGAAAAACCCTCAAAACTGTCATATGGATTTTGCAAAATGGGCCTTGGAAAGTTGGGATATTTGCGGGTTGGGATTTATTCGTGGGAGTTAGGTTGGGGCGTTGGTTTTTTGTGAGCAGTGGAGAAAATAAAGGGTATGAATGAAAATAAACTCTACAGGAGAACAGACGACTGTCACCCATTTTTAATTAGAAGTAGTAAAGATAAGGACAACAACATACCACATCTTTTTGTGGGAGCTTGCAAACCCGTACACCATGTCCAAAGTAGTACTCGTATACATTTATGGATTAATAACATCAGGGCGAACCTAACATTTCGGATGACCTGTGCTAAAATTAGCCAGCTTTTGTACGGAGGAAAAAATGAATGTTAATGCTATTAGTGTTTTTACTAAGGTTAACTAGCTGGTCTGTTCAACATTATACTATCAACATGAACTAGAGACCAATCGTTATTATGCACAAAGATCAAGAATGCACAACATCAATACAAGATAGAGAGAAAATTGTCTCCTTGAAAATTTTGAACTCACAAAGAAACACACAAATATTTGACACTATAATTATTCCAATAATTCATAGTTTGATTATGAGAATTAGGAGATAGTAGTAGTTACATTCGTACGACAAGAGAAGAAAATGGCGTGAGAGGGGAAGGTGAGAAGACATGCAAACAATTCCTAAGTTCTACTCATTTTACTCTCATTTTTACCAAGATTAGGGAAATAATATTCAAAGGTTATAGGGACCCCTAATTAGAAACAATGTGCATATCATATATATATATATATATACTACTTCTAATTAGGAGTTGGTGGTGTCACGTTCGTTCTCCACCACCAACCCACAAAACTGAATCGGACGAAACTGAATTGGACAAAAAAAACCGATTTATTCTTTTTTTGCTTTCGTTCCTAGCGATAGTTCTCGATCTCGTTCCTCCCAAACAAAACCGAACCAGCCCCTTCCTCTCCGGATAGCTCCAGATTTCGTTCGTTCCGATCTGTATGTGTCGTTTTAAGATTGGTAATATATATTGCTATGTACAATATATTTGGTTTTAATTCATACCGGAGAAGAAATCATAAAAACTTTTGTAATCGAGAGAAATAGATGTCTGATCTTGTAGCACAACTTGACCTTTATGTTTCGTTACCAATTTTATTTTTTGTAGCAACGCACGGGCATTGATCTAGTATATAAAGTGAGAGTTTCTTCCCACGCCACTTCATCAAAATTACCCATCTTTACCATTGCTATTTAATTACCCACTTTTACCCGCATCACTTCATCAAAATTACCGACATTTGCTACTGCTCTTTAATTACCCACCTTTGCCTACATCACTTCATCAAAATTACCCACCTTTGCCACTGTTTTTTAATTACCCACCTTTGCTATTGTTAGTGCTCTTTGCAAATAAACTTTTTATCGTAAATTGAGTTTTTTATATATATATATATATATATATATATATATATATATATATATATATATATGTTTTGTAAATCTAGCCTTCCAATGTATGTTTTTGTAAAATGACACCTCGTGTCCTCTATCTTCTTTCATGAGCGTGAAGCCAAACTAGCTCTATGGCATGGCAGATGAGCACTAGAGCGTTGGGAGCAGCTATCGGTTTCGCCATTCATTGTTCACATGCTCTATTCATTGTTCATGTACAGCCTGCCTCGAGCAGGAAGCAGTGGCGGGCCGGCCCACAAACTATCGGGCCCCTGTATCTATTAGTATAATCAATTTGTGAATGTCATAACTTTAGATCCATAAATCCGATTGAGCTGATTTTTATTGGGTTAGTTTCAAATTGAATCTAGTTTCTACAATCTAAATTTCATATCAACCAACGGTGGGATCTTCGAATTAATATTTTAGTAAACGATGTCAATGCTTTTTTTCTCGTTAAACCGAAGCAATATTCAATAGTTTGATGAAAATGATTACAGATAGTGAAGCAATTCTATAAGATGAGAAAAAAATTTAAAGTTAGGGGGTGTTTGGGACAGCTCCAGCTCCACTAAAATCAGTGGAGTTGGTGGATCAGGGTATTTCTAGCTCCAGAAATTTATGGAGTTGGAACTGTAGGTACATTAAGAGTGTTTAGGTAGATCATCTTGTTTATATTTTAGACTAAAAATATAAACTTAATTCACTTTATTTTAGCCTATAAGTTTCAGCTCGAGGAATGAATCTGGATCTCGAGCTCTCCCAAACAGGTCTTAATTACTTTTTTTTATTATGGTTGATATGGTCAGTTCATTGAAAAATAGATTTGAAGAACTCTAAGTATTCAAAGGTATATTTGGACCTTTTCTGAGCTCAACAACTTTGAAGTTATTGGATTATATTGAACTTAAAAATTATTGTACTAAGTTGGCAAAAGCTTTTCGTGTTGATGATTCATCCGATTTTGAGTTAAATAATCTAATTTCTGAGTTAAGAGGACTGCAAATAACTTTACCAGATAGACCAATGTCTGCTATGGAGATTTTTGAGTTTGTTAGAAAAGTGGATTGTTATGGTAATATTTCTGTTGCTTATCGGATTTTATTTATTGTGCCGAATCGTGACATTAATCGAAAAGAAGCTTTTCAAAGTTGAAATTATTAAAGAACTATTTGAGATCTGCAATGTCTCAAGAAAGGTTAAATGGTCTCGCAACTTTATATATTGAGAAGAAGTTATTGGATTACATTAATGTTGAGGCCATAATTGATGATTTTGCATCTAGCAATGTTAGAAGATATTTTCTAAGATGATCTCTACAAATGTTTGAGGTAAATAATCTCACTTTTGTACTTCCATTTATTTATCGATAATAATTTCTATAATACACTGAATATTATCTTTTAATTGATACATGGTAGTATAAAAATATTTTGATGCTTATGTTAGGGAGGCCTCCGTCTATAATTTCGCCTGGCCCCAAAAACTCAGACCTGCCCTGTTCATGTACACTGTTGCATCGTTACCACGCTGGAGTTGCAGGTGACGAGTCCAGCCACATCCCCAAAGCGATAGCATGTCCTCCCATGCCTATGTTTGCTGTCGCAGAGCCAAATAGATTCGCGCTTCCCATGTCCTCTGTCGATCTTCCGTGGAGGAGAGAGCTATTTTTGCAAAAACATATGTTGGAGACCAGACTTGCAAAAAAAATAAACAAACGGTTAGGTATATACAGTGTTCCTTAATTAGTGGGGTACCGTGCAATTGATCATGGTGCACACCCTTATGGTATGGACCCAGAATAACATTCGTCTACGATCTGCTCGAGACAATGCGAAGTATAGTTAGATCAGAGGACTTGAGAGTTGAAGCAATTCGCATTCTAGCTGGGCCTAACCTGGCAGCCTACAAGATCATCCTGCCGCCAGGCTAAAAACCTATGTAAGTTAACATCCATGGGCCGGCCCGCCAGTTCTTTCCTTATTCAGATGAAAGCCAGCTAAGCCCATTAACCTCCGCTGCTTCCCGTGCTCCTTCCCCCGGAGTGTCCTGACTCCTGAGTCCCCACTCCCAGGCCTCCAGGGACCTCTTGTCTCTCGTCTTTCCCAAATCCCAACCATTCGTGCCCCACGCCGACCGAGCCGGCCCAGCCGCGCGCTCGTCGCCGGCAACCGCCTCTCTCGCTCGTCACGGTACGTACGCTCTTACCCCGTCCCCGCTGTGAGCCGGCTTCGCTAGGTTTTCCGGGCCGAGGTGGCGGCGCGGATTTTCGACGCCGCCGTCCGTCGGCCGAGTCTCCGTCCGATCCGAGACTCCCCATCTTGCGTTTTTTTTACGGAGGTATTACTTTTCAGTTTCTAGAACTTCGCGCTGCGGTGATGTTGCTCTGCTTGGCCGCTTAGCTCGAGATCCCTAGTGGTTTTAGCTTTGGATTTGTTTGAACCAGCGACTACATCATCTCTTCGTTAAATCGACAGAATATTTCTACTTTATGCATATCTCGCGGCTCTGGTTGTTAGGGGATACTTTTTGACGTTATTTACCGGTAAGGGCTTGTTTGGATAAGTGGTAATTCCTTGAGAGGTTTTGCGATTTAGTTCAAATTTGAGCTAGATCCTAAAACATTCCAATGAAATACCCCTAATCCAAACACCCCCTAATATAGTTACAGTGAAACATCTGGGGCTAACCGTGCATGTTTCACTTTGTAGAATAAAATGGAGAGCACTCAGAACGAGAACCGCATGGACACCAAGCAAGATGACGAGGCACGCCAAAACAAACAGGATGATGAGGTAATTCTGTACACCTGTAATAATAATATGAAATGGGTAATTGGCTAGCTTCACGCTAGCACAATGGTTTTTGGTGATATTTAATTATTTAGTGATGTTGCAAACTTGCAATTCTATTAGCCAATGGTTATTGTTGCTGTCAATATTGACCATTAATCTACCAACATCTTATTCTATTGGCAAACTTGGCACTCACGAGGCTGTGATTTTAATGAGGGAGAAGGTTGAGGTTCTTAATGTCGCAAAGTTACAATTGGTTATGTGTTTGCTAGGCCTGCTATGATAGTGGAACTTGTTTGGCTTCAATCAAAAATGCTGCAAAACTTTGATTCCTTGCCTGGTTGATAACCACAGATGCATTGCTAACTTGTAAGTTACAACCAAGGATGCACGAATAATAACAAGGACACAGGACACAGCATGATACTGACACCGTGAACCACATTTACATGTTACTGTGAATCGGTTTCCTTTCCTAATCGGTTTCTAGTTTGTATAACTTGAGGTAGTTTCTTATAATCGAGACTCCTGAGTCCTGACTACAGCTCAAGCGGATTCATTTTCTGTTCCTAGGGTTTAGTGGTGGATCTTATTTGTAGAATCGTAGCTCATAAATGACTGTTTACATTGGCCTAGCATTTTAAGTTCAGAATTCTGCTCACTGATCCTAAATTTCGGCTGTATGCAGGAGGCTCGTCTTGAAGAATACAAAAAACTTATTGATCAAAAGATTGCCCTCCGCCGGAGCAACCTAAACCCTGAAAGGCCTGGTAGTCTTTTATGTTTATTTCATAGAAGTCATGATGAAAATTTCTGTCTAATATAAATATCTGAAGCTCTTATGCTTGAAGTCAAATTGATGTACATGTTGTGCATCATTTACACTTGCACAAAAAGCAAATCGAATGGAGCAAGAAAAATTCTTAGTTTTTATTCTTTTTGGTTGGAGAAGTAGTTTCTCTGATAAACAATAAAACAAACAATATTATCAAGGTGCATGAACTGTTAGCATAGATGTTGCAGAGAGTAGGAGTTACTTGCTGTTATCTTCATGTTGCACTTCAAATTTATTCATTTGGTATACCAGCACTGTACCAATAATATTTCCCCTATGTAGTAGTGTTGAGGACTCTAATTCAACCGACCGAGGCTCCATTTTTGCATTATACTGGCTTTTTGAAAGAACTTCAGATTCTTCTACTTTTGGATAAATCAATTAGTTTAAAGCATCTTTCTTTGGATCCACAACAGCAAAGGCTTATTGCAATTAGTAAATATTGAGATTCCTGTAACTAAGTAGTTTCCACAACGCAGCACAGCACAGCACAAC
Source organism: Guadua angustifolia (assembly GCA_036346375.1). Taxonomy (NCBI): domain Eukaryota; kingdom Viridiplantae; phylum Streptophyta; class Magnoliopsida; order Poales; family Poaceae; genus Guadua; species Guadua angustifolia. The sequence continues at coordinate 19,378,076 of CM070502.1, forward strand.
AACTGCAAACTGCAAACTGGCCAATTATACAAATAAATTTAAGAAAATAGAACTGTGATTGAGGGTGAACAAACCAATTATGTTAGCTCTCTACTTTAAGATGTATCTTGAAATTCCTGATATTTTGGAGTTCTCGGCTTCCAGCTATGTTGATCAAGGAGGCTCTTCCCGCAATCTCATTTTGGCTACTCAGTGCTGAACAACTTATGTAATTGATTTGTATCTATTAGCTTAGACGCTCCAACTTTTTTCACATGGTAATTTTGTTGATCTTTAATTTTCTTGACAACTAACAACCCAGTACAGTGGATGAGGCATCCATTATTTTCTTTAGCTTATACACATATGCTTTTGAATTTTAGCAATGGAAATATGCGATGAGTTACTCAATGGCTTCATTTTCTTTAATCATTTGTCTTTTTATACTAAATTCCATTCCTTGTGTAATTCTTGGTTCTCTTGCAAATGGATGATTAATGTTTCAATTGATGAGTGGATAAATTTTTGATCTTGATAAGTCAAGCACATATTTTGTAGCATCATTATGATGTGACGATTTACTAATTTCAGATGCAAACTACCTGAGGACTCTTGACTCTAGTATTAAGCGAAATACAACAGTTATAAAGAAACTCAAAACAATAAATGATGAACAAAAGGATGGGTTAATGGATGAGTTGAAAAGTGTGAACTTGAGCAAGTTCGTCAGCGAAGCAGTTTCTTATATTTGTGAGGCCAAACTTCGTTCTGCTGATATACAAGCTGCTGTTCAGGTAATTGACAATAGTAACTTGCATTGTCTTAGTATATGTGCAAATATTTTCGTATCTCATAGACTTGCTTACCATGTTATTGCTGTAGAACTCTCCCTGTATTTGAGCAAGCCCATTTGTTCATTTTACACTTGTCTATTTCAAGTTTCTGGGTTACAGAATGAAGCACGCTCCCTTAGTGACAGCCCTTACACTTTGTGCTGTTATATGCTTACATATATTATCAATTATTTTATTTGGACTTATTGGCATTGTGCTGTTACATGGCTTTATTACTTCACTTTCCAGATTGAGGTTTAGGTGACGGTAAAGATGTGAACATCCAAATGCATCACATATATGGATTTATGTAATGTAATAACCCTTGTAGCAATGTAATGTAGGTTTGCTCGCTGCTTCATCAAAGATACAAGGACTTCTCTCCTTGTCTTATACAAGGTCTACTGAAGGTCTTCTTTCCTGGTAAATCCAGAGATGATTTGGATGTAGACAAAAACTTGAGAGCTATGAAGAAGAGAAGCACACTGAAACTTCTGGTTGAACTGTATTTTGTTGGAATTGTTGAAGATGCTAGTGTCTTTGTAAACATTATAAAAGATCTCACATCACTGGAGCATTTGAAGGACCGGGAAGCAACTCAGACAAATTTGTCTCTCTCTCTACCTTTGCTCGTCAAGGGAGGTTTTTCATGGGGTTACAGTCTCATGGCCAAGAAGCTTATGATGAGGTAAGAGAAATTTAAGTATCAACATCATTTATTAAGTAATCAAATGGTCTAAAAAAAATGCCGATCACATTTGACTGCATTTAGTAGATCTAGCTGCTCTTACATAATTCAATGTGCATCCCTGAGCCCCAAAGTTTTCTTTTAGTTTCTGAATAAGTGATACTTTTTGCAGCCTTTAAAAATGACTGGAGAATACTGAATTTGATTAGTTTCCCACTAAGACACTAAGGGCAAAGTGAACTGATAAGGTCTAGATTTTCCCAAAGAATATCTTGGAAACTTCAGTTCAGGAAGTGTCATTGACTTGGTGGACCTAAGCAGGAAGTGTCATTGTCATGTCATGTGATAAATGGTCCCACCCCCACCACCCTATACCATTTGGCATACTATTCTCAGGTGTATAGCAGTATACTAGTACAACATGTCTGAACTGTATATACTGCCCATTATAGTGCCATAGTGGTCAGAAAACTGATATGTTTGAATGTCCATACTGGGCTGATTAACTGACCAATGAAAATTTGAATGGATACAGTTCTGTAAGGACCTAAATGTTACTGCTGATCAGAAGAAGTTCTTCAAGAAAGCCTTAAACTCTTACTATGATGCTGTAGCTGAACTACTACAATCAGAACATGCGGTAAATACACTCTTTCTTTATTAGTATGGACTCTCGTATTTGCCATTATTTGACCTTCCTCTAATATCTTTATGCATACACTTATATTATCCACTATGTTTAGTCTCTTCGTCTGATGGAGGCAGAGAATGCAAAAGTTTTAAGTGCCAAAGGTGAACTAAGCGATGAGAACACAGCCTCATATGAGAAACTCCGGAAGTCCTTCGATCAGCTACTACGTGGTGTATCCTCGTAAGTGTCTATTTGATAATGTCATTTTTAATTTGTTTGTGTATTGTTTCATAGCAGCATAAGCTGTCATCTATCTAGTTTTGTTATTTGTAGGTTGAACTTTGTGACATCTGGTCTTCTGTTAGGGGACTTCTGGTTGTATAACACAGCAGCACTCTGCTTGACCCCTGTAATTTACGAGCTGAATTTTTTTTGGCTGTAGTACTATGCCATCATTGGATTCTTACCTCCTATGGCCCACCCCCTAAAATTTGTAAATATTATGGTCATGTGAAAATATTGTATTTACATGAAGCGGAAATCAACCATACCTCATCCACACGTTACTGCAAGAGTGTGCTCACATACTTTGACATTCAAATTAGTCCAAAATTTCTATGAAAATTATTTAGGATAGACAAAATATCGATGTACCATCATGTAAAGTTTCAGCCTCACATTTGATCTATTCAAGGAGAAAGAAAAACAATAAATTGCTGCAAAATAATTTGAAAGGGGGAAAGACAAAATTATCTATTTACTCCAAGCTTCAATTTTTTGGTTCTTCTAGTACTAGTTCACACATGTAAATTTACAATGCTTTAGATCACCCAAGAAATTCCCTTCCTTTTTTGGAGGTCTTTTTTGGGTTTGGTGGTTAAAATAGAGGGTTTGTGCAAATTTGCAAGAAATGGAGGGTGTGCATACGATTGGTTTCCATCACAGCTGATAACCAAGACTGCGCTTGCTTAGCTGAGAGGGTTTTCTTTTGATTCCATTATCTGTACTATCATTTTCTTTGTTATACTTGAAACAATATTTCCTTCCTATCTCCTACAAAGGTAAACACCTGATAACAAGTATTATGCAAATGTGGAACACACCATTTCAACCAATTTAAGCCTAATAATTGCTTACATGTTCAGCATTGCAAAATACCGTAGATGTTTAGTTAATTTTATCATCTTAAATATTGTTAGAAAAGAAAAGATAATCTTTTGCCAGGACTTGAGTAATTGTTGATGCTTCTATTTTTGCATTTCAATATTATCATTCGATCATATGTATTTACATATGATTCTTGACAATCTTTAACCTTTTTCTTTTGCAGGTTAGCTGAAGCTCTTTACATGCAGCCTCCAGTGATGCCAGATGATGGAAATACAACGAGGGTTACTACAGGAACTGATGTTACCCCATCTTCTCGAAAAGAACCATCTGCACTGGAACCTATTTGGGATGATGATGATACCAAGGCTTTTTACGAATCCTTACCTGATCTCAGGTTTCTCTTCATACTATCAGTCTATCGCAAATACCTTGCTGGACTCATTAACTTGCTGTGGAACTACATTAACTATGTTACTTGGGTATACTTCTGAAACCGTGCAAACTACTTTTTTGAGCAGAGCATTTGTGCCTGCTGTGTTATTGGGAGAGGCCGAACCAAAGTTGAATGAGCAACATGCTAAGGGCCGTGAACAATCTAATGTAAGAATCCAATATCTGAAAACTAGTACATTCTGCAAGTTCACGTTACTAGTGGCCGAGAAGGTTCTTGAATAACTTTGTCTTTGTAAACTGGATTATTAGATGTCATTCTGACTATCTGCTTTGTTGCAACATTTTTTGGGGTGACATCCAGAGTGTCTCCTGATTCTTCTGGATAGCAAAATCTGGTCTTTTCAGATGTGGCTAAAAACTTTGTTTAAATATGAAAACATATGGTAGTTTGCCTTCACAACAAATATTTTTGTGGTGCAGTTTTGCTCCCAATTTACGCTAACCAAATATGATGTCTGAATTGTTACCCACAGATATGGTTCACAGAACATGATCTCGTGAATGTGTTCGATCCCTACGTCTTCCATTTCCTTGTTTAATTTTACATTGATAGCATGTTTCATACATTGTTTATATCTGACATCCACAAGGTTGTTTATAAACCTTTTTCTTTATCTGTGCATGGGAGCGTAACAGAGGGAAGGAGGAATATCTTTACTCCTTGTTTTAAGTACACATTTTCTTAGGATGTTTTCCTTTTATTTTCTTCTTTTGGGTTTGACACTAAACCATTGCATGAATTTTGTTTTGAAGGAATCCCGCACAGAACAAGAGATTGAAGTACATGATACTGCTCAAACTTCTTCTGCCACTGAACATCAACTGGAAGGCAAGGCAGATGATGGGGCCAAGGATAGCGAAGACAAAGATAAAGATAAGGGAAAAGATGCAGAAAAAGATAAACCCAAAGAGAAGGATCTGGACAGAAAAAGAGCCTTGGACGGTGCAAGTTTGGATAACCTGCTACAAAGGTTGCCAGGATGTGTTAGCCGGGATCTTGTTGATCAATTGACGGTATTAGCTCATGTTGCATTGTCTATCCTCTATACATCAAAGGCTGATTATCATTCTCAAGCTACTTTGTATTTCTCCAGGTTGATTTTTGCTACCTAAATTCCAAAGCAAGTCGAAAGAAACTTGTGCGGGCCTTGTTCAATGTCCCAAGGACTTCACTGGAACTTTTACCCTACTATTCTCGGTTGGTTGCCACATTATCAACATGTATGAAAGATATCCCAAGCATTCTTCTCTCTATGCTTGAAGAGGAGTTCAACTTTTTAATAAATAAAAAGGTATGTTCATATGAACACTTTGTTCCTTCACCTTGTCAGTTCTCAGTTCCTGTTTCCTTATCATAACAAATTCTCATTTTATCCTTAACAATATCTGGTAGTGGTCATTAGCTCTAAAATCTAAGCTAAGCTATTAACATCAATATAAACAATAAATTCATGAAACGAACATCTCCAGCACCTTCCCCGTATCCTTCAAAGTTCAAAGTAGGGGTTGGAGATTTGGAGTTGGAGTGGAGGGAGGCAGGAATTCTTTTTATCCACATAACTTTATGTATTTACTGTAACTAACTATTCTTCTCTGTTCTGTTTCCTTTTTTCAGGATCAGATCAACATCGAAACAAAAATAAAAAACATAAGATTTATTGGGGAGTTGTGCAAATTCAAAATTGCACCTGCAACTCTTGTTTTCAGCTGTTTGAAGGTATGCATGTCTTATGCGTGGAGTCAGTAATTTCTAGCCTTCTTGCACTTCCATCTGTTGCTTAGGGAAGGCATATTGTTTATATTTTGCAGGCCTGCCTAGATGATTTCAGTCATCATAACATTGATGTGGCCTGCAACCTTCTTGAGATTTGCGGACGCTTTTTGTATCGGTCACCTGAAACTACAATTCGCATGGCTAACATGTTGGAGATACTGATGCGATTGAAAAATGTGAAGAATTTGGATCCACGCCACAGTACACTTGTGGAAAATGCCTACTACCTGTGTAAACCGCCAGAAAGATCTGCCCGAGTTTCAAAAGTTCGGCCACCTCTGCATCAGGTAAGATATCCATGTCTTCTCTGATCTCTTTTGTTTCTCTTATCATTTTCATTTATCTTATCTATAGAGTGTAATAATGAACAATTCTACCTCTTTTCCTCCCTGTGCAGTACATAAGGAAGTTGCTTTTCTCAGATCTTGACAAATCAAGTACTGAACATGTTCTTCGCCAATTACGCAAGCTACCTTGGGCAGAGTGTCAGCAATACCTCATAAAGTGCTTTCTAAAGGTTCACAAGGGAAAGTATAGCCAAGTTCATCTGATTGCTCTTCTCACTGCTGGACTTAGTCGCTATCATGATGACTTTGCTGTTGCAGTGGTAGATGAGGTTAGTTCCTTTTGTTGAGTCCTTAAACCATGATGTTTTTCAATCCCAAGGAAGTTTCTGATTGGAATAATTTACATTTATCACACAAGCATTTACTTAGGAACTCAAACCAGTACATGACAATGGCATGCAAAGTTACCTATTGATTGATGAAGAGGAATGTTTTTTTAGAGAAACAAATTGGAGCACTTGCAACTAGAGATTTAAGTGATTTAATTTATTTGTCTATTTTTCTTTAGGTTTTAGAAGAGATAAGGGTTGGGCTGGAGTTGAATGACTATGGAAGGCAACAAAGGCGTCTAGCCCACATGCGGTTCCTTGGAGAGCTATACAGCTACAAGCATATCGATTCATCAGTTGTGTTCGAGACACTGTACCTTATCATTGTGTTTGGTCATGGAACTCCTGAAGTAAGCAAACACTCTTTCCATTTTTTTTATAAGACGTATTTTGGCTAGGCACGTGGATTAAGGATGTTGCAAAATCAAGAGAAATGCTAGAGGAAATGACCGTGCTACCCATGCTATAAATACATTGGGAATGTGGGAGAGAATAATTTGTGAGAAGGAACGCTTATAAATGCAGGAGGGAGAATATGTGATAAAAAGGGTAAACAAGGGAAACCATCAATAAATTCACATGCACGCCTTATATTTTGAAATAAAACTGCAAAAAATATGCTTTATATTTTGAAACAGAGGGAGTACATCATTTAGCAAAGATTAGAAACCTTTGCTATCTTTAATTTGTTTCCCGATTCTATTCATCATTGATATGTTAGCTTATGTTATGTGGTTCGGATGCTGGCTTGTAAAGACTTCTGCGGTTCTGACAATAATTTTACATGTTTCTAGAAGTGCTCAAAATTATTGGGTTTTGCTATATATCAGAACATTCTGATTATCCTGATCCCTTTTCTTTGCTCTGTAGAGATCAGGAGTTAAACCAATTTTATGAAAAGATAATCAGGTTTCTGCTTCTGGCGTTAGCATTCTTGTACATGCTAGTCATATATCTGTGTTCAAAACTGTATAATATCCAAACTTTCAACTATATAAAACATAATAAACATATTTCTTGTACGGGGATAAGTATTCGCGAAAAAGTTAGATACATTAACCTTGATTTCTTACTCTTTTATCTTTCTAAAAAACTTATTGCAAGCCTATGTTTGAGAAGGATCAATCAAAGTGCGTCTGTGTTGAGCTGAATATCTTTCAATTTTTCTTTTCTTGTGCAGCAAGATGTGTTGGATCCACCAGAAGATTGCTTCAGGATCAGATTGATCATTACACTTTTGCAGACTTGTGGCCACTATTTCAGTAGAGGCTCTTCAAAAAGAAAGCTTGACAAGTTTTTGCTACATTTTCAAAGATATATTATTAGTAAAGGGTCCTTACCACTTGACATAGAGTTTGACATTCAGGTTAGTTTCTTTCCCATGTATACAGCTTGCTGACATGCATAAGCACTTATATTCCTTTCTGATGTGAACAACTTGCCAACATGCATAAATACTTTTGTGGGTCTTCTCCATTATAGATGCCAGGCTATAAAGTAAAAAAACGAATCTAGAAACTGTAAGATGCAGGTAGTTAAATTTCTGGTGTAGATAGCCCATAGCCAAGAATGGTATCTAGTAGGTTCTGGATTCTGATTGTGAGGAAAAAATAACCAATAATATGAGTCAAATGACTGCTCTGTATACTCAACCAAGGTATATTTCTGATGGATATCTGAAGATCTGTGGAGTTACTAGTAGGCGAATATTCAGGATTGAACATTTTTACGATCACAATGATGTATGCTTATCAACACTTTTACGTGTGGTTTACTCAACAGATCATGTAATCCTTTTGTTTTGGAGGAATCAGTGGACCAGATCCCTTTGCTTTTTTCTAGAAAAAGCATTGTGAGCTCCACTCCTATTTGACTTTGCATTTTTATGGAATAGGAGCTAAGTCATCAGTGCCCATCTTTCTAATGAAAAACATAAACACAATAAGGAAAAGAAAGAAGCATGGTGGAGTATATGGTCTTGAACCTTGACTAAACATTATATGAATGAAATAATGAATCATGTTAGACCAACTTAGTGCTTTTTAACCAGACTATTGTTACAGTGGTGAATCCTGTTGTTGCTATTTTGTTTATATAAGGAGCCAAAAGACACGCCAACATGATTAATCCCATACATTTAAATGTTGCATCTATCACTCCTTACTGGAGCTGTGGATATGGCGTAGCTTTACTTTGTTTCTTTTGTTGGGCTTCATTACACAAATTAGCCTGTTTGATGATGATGAAGACATATTTTCTTCAGTGAGCACAGCTCTTGCACGTGTTCTTGCAGGATTTGTTTGCTGAGCTACGACCAAACATGACTAGATATTCATCAATAGAAGAACTGAATGCTGCATTAGTTGAGCTTGAAGAAAACGAGCGTGCAGCCCCAGTAGAGAAGCCTGAAAGTGAAAGGCACTCCGATAGTGAATCTCAAAAAAGGCAGCCACATGATGCTGCTGCTTCTGTGAATGGCGGGGGCTCAACAAATGGAGCTCAGGAAAATGGTAAGGATCATGAAGCAGCGGCCGACAGCGAGAGCTATTCAGATAGCGGCAGTATTGATGGTCACGAAGATGAGGAAGATGCTTTGTCTGAGGAGAAATCAAATGATGCATCAGAGAATGAAGGCGACGACGAAGACGATGGCGACGATGGCATTCCTGTTGGTTCTGATGAAGATGAAAGTGTTGAGGTTAGACAGAAAGTTGTGCAAGTTGATCCTAAGGAGCAAGAAGACTTTGACCGAGAGCTGAAAGCCCTTCTACAGGAGAGCTTGGAGTCACGTAAATCCGAGGTACGTCCCAGGGCCACTTTGAACATGATGGTACCAATGCATGTCCTTGAGGGTTCAAAGGACCCAAGGGCTGTGGAGTCCGAGAGTGGAGAAGAAACTGTGGATGAAGAAGGTGGTAATGCTGGGGGTGGCAGCAAGGTGCGTGTTAAGGTGCTAATGAAGAAAGGACACAAACAGCAGACAAAGCAGATGTTCATTCCTGGTGATAGCTCACTTGTGCAGAGCACAAAGCAGCAAGAAGCTGCTGAACTTGAGGAGAAGCAAAGCATCAAGCGGAGGATCCTTGAATACAATGAAAGGGAGGAGGAAGAAACGAACGGTGGATCATCGCAAATGGGTAATTGGGGTCAAGGAGGAAGCAGCACGGGCAGCAGTATTAGATCAGGTGGATGGGCTAGTTGGGATGGTTCGATCAGGGGAGGTGCTCGACAACGGCACCACATCGCTGGTGGTTTCTACCATAGTTATGGCAGGAGAAGATGAGTTGCCGTGTGAACGCTAGTTGTCCTGAGGTTTTGGACAGGATAACGGCTTTCTTCTGACTGCCTACTATAGGACAGAGATGCCTTGAAGATGTTTCACTGGAGGTAAAACTGGTTGATGACAACAAAGACTTTTCACCTCTCAGTAATAAATATATGATAATACTTCTACGGATTGGAGCGAAGAACGTCCTGAAGGGCCTATGTCTGCTGGGCTGATGACCTCATTATTGCATTGCTCGGTAAAGTTCTTCAGGAGCTCATTGATCTGATTGTGCATGAGTGCATAAGGTGTTCTTGCATCCTGGAGTGGAGAATGACTTGCGTCAGTTGTAAACTTAATATGAATGTAGATATGGTTGTGCTATTATCTGAGCTTCCATGTGCCAGGCATGTTCTTCAAATGCCATGTCAGTATGTCACTGTAACTACTGTTTCATGCTAATGCCGTCGTAATGTGGAACATTGTTAATATCCTGCAGATATTCGGTAACTGCGAGACACGTGCGCATCATTTTTATTGTATTTCTCGAACCTATACTTGCAGAACGTCGAGCATAGACTATGCTCTCTACGTACCTTCAAAGTAGCCAAACTTGTGTAATTATTGATGACAATTTATATAAATTCAACGAGAGTATAAGGTGCAATTCTAACCAAAAATTTAAAATGCGTCAAATTGGAGTTAAACGACGGTTGTGGGCTTGTGGCCATGTTACCTACAGCACTCATGTATCGAAGGTTGAACAGGTGATTTGATCTTATCCCCTACGGAGCATATGGTGTATGAACCATCCTTCACGCACCTGCATCAAGACGCTCACTATGGGCACAAAGATTTTCATGCTTGGAGTCGCATATCCCAGCACCAAAGCCCCTGTAACGATGCACATACTTTCACCGGTCCAATCCAAAGCAGAAACTCCGAGCGATTGTATCACTAAACTTCCTCCTGAACCAGTTCGATCATTCGTCATTCCCTCCGTCATATCATATCTCGTGTTTCTCCGTTCTTTCTCCCCGAGCCATGATTGCTTACGGAGTAAGCATGTCTGCCATGAGCTGCTGCTTCTGCCTACTTTACACGGGAATAATTACGAGGGGGAAAGCGAGCCCGTAATTGCCACCACGCCGGCAAAATTTTACAGCCCGCCGTTGCGTCAAACGTCGTCTGAAGCGCGGCGAAAATTGCGCACTATTCACAGCGCAGATAGAGCTTAAATTCCTTACCGACCCATCATCACTCGCAGTGCATTTCCCAGCCACAACATTGGCAGTGAACGCTGTCAGAGTCTGAAACCGTTTACGCCTTTTACCGCGATATATCCGTCCGTTGTTCTTGCCCTACGTACAGCCCTGCAGCTGCCATGCCATCATGGAGGATTCGATTCATCACCGTTCATGCACCGGCGATGCAGCTGATTCAGATCATCAATCACCATGCTAGCTACTACATCCAGCGAGTCAGGGAAGGAGAGGCCAGGGCAGGCTAGCCATCCATAGTTGCGGCCATGGAGCAGGAGCACTAGCAGAAGGTAGTAGTATCTGGGTGGCACTTGGAATCTTTGGACGAGTGAGTGGATTCTGCCGCCGTGTCGCCTCCGTCCTGGCTCCACGAGGAATCTGATGTGGGGGAGGCAAATTAAGCCTTGACTCCTGGAGGGATCTGTACTGACCGGCAACTAATGCTAGATTCTACATCGCATTACTGGCCGGGCTAGCTAGCTAGTTGCCATCTTCTTTTTCGTTTCAGTGTGCGCGGGCGAGAGGGCGAATAATTAAAGCGAGGTCGAGTACGTTGATTCTGCCTTATTTGGTGTGCATGCATGTTGGTGCTTTCTGCTTCTACTCTCTCCACCACCGCAGTCTCCTTTCCTAGTCGGATGAAGATGCATCTCTCTCACCTTGATGTGGAAAAGCGAGGTTCTAGTGCCTTTCTTCGTGTGCAAGGCTGTAAGCTCATTAGTCTCTTTTACTGCCTGTTATGTCCTCTGCTTGGCTCAGCTCAAGTCTTGCTCCAGATATTATTTGAGCAAATTACTCTCTCTCTCTCTCTCTTACAAGTGTTCAGCGTAAGAATATTCACTGACACATGGGTCACACCGACAGGTAAGATTGCGTTAGCGGCGAAATCTTGCTCCATAGTCCTTATGGGTGCGTTTAGTTGCTTGCATAGGTGTTTGAATCGTATAAGTAGATATAGTTATACCTGTTAAATACGTGTTTGGTTTTCTGTTCATCCAGACTAGCTAGGTGGATGCAATTGCACTCACTCATGCAGGATAGAGGAAACACAAAAATTAGTTTTTTCTCTAATGCAGACCCGTGAGATACATAAACAATCAACCAAACAACCCAGTTTGCATCCACTCATATAGGTCAAAGCTAATCTAGATGACTTATACGAAACATACTAGGATAGTGCAGACAACAAACACAATATGCATGCAGGCTGCTCGATATGTAGATGCTACTGGCTCAATTTCCTACTTGGCTATGCAGTTATCTAATTTGGTGTGGGAAACGGTGTGAACCATGGACATGTGAAAAGCTGAATTTTGTGGTGGCCAAACATTCTTTGGGCGATGTCGCCTTAAAGTGTACAGGCTCTGCACTGCAGCGCCGAAGATCTGAATCATGTACCTCGCCTGCAGAATGCAGGTGTGTGCATGTGTGCGAAAGGAGGAAACACACTGCATGTGATTTGCACAAGGGGTTTTGATTTGACCCATCTATTCAGGTAGGGTCAAGCTCCCACCTTGAAGGCACCACCCAAAAACAACGCCTTGATTTTTATCTCTTTTTCTTTCACTGGTTGTGCTTGCTCAGTGGCAACCAGCACTGAATTGCAATTCAGCTGCAGTGTAGGTATATGCGCCCGTACGTTTTTCACCATTGCCTGATGGAAAAGTGAGATTAGCATTTGAAGGATCGGAAGTACTTCTTCATCAATCCACCGCCTGAAAATTGATGTGTGTTTCTTTCATACTTGCGTCTTTTTTTTTTTCTTTTAAGAAAGCGATAATTAGCTCTCAACATGGATATCTATCTATGTTTATTTCTTTACTAAATTGAACAACTATAAATGAGCATAACATTGCGGTGTATACCTTGGCTAGCTAGTCGCTTAATTATAATGGTGGGCTAACTAATATGTCGATTAATTTAGTATCTTCTTCTTTTGCACAGCTATCGATCGCTTCATCAATCAGTCTCTGATTAGTGAGGCTACAATTATGTGAAAATTGCGAAAAGTGTGTTAGGTTTACAACTTTTACATATCAGTTTTCGTACGGGAAAATGGCCAATAATATATATGTTCACTCCGATCGTATAAAACAAAGAAAAAGTTTGTTTAAAGGAAAATATATCCCCCCTCCGGGCACGTGGATAAAAAAAAATCGTCCTACCTATAATACTAACAAAAGAAGTACTTTTCAAGCGTATGAATTTTTTTTTAAAAAAAGAGAGATTTCTCAATGTAATTGTGCCGACTTTTAAGTAACCAAAAGAGCCCTTTGGCCATCCAAATCTACGTGTTCTATAAAGAACTGCGAAAACACGTCAAGATGACTAGCTAAGGAGGTGGAGAAATAAAGCGCTTTTTGCCGCAAAGAAAATTAAACAAAGTGCTTTAGTTTCACCTCCTGTGATGAACAGGCCGATGAGAGTAGGAAAATGACGACCAAAAATGCACAAACTTTAGACCGGAGGAAGAAGCACCACCACTGTTTTCAGTTTGAACCATGCAAAAGCAGTAAAACACTAGCTAGATGCTCTACGTACATATATGCATATGGCTTTCTCGCATGTCATACATAAAGCACGCGTTGTGTCGATGACTTCATCGATCGTTAAGGTGTCTGCACTAATTTGTACTCTATATGCTTACGAAATTATTAAAAGGCGATGACTTGAGGAGTTATTTCTTGCATCCTTGTTTTTCCTTTAAAATGTAGCGAAAAATTACTGTGACTATGCCCGGTGGCGGACATATATACCATGAGGGTGAGCCAGGCTAGTGCACCGGCGATCTGACCACAACGTCTCTGGTACTCGTTCTAGAGATGTCAGCTATTTTTATTGCTATGCATTTTTATTCTACATATGCCACACTGATGAATTGAAAAGTAGATAGCTAGTAATTTAGTGGACATGCATGGTTTGGCATGTATCTTATATAAGTATTGATATTTTGAAAATTTGAACAACCCTATCATGGCATATAATCCTTAGCCTGTTTGCATGGTCCCGTTCGGGAGGTCTTTGTGCCTGTGATACATGATGATAACTAGATGGGTGACCGTGGCGTACCACGCCGCGATCGCTGCTCCCCAACACGAGCAAATTGAGAAAACAAGTGAAACGTTTGAAAGGATATAAACGTAATTATGTTTTTTGGCGTTTATTTAGGGCTCTCTCATGAAGAATCCGTGATTTTGCTGAACCAAAAGGCCTTTTTTGTAAAAAAGGTTGAAAGGATCTAAACGTAATTACATATTTTTTTGCATTTATTTGAGGTCTTTCCACGAAGCTAGGTTCCGCGATTTCACTGAACCAAAAGGTCCAATTCATAAAAAACGGTTGGAAAGACCTAAACATAATTACATTTTTTTTTACCCTTCACAGATGGACGACACATGGCATAGCTCTTTGGTTAGCAAACTTACCAACTTTAATATAGGTATGATATTATTTCATTCACCATACAAGGTAACTACTACAAAAGGGGTTATATTAGACACATCATCATAGACGGTTTTAAGAGAAAACCGTCTGTGATGTTTTTCGGGCACATCAAAGACGGTTTATAGATCAAACCGTCTACGATACCTAATTATCACAGACGATTTCAAATACAGACCGTTGGTGACGAAGTCATGAAATGCGTACTGTATATGCTATCCTAGGTTTGTTGTACGAGTTGGTGACGAAGCTCTGTAGTAAGCCTTAAGCCACATTTCGATTCCAAAATGTTCCTTAATGACGTACTACTTCTTACTAGTTATAGGCTAATCTCTACTATATAAAGTGAGAGAGTTTCTTCCCACGTCATTTCATCAAAATTACCTACCTTTGCCATTGCTTTTTAATTACGCACCTTTGCGGCTATATCACTTCATCAAAATTACACACCTTTGTCACTGTTTTTTAATTACCCACCTTTACCTGCGTCACTTCATCAAAATTACCCACCTTTGCCACTGCTTTTTAATAACCCACATTTGCCATTGTTAGTGCTCTTTGCAAATAAACTTTTATCGTAAATTGAGTTTTCGTTGCAACGCACGGACACATAGCTAGTACAATAGTATTATTAAGCTATTCGTCATTTGTCGAATTGATGAACAGTACTTCGCCATATTAGCTCCCTCAGTTTGAGCTATAATGGTTGCACTGTTGTGTACGGATCACGTCATCTATGACTTGTATCAATAGATTACCCAACCATATCTATACTCAATCTATTATATCAAAATTCCACTTTCACAGCGAGAATCCAGGATAAAAATGGATGGCAGGCTAAAAGTACTAAACTAAATTAAGGTAAATATACTCAACATATTACTGTACAGCTAAAAGTCTAAAATTAATACATGAATAAAAGAGAAATATAGCAAGAAAGCAAAAATACAATAAAAGAAGGTACCTCGCTAAATGCTAATGGAAAGGCATCCAAAACACATTAATACGCGTCCAAAGCGACCTGTATATCCAAATTTGCAAAATTAGTGATATAATAGTAAATTGTAAATGACTATGAACATTCAAAATGAAAAACAACATACCACTAAGACGCTAGCTTGAATCACGAAGCAAATTCATTCTTAATTAGCAGCACAATATAACTAATCATGAATCAATTATAAATGATCACTACTCACTACAGCTAATCAATTATAACTACTCACTATAACTAATCAATTATAACTATTCACCAATCGTCATTCGTCACCAATCACCGTTCAACATTTCCATTTCACCGTTACTAGCAGCTGTCAGCAGCAGCACACATTACCGAGCTACCGGCAGCTGTGCAAAGCTAAGCTAAGCAACGCACAGTTGTCACTCGGCGGCACAGTACTCACCAAAAGCTAGAAGCTCTCGTTCTAGTTTTGGCGTTACCCTGGTCCCTTTACCACCACTGTGCTCACTTTCCACGCAGCCGTACAGTCATGGAGGGCCCCTGATGCATAGGCCACATCAGGTATATATTTCTTCTCTTTATTAATTCTGTACTAGGTAGAGCACCGGGCCAATTTCGGTCCCAAGCTGGACGTAATTTTTTGAACTTTAAGTTTTTTTTTCAAAAGGACGTGGATTGAGTTTGGATGCAATTTTTTGAAACTACGAGTTTTTTTTTTTTTGCAAAAGAGACGGTGAGATGGCTTAAAAGCAATTTCGTTATTTTCAGGGAGCTTTTTGCAAAAGAGCCGGTTGAGGACTTAAAAGCAATTTTAGAATTTTTAGAGGACCTTAAACATAATTTCATAATTTTCAACGGATCTTTTTGCAAAAGAGCCTGTAGAGGACCTAAATACAATTTCGGCATTTCGGGGACCTCAAAAAATGACGTGTCGCGCTTGTTGCTCGGCAATCCTTCCAACTTTACAAGAGTTAATATTGGTTCTCTCGCATCCACAAGACTTGTAGCCATCCGTAGTAATCAAGAACAAAAAACTTCCTCGTGAGATTTTTTTATTCAAGATGATACTATTTTAGGTTCTTACACTTCTAAAATTACAAAAAATCAGATCACACATCTCCATTATATCTTTAAATATTGTATCTTATTTTAGTCCATGTTAGTAAATAACATTAGAAATATTTAAAGAAAGGAGTATAGGAGAAAAAGGTAAAATTCACTATAGAATTATATAATGATATATATAAAATAAAATTTGAAAACCAAAGATATATATATATATATGATTCCATACTTCGAGTGTACGTACTCTCACCTCTAGTATACCGCTTAAATGATGTTGTTATACCATTTTATCATTTTGAGTATACGCTAATATCTGATTATAAGATACTCTAAAATGGGTTCTACGAAAAATTTCATTGAAGTCCACCCTTTATAGCATAATTTGTTTATATATTCCTTTTACATATGGAAAATAGTATGTAGCAAAAAAATAAAGGATTCTGATGAAATTTTTTCAACTATGTCGCATTAGAGTATCTTAGAATTATTATTAGAGTATACCGAAAGTGATAAAAGAGTATAAAGTGTTCATTTAAGTGGTATATTAGAGGTGGGAGTATATATATATATATATATATATATATATATATATATATATATATATATATATATATATATATAAGGAAAATATTTTGTACTCCCAGATATAGTTACTCTCACCTTTGAAATACCACCTAAATGAATTTGAAATACTCCTTTATCACTTTGGCTACATTCATATACTAAATATATGATATTCCAACAATGACCCACATGTAAAAATGTAAATGCCACCTGAGTAGTCTTATATATTAGTATACTATGTATACACACTCTCCGTTGTGCGAGATACTTCCTATATTGTAAGATATAGTATAAGGAGTAACTACTTCAAAGAGTTGAAAAAGGCTTATATATATATATATATATATATATATATATATATATAAATATTTGGTGAAAACCACCAATTCCATGAAAACTCCGTGAAACCACCTGTAAAAG
Source organism: Guadua angustifolia (assembly GCA_036346375.1). Taxonomy (NCBI): domain Eukaryota; kingdom Viridiplantae; phylum Streptophyta; class Magnoliopsida; order Poales; family Poaceae; genus Guadua; species Guadua angustifolia. The sequence goes on from CM070502.1 coordinate 19,395,198, forward strand.
TTTTAAAAATTCTCAAAAATTACCATATGTGGGAGGTGAACCTCTACAACCCTGCAAAATTTAAAGTTGAAATTCAATCGCATTTGAAAGATATGAAAAGACAAACAGCAAAAAATAGTGCCAAAACAGTAAAATTACTATTCATGCTGACTTTGTCTTTTTCATATCTTTCAAATGCGATTGAGTTTCAACTTCAAATTTTGCAGGGTTGTAGAGGTTCACCTCCTTACATATGGTAATTTTTGAGAATTTTTCAAAACTTCTACAGGTGGTTTCCATGGAGTTTTCATGAAATTGGTGGTTTTCACCAAATATTTCATATATATATATATATATATATATATATATATATATATATAACAAAAGTAACAAAAAATTCTGAAAAAATTGTAGATGTACTTCATAGATTGCCCTACCTATGTATGAAGTTTCAAGATAAATTTGTCATAATTTTCTCTTTTTTGTAACTCTCGATATATAATGAATTTGAACCTACAATTTTATACATAGGTAGAGTAATCTATGAAATACATCTACAATTTTTTTCAGAATTTTTCGTAACGTTTGTTAGTTGGTGTGCACGGTGTGTACATAGGAAGGCATGTATGCACAGTATACGTTGCCATATATATATAGAGAGAGAGAGAGAAAATATATGCTGGGGTGGTTGCCTGGTTCGTTGTGCAGCTTGCCGCATGTACGTTGGACTATCCATGCCATGTGTCCCGTACCACCAGCACACTCGCGCATCTGTTTCGCCGCCTCCGCGGACCAATCATTTGCCGCGGCGTGTCAGCGGCTCTCTGACCGGGCCACCTGCCGACTAACGGCTTCCGAGCGCAGGCCCGAAAGGGAAAGCACTCCAGAGGGCAGTAGTAAACCGAAAACACACCGTCTCGAATAAAAAATTCTCATGAGGAAGTTTATTGTTCTTAATTATTACCGACAGCTACAGGTCTTCTGGGAGATTATTCATTTCGCGACACTCAGTCGTGGATCACTTGGACGTATACCAGTTTGTTAATGTATCATGGTAGCCCTTTAACTATGGGATTCGCTACAATATTTGGATTGTCTATATTGACATAGAATTAATTGAAAATATTATATCTCACCACATAATCTAATTGTGTCGTATTGATCTATGTCAGTGACGGATCCAGAATTTTCAAAATGGTATTCGGATTTACAAAAACATTGTTCGATATAAAATATAAAGATCCATAATATATATCAAAAATACAAGGAACAAAATTTTCTTACTAGAGAAAATTTTAGAAATAATTTAGAGATTTGTGAATTAGGGATTTAAAATCTACATACTTCCTCTTCATTTTTGAATGCTCAATATGCTACATTTCAAAAATCACGATTCACCATTACAAATCAACATAACGCTGATAGATTTGCGAATTGAAGATTTCATACTAGGGAATCAAGAATGAAATTAATTTGTATGGTTGTCGATGCCCAATGCTCAGCTGTTGTTGTTGTTTTAGCACCACTTCTTGCCCCCACTAATCGCTGCTAGCGTCGCACCTTTCATCCCCGGCTCATGCTCGCTGCGCCCACATGGCTGCCTTGCAACACGTGCTACTCCCTGCCCTACCGGACACTACCGTCCTGACTTGCCGGCCATCGCTAGTGTCACACCTTCTATTCCCGAGTCAGTGATCACTGTGGCCACAGGGGCCAAAGCTACCTTGTCACATGCTGCTTGTTGTGCCACTCCTGCCTTGCAGCCTATGTCTGTTTGCCGGTGCCGGTGGCTACTCGACGCTCATCCATTACCTTGCTCCTCACCGGCTTGTACCTACCCCATGGCCATCATCCGTTGTTGCTGTTAGAGAGAGAGAGAGAGTGTGTGTGGAGCATGCGGAATGGAGACAGAGTTCGATGTTCGGCTTGAGGAATGGAGGAAGACTGGCCTTTGGACAATTAGGTCATGCAGAAAAGATTAGAAGAGAGAGTGAGTAGGTATGTAAAAGTTTGATTGCGCCCATATCCAAAGCAACAATTATTTATAATCGGATGGAGTAAAAGAGGATATTTTTAAGAACCACTGCGATGTATTTTGGTCCATTCTTCTGTGGGTTATTTGCTGTTCACAGTTGTCCCTTACGGCCTAGAGCAGTTCGGTTAACCGTTCACATATCCAGTAGTGCACGTAAACAATTATTCATCTCATCAGCTTCACAGAAATGATGACATATGTAATTAGTTGCCTACCTAAGCCCAAGGTTCACAAAACCGTTTTAGAGTAGAAATTCATAACCCCCGCCCCGCGGTTTTGAAAACCATGAAAAACCGAACGGTATGGAAGTTCAATCCATTTTGAAATCTAGTCAAATCGAAAAGCGAAAACCATAGTTTTTGAGTGAGAACCACTCGGTTTTTGCCAAAAACCGAGCGGTTTTTGGAGAAAACTGCGAAAAACCAAAACCAGTTGGAAAAATGGGGAAAATGGAAAAAAAGTAAAAATTGCAAATTTTTTTTGTAAAATTGTAAAAATCCATTGAAGGCCCAAAAATAGAAAAAATGTAAGAAATATATAAAAAGAAGTATGTAAAAACATGAAAAAAATTTAGTATGACCTCTCCTAAATATAATTTTTTTTTGATAAGACCTTTGCTATATTTTCGATAATTGAAAGTTGTAAACCATTTCTAGCTTGACATGAACACTATGCTTGTTGCTGCACTTCCTTTTATGTTCCCTAATTAGAGGTATCTTCGACTGAAAATCTTCAACACTAAATGAACATTTTAGCTCCAATTGAAGCTTGCACAAAGTAGTAGACATTGACAAGGTTCTTGTCCATCTGTGGTTAAATAGCATAGCTACATAAGATTTCTTGCAAATGGAGCTAAAAATACTATCACAACTATATGCTTTTGATGCACCCTCTTTATTAGTGCCCAACAGTTCAACTAAACCCAATTGCAAATTGTGCTTTGTTTTTAAACTCTCACGATGTAGTTTTCATTTATCAAAGTAATGTTCCAACACAGCAAATATGTATCATGATTTGTGAAGCAAACATGAAGCTAACCCAGTTCGTATCAACTGGTGAAGCACAATCCAAATTACTGAGCGTATTATATAGTTCACATATCAACACCATTTACATTTCAATACCTTACAGAAACTGTCTGTGTAAATAATTTGCAAGAAATTGCATGTCTCAAATTGTACGTTGTACAACAAAATAAGTAAAGAATTTAACTAGTGGTACAAAGTATAACTTCTATATTAAAGTTTTGGTAGTTCATGCATGCATACAATGAGAAGTAAGTTTTTCAATATTAGATAACATTAACATATTAAAATGTGCCATAGCAAGATAATTTCTATGCATACAAATATTGTTACTTGAACAAATAGTGCCATTTTCGGGTGTCATCCATTGCTACTAAATGTACTTCAACAAATATTGGTACTAAATATAATTGAACAAATATTGCTACTAAATATACTTCAACAAATATTGCTACTTGACTACTTCAACAAATATTGCTGCTCGATATATTTGAACAAATATTGCTACTAAATATAATTAAACAAATATTGTTACTAAAATATGTTTAAATAAATATTGCTACTTGACATACTTGAATAAATATTGCTACTAAATACTTGATATGTTGAAGTAAATATTGCTATTTGACATACTTGAACAAATATTGCTATTAAAAATACTTCTAATTTCTTTTTTGGATTTTTCTAATTTTTACATATTGAATGGCTCAAAAACATTTTCAAACTTTGTTTTTTCAAAAAAATATTCACATTAGAGATCATAAAACAATTAATACTAATTTCAGGGAATTTTTGGATAAATTTTTTCAAATTGTTCAATTTTTAAAATTTAAACTTGAACTTGAACGGTTTTTTAAACGGTTTTGTATTTTGTACCGGAGCATTACGGTTGAAAACTGCGTCGACAGGTTTGCCACTGTTTTCTTAACCCTGCCTGAGCCTGACACCGAGCATGGGCGGCGCGTGTCTGTGGCTGCAGGTCGTCAGCACGACCGCGATCGAGTCCAAGGAAACGAAAACGCTCACGCGCGCACTATTTAATTTGGTGGTCGCCGGCTACCCCGAGTCGTCCATTTCTGGCTTCCTCGAGAAAAGATCGTTCAGAGCGCAAGAATTCCGTGTGAAGTTCATAGTAAGAAGTTCTATATATAATTATCTTGGAATCTGGTAAACAGGTCCTCTGTCTCAAACTAGGTTTCATATATAGTACGAACAAGGCTTTCTTGGCCGAAGTTATTTTTCATGGATATTTTCTGACCACTGCACCCGCCGTTAGTTAATTAAGGTCTATTGAGGATATATTCTTGCGTAAGGTGAACTTCTTTACTAGACTCATGCGATCAAATTCCGATTCATTCGAAACAGGTCTAAATTAAACTCTATATGTCTGCACAAAATCTGAAGTTTTATCCAGGCATGTGTATGTGAAACATTTTTTTTGTTCAATTAAGTAAAATTTATGGCAGCCACAGGGGAATATTGCTTACGTGTAGAAAATAATCCAACGGAACTACCAAGTCGTTCATAAATAATTAAGTAGTTTACTAATCAAAGAGCCCATAGAAGGACGACTTTGCACGTTTATACCTGAATTATACTATCGAACATTGTGTTTCATGAGCTTGCTATTTTAATTATACCCGAGCAAATCCGAGTGTCTGACGGAGCACGCATTCTGCAGTGCAAAATGTAATGCAAGTATGCAGTCAACATGATTCAGTAGTTTTATAAAGAGAAACTAATTGATATTTAATTACCGTTTTCGTGGAAGTCTTGCGTAGAACATCTGAAGGCAGAAGCGTTTTCCAGCTAGCTATAACTCGCTTATCAATCTCTACTATATAAAATAAGAGTTTTTTTCCGCATTACTTCATCAAAATTATCGACTTTTGTCACTGCTCTTTAATTACTCATCTTTGCCACTGTTAGTGCTCTTTACAAATAAACTTTTTATCGCAAATTAAGTTTCCATTGCAATGCATAGGCATATAGCTAGTTTTTTTTAACAATGACAATGCCATGCATTTCAGAAAATTCAGCAGTGTAATATTGTATACTGTAGTACTATACCGTTCCGTAAGATGAAATATGCTACTTGTTCTAATCTTACGTTCTTCGGCTCCAACCTTAAGACAACAAATATATTCAATCTTCTTTTAATTTCTCGTAGGTTAAATTTAAACTTGGAACTTATATTATTTCACTACTACAGAACCGACCTTTCTTACCGCCCATCAAGACGGTTGAGAATTTAACCGGACCGATATTTAGATCATCCCGCTCAACGGCTGAGCTGCGGGGAGCGATTAGTACGGTTGAAGACACGAATCGATCTCGATGAGATCAATAAGATGCGGTTGGTGTCCCAACCGTACTATTTAGCACCACTAAATAGTACCGGTTCGTGACACCAACCGCATCGATTTGATCTCATCAAGACGGTTCGTGTCTTCAACCGTCTCGAGTCCCAATTAAACTTCTTCCTCCTCCCGCTCTCCGCTGCACCCAGATCATTCCAAAGGCGCTGAAAAGAACTTGAAGCTTCGCCAAGAGCTTGAAGGGAGGAGGCTGCCAAAATTTCAAAATTTTGGTCATTTTACTCACAACCAAGGTAGCTAAGGTTAGTAATATCATTCCTCACTTCATTTGGTGTTAAATGGAGCCTCTTTTTTGCTTGAATTATGAAGAAAATTTGATCTTTTCCCATGATTGATCAAAGATTATGAATGTAGAGGAGGTGATGCCCAAATTTCAAAATTTTGGTCATTTTACTCGCAACCAAGGTAACTAAGGTTAGTAACATCATTCCTCACATCATTTGGTGTTAAATGGAGCCTCTTTTTTGCTTGAATTATGAAAAAATTTGATCTTTTCCCATGATTGATGAAAGATTAATATGAATGTAGAGATCTAGCTTGATCTTTTCAAATAGGATACAAAAACTTGTTGTGTAAGCTTAGAATTTGCTTGGATTATAATGTAGCTCGCCTTTAATGTGTGGATCTAGCTTAAATTTAGGTTTTAGTTCCATCGATCGATGAAGGATGATGTTTGGTTGCACGTAGTCGGGGAGAATGGTGCATGGAAATCATGGAGTTTGGGATCTTCAAATGGCAATGGTTATGTGGAAAAGAAGAAATTTAAATTCATTTGCTAATTAAAATAATATCGAAATATGAATGGCTTTATAGAAAATATAAAATGAGTTCAATATTTGAGAAAAGTTTTCAAAAATACTTTGGAATATTTTAAACTTAGAAAATTACTTCTAGTATAATTTTGGTTTTAATTTCCATCAGAAATTATTTTTGAAAACATCATTAATTAAGTGCTAGAGATTTAGAAAAAATAAAAATAAATGATTGAATAATAATTTAGAAATTTTTAGGGTGTTACAATTTCAACAGAATTTGTAAACAAAGTCGTCGTGAATTTTGTTCGAATTTTGAATCCGCACTCGATCGACCAATTCTTTTTGTAGGTTGCAAAAACTTGTTGTGTGGGTTTATATTTTGCTTGGATTATTATTTAGCTCGGATTGAAGGTGTGGATCTAGGTAATATTTAGGTTTTGGTTCAACAATTCATTATCGGAAAATGAGGTAACAGCTTATCTTGATGTAACATAATGTAGATGGACCGACGATGGATGTACATGGATCGACGCTCCCGGAGTTCTTGCGGGGTTTGCAAGATTTTCTTCGTCTATGCCGATGCACACACGACGTCTGCTACATATGCTGTCCATGCATAGATCGCAAGAATGAGAAGGAGTGGCCAAAATCCAGCCACCTTCACTTTCATTTGCTCACAAGAGGTTTCATGTCAAACTATACCGCTGGACCAAGCACGGTGAAGAAGAGATTATACAGAAGACGGTGAAGAAGAAGAGGCGACAACAATATCCCGGACCGGTCAACACGGTTCTTTCAAGATACATTGGGGAGTGTGGTGATGATGACCTAGACCAGATGTCTGCGAATGGAGAGGAGAATACATCGATGAAAGACATTACAAAAAGTTCCAAGCGCCTATGGAGGACCACGGAACACCGTTGTACCCAAACCGCCGATAGGGCCATAAAAAGTTGCGTATCACACTAGAACTCGATGCAATGGAAGGCGACCAATGGATTGTCCGATAAGGGATTCGACGAGTTGTTATGCCTCATAAAGAAGTTACTTCGAGGGGAACACATCGCCGAAACTACGACGATGCCAAACAAGTTGTCCGCCTTTGGGGTTGGAGGTACTGAAGATGCATGCATGCCGTAATGATTGTATCCTTTATCGCAATGAGTATGAGGATTCGAAGCTTGTCCGTGTGCAAAACTTGCAGTATAAGACCAGCGTGATGACCTGTGAGGTAGAGAGGCAACAGAAGAAGAAGAGACCTCTGCTAAGGTGGTGTGGTATTTCCTGTAATCCCGGTTGAAGCGTTTATTTGCGAACAAAGCGCATGCCCGATGATGCTTGGCACAAGGAAGACCGTAAGGACGGCGGAAGGCTAAGGCACGTTGTCGATGGCTCCCGGTGGAGGAAAGTCGATAGAACATACCCGGACTTTGCCGAGGATGCAAGGAACATAAGGTTTGGGTTGAGTACGGATGGGATGAACCTGCTCGGCGATATGAGCAAAGAATCACAAAGACTTGGCCCGTGACTCTATGTATCTACAACCTTCCTCCTTGGCCGTGTATGAAGCGGAAGTACATTATGATGTCATTGCTTATCCAAGGCCCGGCAACCTCGAAACGACATTGATGTGTACCTCAAACCGTTGGTTGAAGATCTGTTAACACCGTGGAACGATGGTGTACGGTATGGGATGAGTACAAAGAGAGCACTTCACTCTCGTGCATTGCTATTCGTAACCATCAACGATCGCCTGCACTTGGTAATCTATCGGGCCTATCTATCAAAGGATATAAAGCCTACATCCACTGCTTAGAGGATACGGATAGCAAGTACCTAAAAAACTCTCGAAAGGTTGTGTACATGGGCCACCGTAGGTTCCTCCATATGAAGGACCCGTTCATGAGGAAGGGTGAGAATTTTGATGGGACGGAAGAGAAACGAAGAAGCCCATGCATCGCATGGGGACGCTTGTATTTTCTTTGGTAAAGGATCTGAAAGTAGTATTTGGAAAAGGTCCTCGTAGCAAACCTGTCCCGACTGAACAAGGTCACACGAAGGCCATTTGGAAGAAGAAGTCAATATTTTGGGACTTACCTTACTGGAAAGACTTAGAGGTCCGCCACTCTTGGACTTCATGCATATCACGAAGAATGTCTCGTGAACTTGCTAGGTTTCCTAGATATGTACAGAAGTCAAAAGATACACTTCAAGCACGAAAGGACCTACATGACTATTGGGACTCGTGAACGACCTACATCCGAAACGAGAGAGAAAGGACAACATTACCTCCACCCCATGAGCTACACTCGAGCAAGGAAGAGAAAAACATGATTAAGTTCTTGAACAAGGTGAAGGTCCTTGTGGATACTCCTCGAACATAAGGAGACTCATAAACATGAAAGAGAATAAAATCCTACACATAAAATCCCATGATTGTCATGTGTTGATGACACTGCTTGTTCGATGGCGGTGCGAGGTATTCCGCAGATTGGGTACGAGGACAATCATAAAGTCGTGTTCGTTCTTCAACGCGTGTCGCAGAAGGTCATCGAGCGAATAAGTTATCTAGTCCGCATGATGACATGGTCAATAGTCCGTTAGCCTTGAGATGATCTTCCCTCCATCCTTCTTTGATATTATGGTCCATCTCATGGTCCACATTGTTAAAGAGATAGAAATTCTCGGACTTGTGTTCCTCCACAATATGTTCCCTTTCGAGAGGTACATGGGTATCCTAAAGAAGTATGTTCAGAATCGGTCTCGCCGAAAATACGATTTGCAGGTGTCAAGACAGAGGAGGTGATCGAGTTTTGTGTTAGTTACATGGATGATCTGAATCCGATTGACGTCCCTGTATCACGCCATGAGGGGAGGCTACGGGGAAAAGGGACTTTAGGGAGAAAAGAATCCTATAGCGACGATCTACTTGCATTTAAACAAGCACATTTCACGGTATTGAAACAAGCAATCAGAGTGGCTCCAGATATCTATGATCACGAGATGAGTCTACGCTACCAATACCCAGAGAAGTCGATAAGTGGATCGCAGATGGAGCAAATGGATCATTTCGCAGCTTGGTTACAAAAGCAATTGTTGGGCAAGCGCATGACGATGAACAATTGAAACTCTTGGCTCGAGGACCGCCCACAACAATCATATCATTTCAAGGGTATGAGATAAATGGGTACACATTTTACACGACAACCCGGGATAACAAGAGCACCAACCAAAACAAGGGCGTCCAGATAGATGCCTTGGACAAAATGGAAAGATGGACACCTACTATGGTTTCATAGAGGAGATCTCGGGAGCCGAGTACGGGCCATTAAAAGTCCCTCTGCTTTGGTGCCAATGGGTCAAACCGATACCGTGGATATCGATAAGTGCGGTATGACAACTGTGGACCTCAAGCAAGTGGTCTATAGGGACGAACCGCTCGTGCTTCGCTAATGATGTGACATGTATTCTATGTGATGGACATGGACAAGAAACCAAAAAGGTATGAGAAGACTAGCAAGAGCGATCACCAAGGCGCCACGTGGTTCTTCCAGTAAAAGAAGGATTGTCGGAGTTGAGGGCGCCACGGACGAAGAAGAGTATAATCGATTCGACGAGTGCCTCCTTTCACGATGGACGAGACATTAGTGTCTGAATGATACAGAGGAATCTCCCACGACGCCGCGATCATAATGAAGGATCACTTGTAAAAGCAAAGTATGTTAGCAAATAAGGATTGCTTTTGGTGTAATAGACTACTAACATACTAGTTTCTCATTCCTCTAGTGGTTTTCCTGTATTTTCTGCTCAAATTGTACTAATATTTGACTAACAATATTGTTCAAAGTCCTCTGTACTAATATAACAAGGTGACAGGTTTGCAATGGAATTATAAGAGTGCAAAATTACTTTATTTCTTACAATTTTCTATAATGTTAATTTATATTACATGGTTGGAAAAAATATTGTAAAGAATAACTTTAAACAAAGAGATATAAAAATATTGTGAAGTGGTAAAAGCATTTTTAAAAATTATTTAATGAAACAATAGTTAAACAAGAGATTCAAAAAAGAAATCTTAAAAAAGACTAAATGAATCTAAAGTGGTAAAAGCATTTTTAAAAATTATTTAATGAAACAATAGTTAAACAAGACATTCAAAAAAGAAATCTTAAAAAAAGGCTAAATGAATCTAAAGTGGTAAAAGCATTTTTAAAAATTATTTAATGAAACAAGATTTAAACAAGAGATTTAAAAAAGAAATCTTAAAAAAAGGCTAAATGAATCTAAAGTGGTAAAAGCATTTTTAAAAATTATTTAATGAAATAATAGTTAAACAGTACATTTAAAAAAAGAAATCTTACAAAAAAGGCTAAATGAATCTAAAGTGGTAAAAGCATTTTTAAAAATTATTTAATGAAACAATAGTTAAACAGTAGATTCAAAAAAAGAAATCTTAAAAAAAAGGACTAAATGAATCTAAAGTGGTAAAAGCATTTTTAAAAATTATTTCATGAAACAGTAGTTAAACAACAAATAAAAGAAAAAGAAATAAAAGAAGGGCTAGGGGGCACGAGCGGGGCTCGAACCCGAGACCTCACGGTCGGGAGAGCCCGCGAACTCAAGCGCCTCGCGCTAGCCAAGGGGGAGGAAGATTTCTTGTCGATTAGTATGGGCGCTAAATTGTTTTGAGTCTTTTAACATCATCCGGTTGGTGTTTTCAACCGGACCGATAGTGCCTAGGCTCTCCTCCTCATGGCCGAGGTGACCCATCGACCCGGTTGGTGTATTCAACCGGATCGATGTCTCATATCACATGGGTTGGAGTATCCAACCGTATTGATGTGAGACATCGACCCCTGCTGAATACACCAACCGGACCGATGGTGCACCTATAAACCCATCCCGCCGCCCTCATCCCCAAATTTTCTACTCCCGCCATTGTTCCCAATCTCCTCCTCCTCCCGCTGTTTGCAAGACCTCCGACGTCAACAGGGACGCCTCCAGCGACCCCACCTGCTGCTGTCCTCCTCCTCCTCCGACGACCCCACCGCCCGTCCTCGCCTCCGAAGCCTTGCCTCGGCGCTTGCCTCGCCATTGTTCCCCTCCTTCGCCAACCCTAGGGTTTGTGCCTTGCCTCCCATTGTTTCTCGTGGCGCCATTGCTTTTACCTCATTGGTGCCCGAGTGATTGGTTTTGGTTGCGTTCTCTGCGTTTGAGATGTCGTGGTTGTCTCTATACATGTCCTTGCATTGTGGTTTCATTGGTGCCGCCATTGCTTTTACCTCATTGGTGCCCTAGGGTTTGATTGTTCGATGAAGATTGGGTCAGATTGAGACCATTTGTGACAACAACAATTTTCCAAAGACTTGACATTTAGTTGTTAGATCAATTGGTATCTAGTGATTCGATATATATATTTGTCTTATGAATCTTTATCGAATCTTTACTGCTCATAATGGTTGAGCGCCTTGTCACCGGTTCTCAAAGCAATCTCGTAAGTTGGTCAGGTCTTGGTCTTCTCGGGAGTATTTTGCTTACGTGAGTTGGTCAGGCTCCTTTTTGCCGAAAAACAAGAAGATGGCTTGATTCGGGCATGGAGTTGGTGCCTTGTTACTATTAGTAGGGTTTGAGTAGTTTGGTTTGTGTAATTTTCTTTTAGCTATGCCTATGGTTGCCGATCTTTACTGCTCATGCATAATAATCATTGTAAATGAGTTTCGAAGTAAGTTCTAGTAAGTTGTATGCTCCTTTTGCATTCGGATAGGCTCACCTGTGTTTGCTTTATATTTCCGTCACCTAGAATCATTTCCTTGTGTCACAGATTGTTTGCATATATATATACCGATGTCCTTTTACTTGTCATTAATAGGCAAATCTTCAAATACTTATTCATGAGCTTGTATCGTGACATTAGATCATGTCTCTGCTCAAGGCTTAAATGACATTGTGAGATTTCTATGTATGTGTGAGATTTCTATGTATATGTGAAGTTTGAAATATATTTGTATCATGTCAAATGAATATGTATCATGTGAATTATTCTAAGTTGTCAAGTCTGGAAAAGTTGTTTCATTTTCACTAAAGTAATGTTGTCACAAATTGGTCAATGATCTTTGTCCCCATCGACGAGGACGGTCTTTAAGGCAACCCGTTATCTCGAGAACAATACAAAATTGACAACTTGAGCACTATGCTAGTTGTGATGTCCCTTTTACTTGTCATTATTAGGCAAATCTTCAAATACTTATGTATGTGTGAGATTTCTATGTATATGTGAAGTTTGAAATATATATGTATCATGTGAAATGAATATGTATCATGCTAATTATTCTAATTTCTCGTGAATTTTGAAATTTCTATTTTTATTGATCGTTTCTATGTATATGTGAGATTTCTATGTATGTATGAGATTTCTATGTATATGTGAAGTTTGAAATGTATATGTATCATGTCAAATGAATATGTATCATGTGAATTATTCTAAGTTTAGATTCATTATATATGAGAATTATAAAGAGAAAATTCGACAAGTTTAAAGATCTTAAATTTGTCCGAATTTTCTTTTTAACTTCATATATAACTCTCAAAATATAATGAAAAAAATTTATATTCTTAAGAATATATAATAAAAATAATGAATCATTCTTATTCACACTAAAATGATTTAAAAAAGCCCTGCAAGTTCAAGAAGCATGGATGTCGAGAGCGTCAGACTCACTCGCTTATCATGGACTTGGTTCTTTGTCTTCTTCCAGCTGGACACTTTGTTCATTGCGGGAGGAAGCCTATGGACAACGAGTGCAGCGGAAGAAGACAAAGAACCAAGTCCATGATAAGCGAGCTCGCTTCCTCATGGCTTCGCCTCTGTCACGGACACTCTCCGACATCCATGCTTCTTGAACTTGCAAGGGCTTTTTTTAAATCATTTTAGTGTGGAATAAGAATGATTCATTATTTTTATTACAAATATATTCTTAACATATATGAATTTTTTCATTTTATTTTTTCATTTCGAGATGTATATGAATCATATGAATTTTTTCTAATGTATAAGTATCATTTTAAAGTTACATGTGCACATGTTTGTAGCATGAGGTCACATTAGGCCGATTTACCATCGTATAGTATTTGGCCGATTTACATTATGAACATCTTGGCGTCGCCATCCTCTCTCTCTACCGCCTTCCACGCCGTTTTAGAGTAGTACCATCACTTTACATGAAATAAAGTCTATTTTCGTTAATTTGCAGTGCTTCTTCTAGCCTAAGAAATGACGATGGACGAAGAAGCATTTATGTTAAGTTTGATTGCGGGAAGTGATGGTCATGAGACAGCGGAGCCTGCACCCGCCACCGAGGCCAATGAGGCTGCAGAGCACGATGAGGCCGGGGAGGTAACAATCAGTCACGTTCATAATTGTCGGTTCCACTACCATGCTAAGCCAATATCTTGACACGTTCATGATTGTACCATGCTTTCAGATCGGTCAACCAGCAGCAATCACGCCACGAGGTCCAAGCAAGAAGAAGAAGGCAAGACATGTTATCACCGAAGTCGGCGAGACGGCCGACCTCTTGCACCCTGGGCGCTTGGGCCGTTCAATTCGGCATGCGGCCCACGTTAGGGACCACGTGGCAATTAGCATAGCAAAATGGGATCAGTCCTCAAGATACGAAGAACATGCTTTGGAACGATGTGAAGGAGACATTCACCTTCCCCAAGGGACCGAAGAGAAGGTGAAAAGTTACACTCTCAAGAAGATGGCGGTCGATTCCGGACTTATAAAAAGAAGCCGAGCACGAGTATATCAAGAAGAATCGAACGCCTGACTTCAACAAGCACCCAAAGTTGCAAGATCACCGGGATGCGCTTAGAGATACAAGACTTGGACGAAGGTCAAAGTTTGAGTGAGAAGAATAAGCTGAATGCACAGAAGAAGAATTATCACCACCGACTCGGCCCTGGTGGTTACCGCCATGCAATACCAAAATGGGAGAAGAGGGAACAGGACCTGCTAGCGAAGGGTATCGCACCCACAACAACGGATTGGCCCGACAGAGCAAAGCATTGGTTCTATGCTCACGGCGGCGCCCTTGATGATAACGGCAATGTTGTGTTTGGGGAGGTGCTAAGAGATGTGGCGAAGGCTTGTATATCCATCGAGGAGACTTCCTGCAGTAGCCGTGCCAAACAGGAGAACGACGAGCTAACAAGGGCCTTGCAAAATCCAGAGCACCCTGGACGTACACGAGGCGTCGGCGTTGTCCCGTGGAAGGTTGGTTTCGCTGGGGACGCCGAGACCTATAGGATTCGGCGAGGAGCAAGGCTCGACAGACACAACAACTTAGTGCGCTTGAAGAACGCCTGAATCAAACAAATGATGAGAATGCAAGAAGAGATCCGAAGAGAGGTGCAGCTAGCCTTGAGCCAACAACACGAGAGGCGGGCCAAGAACCTCCAAGTAATCCAGACATCATCAGCCCCTCCGGCGTGAAGGTACCGCGCTTCCGTGAAATGGGTGAAGCGGACTTGGACAAGTATCCCAGAGACGACATCACACAGCGGACACCTTGTGAGCTGCATATCCAAGCACGGAACCTTACCTTCAAGGCGGCCGATGGTATGGCTTACCCATTAGAGCCGGGGCAGCTTATCCATGTCCAACAGATACCGTTAGGATACTCCAAGGTCTCGGTGGAGGAGGTCTGCCCAGGGTACGAGGACCTTGACCTCGAAACTCCTGGAGGTGACGGGACTACGAAGCTAGGAGAGGCAGTACACACTTTCATCCTATGGCGCAAACGGTACATAATTTTTCGAGATAACATGGACATGTCCTCTCTGAAGAAGCCCGAGAAGAAACCCGTCTCCTCCCAAGAAGGCGCCGACTCCTACACCACCTCCTCGCATATAAGCCCGACAAGAAGCCCGTCTCCTACACCATCTCCTGCAGATATAAGCCACGATAGAAGCCGTCTCCTCCCAAGAAGGCGCCGACTCCTACACCACCTCCCGCGCACATAAGCGCCACAACAAGCCCATCTCCTCCCGAAGGCGCCGATCAAGGGAAAGAAGCCACTCGCCAAGAGCTCCCAAGAAGATGGGGTCCTCCACCCAATCCAAGAAGCCGGGTGAACTTCCAAGCGGCAAGTATGATATGAACGATGAGGAGACAAAGAGGGTGGTAAAAGGAGAGGTAACTAAATTTCTTAAACCCAAGTCACCAGAGAAGAAGGTTCAACTCGCATGAAGAATTTTATAAAGGCTTAATGACTATTAAAAATTTGAAGGATAAAAAGAAATGCCTCGCCAATCAAACTACGAAGCCATTGAGTAAGGAATGCCCCAAGAAGAAGATGTCACCGAGGGAAAAGTAAGGAGATGCAAAATTCTTTGATGAAACTGGCCTTACCGCAAATCAAATATTATGCACGGAAAAGATTGAGGTTACCCAAGTAAGATGGTCATTTAAAATGGGCGGGTCATTGGTCAGGCATGAGGAGCTGCCCCAGCTAACGACAAAGATGCGGCAATTCATTGAATGGTACTTGGACGCGACCAAGCATGGTCTACAGATGTTCGCTGTGAAGTTTAAGCAAGAAGATTTTTTTCGCGGTGAAGGTGAATTTGTTGTCGACTGGGACTACATATATGATCTATACAGCATGACGCCCTCGGCGTGAGCTTGATGGGTCTGTCGGACTCTGTAAGTGTCTTAATTATTTGCAAAAACTATCGTGCACTTCCTTGTACTATACTAACTTGCAAGCCTAAGTAATTTCTTATGTAGCATGGAGATACAAAGATGCAGAAGGATCAGATTTTCGACATAGGCTTCATGGACCCAGTAGTTATCAACAAGACAACCGTTAGAGACCACCCAAGCGAAATAGAGACTAACATATTCAATGAGCTAATGGGTCAAAGATATAAGTCAAAGATATATCTAGCCTACTCATTTGAGTACGTGTTTTCGTACCACCTCATTCTACTCCTTTTTCATAACACGATGTTAGAATTAATTAGTTATCTACGTTGACACATCTATGTATAGTTTTCACTGGATTCTTCTTATGATCGAGCTAGATCGTAGCTCGATCACAATTATGGACTCGCAAAGGAGACCAGTTGTAAAGTATCAAAACTTTATCGACATGCTCGACCGGTATTAATTCTTGTTCCTTTCATTATCGTACTAGCTCTATTTCCTTCAATTTGAAACAAATTCTAATCATGTACATACAATTCGTAATCACATGTGTAGTGCATTCACACGGTTCCGTGCTAAAAACGTGGGCGTATTCAAGGAGAAATTTGACATTGCAATTGCCTCTCATGTACGTATATCATAATGCTAGCTTTTTAGTTAGTTAACTTAATTTCTTTGCATCCATTTCACGCTTTCAACTTTTTCCACCGCAGATCTTGACTCGGTGGCGGGTAACAATTTATGCGGCTACTATGTATGCGAAGTTTATGCACACCCAAACCGAGCCGCGATCGCATGCTAAAAGGCAACAAGGGGTGAGTAAATATAATTACTAGCTTTAATTGTGTATAGGTACTCCTTATATCTTGTATAAATTCAAGTATTGATTAGTTAATGACTTAACGATAGGTGCCTCAATATTTGGCGGAACAAGGTTCGAACTCTCGCCGCAAGACGCAGTGAGAGCAATCCAAGAACAACTCGTCGGCTTTATTTACGATGAGGTTGTAAATCCAAAAGGCGAGTTTCACGAACCAAACTTTAACAGTGGGGCCCTTCGATAAGGACCGGTGAATCGTCGTGGGTCGACATCTCTGACTAGCAAGAGCGTCTGCGCGTAAAAGATCCCGATGAATAGAAGGAAAAGAAATACTAAAGTTGTAATTAAAGTTGTGTACATATATAAAGTTGTGTACATATATATTGTAATACATTAGAAGAACAAATATGTGTACATATTTTAATACATTAGATGTAATTAAATTTATTAATGAATGTTCAATGATCTAATTATCGTGCAAAGTGCATGATTGATTATCTGTGCTTTTAATTAGTTGTGATTTAACACACACATATATATAATAGCTACGGAGAAATAGACCTATATATATACAAAACATTAGTACCGATTGGAGAAACTAACAGATCGATGAGGGTTTCATCAAGACGGTTGGAGACACCAAGGTACTAATGAGGGCTCGAGGGTTCCCAATGCGCCGCCACGTGATTCGAACCGACATCGATACTCCATCAAGACGGGTGAGTGAACCGACCGATGCCCTTGAGCATCGCCCCGGATATTCTGAGGTTCAAAAACGGTACTAAAAGCGATTTTGGACCGGGACTAAATGCCCTTTCCGTAGTAGTGTTTTATATAGCATAACATTGAGGGTTACCTCTATAATTTTATTGAGAATCTTTTAACTTGATTATTTTGTGTGAAGTGGTTGTCGTTTTAGCACCGAGTTAGTGGTTACCATTAAATGCATCCGAAACTAACATTTCAAAATCATAAGGCAAATACTATTGAAACAACTTACACAATTTAATTATGGAAATGAGATCATCAACACAAATTAATCACACACATAATTAAATTGCTCAATAAAATTAATCATCAACTTTATTGATTATCAAAATGTCATATAATTGAATAGTTACAATTTACATAAAATAAAATTACATCAAAAAGAAAAGTACAAGAAAATTCAAATTTCCCAAAATCTAAAGTTTCTCTCAATCTCGGTCTTGATCCTTGAAATTATAAATCATTCACACACATATATATAATCATAAGGCAAGAAATGTAGAAAATTAAAATTTTAGTAGTTGCCATCAGACCCGTATGCGATTAGGATTCACTCATTGAGATATCTGACCGTCTGGAGTCAGTCGTCACCTCTCGCTTAATAGGGTTTCATAATTGCAAAAAAACAAATTTGTATTCATTAGGTAACCCTAGCCATACTGAATAGTATCGAAAATATCACATAGTAAATGATAAACAGTCGCATTTTAAGAAGATAGAAGTGGCATAGCTTAGAGAAGAAGTTAGCCAGGAACTTCCATAGTCAAGCACTCCCCTATTCCAGCATCTCCCCAAACCCAACCAAAGCCAGAAGGCCAAAGCAATCAAGCAAAAGCCAAACCCAACCTCCACTTCCTTTTTCCCCACAAAACCACACATCAAGCCGTCAAGCTGAGCAAGCCAGAGCACTAGGGAGCTCCCAACACAAACCAGAGAGCGTACCACGAACACAAAACAAGGCCACCAAGCAAGCACAAGCCAGGAAGCCCC
Organism: Guadua angustifolia; assembly: GCA_036346375.1. Classification (NCBI taxonomy): domain Eukaryota; kingdom Viridiplantae; phylum Streptophyta; class Magnoliopsida; order Poales; family Poaceae; genus Guadua; species Guadua angustifolia. The sequence continues at coordinate 19,413,660 of CM070502.1, forward strand.
AGGAGAACCACAAGCCCCAAGCAAGTCAACCACCAGGAAGGCACCAAGAAGCCAGAAGCGACCAAGCTCCAAGCCAGGAAGGGAAAGACACAAAGAAGGAGGCTCAAGTGCTAGGCCACCACCATCATCCTCAACCTCAAGCAACCAACACATCGCCAACTTCATAGCACCAACCATCTCTATTTCCAAACCCTCAACACCACATGTATATAGTACAGATTGATATTTTGCTAACTTTAAAGACCAAGAATGGAAGTGTGGTAGAGCAAATAAGCAACAGGTAAATGGATATACTAGAGGTCTCAGTGGGAAGGATAGCCTAGGGGCAGTGCTGTGAGTGCCCATTAGCCCCACGCACTCTCTGGCGTACAGGAGGCCATGAGTGTCGTCACAGCACCATCGAACCCAAGTAGCAAACCATAATCATCATCAACCCAATCACATTGCACATATGAAGTCATACAACCAGCCCATAACTACGAATAATAGAACCAGTACATGATAAAGAGCAGGGAAAAAGGGGCAACCATAGGATGTAGAGGAGGGTGGCAGAGGTGGCATAGGGGCCGAACCTTGACAGCTAGTTTGCCGGCATAAGGCCGGGCCTAGGAGGGACCCAAGGGAAGAGGGGAATAGAAGGGGGCAGCATGGGGGCATCGCAAAGGCGGTCTAGGGGCAAGGTCAGGTCAAACTGTGGAGCAAGTCGCTAGGGGCGGCAGGGAGCCGACTTGGAGGCAGGTTAGCGGCAAGAAGACACAAAGGCTAGAGGAGGCACCAGTGTAGATGTGCATATCCGGGGGAAGCTCGACGATGAAGCTGATGGCTAGGCATCAGAGTAGACCGGGGCGGAGCAAAGGTGGCCCAGGGGTGAGCAGGAGGTGACGGTGGCCCAGGGATGGTGACCCGAACAGATCAGAGGCAGGGCTAGTGGGCCAACATGAGCACATACGTGCACCAGCGTGAGGCAGATGTTGGGGCCAGATGTGGTAGAGCCACATGGGGAGAGAGCCATGGCGGGGGAGGCCAACGGTGGCGGGTAGAGAAGCCGGCGTGGCTGGATGGTGGCGTTGGCAGGAGCAAGAGGGAGGGAGAGAGAGTAAGTGATGAGGATATCACTTCTTTGGATACACACAACAATCGTCCACAAGATGCTAGGCAAGGACCTATGACAAGGACACATGCACGATAATTGAATTATCATGTGAACTCATTTCTAAGAGTTCATAATTTTTATATTAAGGATGGATTGCTACTTAAGTCATTTGATATTATTCTACTCAAGAACCAATGTGAGGGAAGAGGCACTACTACCCCAACAAGTCCAAGCAACCCTATTTCAATTCCAAACCAATTCGAGGTTAGCCTAACAGCCCCGAGTAAAATAATCATAACTTTCACATACGGAGTCTGTTTGAGGCATTCAAGTACTCGAATCAAAGAGGACAACAGGACCTTTTAAATGTTTTGGCTCCACCTTCAGATTCATTGTATACACATCACAATCATCAAAGGAATGTGTTGTACTACCTGTCGGGCCAACTTGTGCCTTATAATAGAGTTAGAATTCGACTCCACTTGTGTGTGCACCCCTCTCCTATTGGAGCATGCTGGCTCCCCTTTATATCCTTTCTGGTTGCCACTTTTAAGGTTTAGGCTTGTTTAGATTGGTTTTTTGTTCAAAAAAATATCAGTTGTTTATTTGTGTCGACTAGACCAACTAAGACAACTTCAGGCCTCTCCATTAATCAATAAAACTTCATATTTCATCCTCCAATTCAGATTGCACTTATTTCTTTCTTGCTTGATTCTTGATTACTTGCAAAAAAGATCAACTGTGTTGGGTACGGTCGATAACGACAAAGGGTGTGGTGTCACAATTGCAGGACGGACTTAGTCATCTCTGTCAAGTAGTCTCATAGTCAACGTCACATATCTTACCATATGCAAACAAAGGAAGGCACAAACATATTTTACCATATGCAAACAAAGGAACTACACCGCATAAATGCATAAAGCCTAGTATCATCAAGAGAAAAGCCGGACGCAATAAAAAATGCATAAAAATTTTCCAGCCACCTAAAATACCATATTTTATAATTTCAGAAATTAAATTCAATCCGAAAATATTCAAAAATAATGTATTGATATGGCTCTTCAAATGGAAGGAGTTAAGAACGTATTTATATGTATAGTGAGTAGAGGGTGCTGATGAGAAGAAATATAGCTAGAGGGGTTCTCTACATAAGCTATGATATAAGGACGAACAACTATGCTCAGGTAATAAACTGTATATTCAATACCAACTATAGTGTATATAATCGGTCGAAAAAGGTTGTCCTAATGAAGGTGTTATAATCTCCATATTGGATAAGAATGGATAACTAAGAGTGTGAAGTTAGGATACGCTAGAGGCCTAGTGAGGGACACCGTCGTGGTTGATCAAGCGCTATATTTAAAGCCTTGGATTGAGTACTGTCAACAGGCAGTCAGGGTACAACTGGTATGCTGAGGGTAGGTAGGGAACAATTGAGGGCACCACTACTCATTAGTTATCAGGGTTGGAGATCTAATACTAGATTAGTGATAAACATTCTGGTGCCTCACAGGATGGGGTTACTATGGGTAAAGTAGTAGAAATCTGCGCATGGCTAAACCATGAATTCACGCCTATCTCCTGGATTGGAGACTACAGAAGCTAAGCCTGTCTCATATATGAGTATTAGTAGCTATTTTAATATTTAAAATACATAACCCTTAAAGAAAACCCAAAACCTATTTTTTGTAAAAATAGATTTTGAGGGAAGATGGACATTGGATGATATGAGAAGAAATTTATTGATTGCATTTGCTATTAGTGCTTGCGGACTCTTGCTAAATCCCCTTTTCCTTAGAGAATTACTCCAATGGTCAAGTGTTCGGATCCCAATGGACTCACATACGAGACATGGGGTGAGGGACATCCGCAAGATCAGAACTACGAGGATGTGGTCTACCAGAGGATTAGAGTGTTGGATAGACCATGCATTGGCTTCGTCAGTCCTTAGAGTAATTAGTACTTTTGTATTATATTTTTGTTGTACTTAGATTGGATATATAATTAATATACTGAACTTGTAGCCTTACGTGGCAAAGGATTATAATAAGTTTCATTTGCTGCAATACTCTAAATACGGTGTCTTAACTAATAAAATATTAGGTGCACTCGATATTTTTTTAGCTAATATATTGAGATTAGTATAATTAATTTAGAGTAATAGTGGTGTTACTGTCTTACCTAGACTAATTATACCGTTCGTCACAACTATGGCTATAGCAAATCTTTTAAAGAGAATCATACCCCCTATTAAAGCTTGCAAGTTTCCGGCTCAACCCCGCTGCCACGTGTCGCCGTACGCCCATTTGCAGAAAACCCCCTTCCGTTTCTTCAAATTACGGATAGTTCCCTGTAAATTACGAATAGATCCTTCGCGTTTTTTTGTGAGGGGAAAATATTTTTTCCTTTCTCGCGTTTGGGTCCCTCGTGCGCTATTTTACGAAAAAAAAACTCCTATTAAATTCAAATCGCGAGCAAGCCCTTTTCTAATTTTTTAGGATAGCGGACAGGTCCAAAAACGTAACAAATAGGCCCTTGCTGCTTACGTCTAGGTCCTTTCTACGTTTTTCCTGAAAAAAATGTTTTCGTCACCAGAAATTTGTGTGCAGCTCTATCTCTAGACTTTTTCTCCAGCTCGATTTTCTATCTCGATCTATGATATTTTTTAAAGCATGTATTATTACTCGGTGAATGCGTAGAGTATTAGACTTGATAAAAGAAGATTGTCATCTCTAATAATTTTTCACCCTTTTTCCTCTAGACTATTTTCTCACCTCGGTTTTCCAGCTCGGTCTCCAATATTTTCCAAATAATTCATCGAAAGAGATATTTCTACAACTCTATCTCTCTATTTTTTCCCCCCGTAACTCAGTTTCTTCTATTTTCCGGAAAGAGAAATATGTGTACGGTTGTATCTTTATAGGCTTTTTTTTTGCAATTCGATCTATGATATTTTTTGAAGCATGTATTATTGACGGTTGAATGTATAGAGTGTTAAATTCGGCAAAAGAAGATCCTTTCTCTGTCTTTCCCGAGAAAATATATACTATGTATTAAAGTTGAGAGGTTGTAGGACCTTAGAGAGTGTCCGAGTGCCACAACAAAAAAAAATCTTCCGAAGATTTAGGAGCTACGCCTTTGTCTATTTTTTCGTTCCGGTCTATTTTCCCTAAAAAAAAGATAGAAAGATCCAACAAAGATTTTGAAAAAAAACGTCTTGTTCCGTTTTCAAAAAAAAAAAACGGAAGACCATCAAAAAAAATAAAAAATATATCTCAGCTTGTTTTTTTTATAAAAAAAAAGAAAATCGTTTCCCGCTCACGCACACGGCGTGCGCCACGCTTATGTTCCTAGTTGAACCTATGACCTTGCGCATGTGCATCTTTTCCTTGCACTCCACCTGGAACACACCCAGATCCTTTTGCAAGTGAATTCTACCGATAAGTGGAACCAACCTTTGAGACTGCTGCTCAACTTAGAACTATGATAGAATCTCAAGTACAATAGCAAAGTTTACTGTTGATTAATAGTAAGCTAAAAACCAGTTTATACAATAATTGTCTCTAAAGGTTATCTTCAAATGTTGTGCAATAACTATTTTTTTCTTTCTTGTACATAGATAATCTGCCTATACTTCCGTACAAAACTGGCTACTAAATAAGAATCAGCTCTCTTCTCTTTTCTCACTCTTCCACGTAGACTAAAACTGACGTGTGCAAGTTAAGAACCAACTGAGATGATCTTATCGTACATGCCCTAATGCCTCGTGTTTGGAACACAGAATTTCATAGAACACATCCAACTCTCACGATCATATTATTTTATCACACACACATATACTACAACATGGAAGCAGTCTTAAAAAAGAAAACTTGGAAGCATTGAAACTTGGAACTATTACACATCCACGTCTTCGGGTAGGACCAAATTCGCATTTTTCTCATAAGCAGAAGCACCTGGCTTGAGGATAAGCAAGAAGGAAAAAAGTTTCACTTTTACTGGCCCAGTTGACTACCCACCGCCGCGACACATCACCCCATCGTTTTACAATCGCTGCCACGGTCTTGTGCGCACTGCTACAAGGATAGAGTTCTAACGCAACTGCATCTTAATCAGTCGCTGTCCATGAGCACAATCGAGCAAACAAACGATCAGTCCAACACTTGGGCTAGACCATCGACTGCTACAGTGTCTTTATATCAGTAACCGCTAAAATTATAATCACGTAATTAATGCTGCATTGGATCTCAGGGAACAACACCACAGAGATGCTTGATGGCACCACACGAAAACGCATGCAAAAGCAATAAAAAATCACCAAACGCATGCGCACAATTGGAACAAGCAAGCCAGCGACCGGCAGGAGAAGAAAATTAGTAAGCAAAGAAAAATGCAGGAAAGGGAGTGTGCCCTCGATTCTTTGCTCACGAGAAAAGGCGAAACCGAACAAAGAAAGGAGAGAGGAAGGGCGAGGCGGACCGGCAGAGAGAGAAGCAAGAGAGAATAGTAGTAGTTAATAGTGGCAATAATTGTTTTTGGGAATCCCAGTGCCACTATGTCCATCTCCTAGCGCAGAATTCCGAGAGATCTCGTCACCTCTCTTCTTCTCTCTCTGCCTCTCCTCGCCCCACTCCTGGCCATCACGGCAGCAGCAGCAGCAGCGCTCGCTCCTCCTCCCTCCCGTTTGGTGTGCGGGCGGGTGGTGCAAGTTGCAGCAGAATTGGCACACGGCCTTGGCCTTTCGGGCGCATATAGCAGCTTCTTTGTCGCCTTTGGCGAGGCGGGGTCGCCGCTTTTCTCTCCTCTCCCCTGCCTCTTCCCATTGGAGCGCGCAAAGCTGGACGGCACCATTTAAAGGAGGAGATCGAGCCAAGGGGGGAGAGCACCACCACCTCGCGCACCATCACAGAGCCGCACTGCACGGGCTCACGCGCTCCGACACGCAAGAGTTGCGCCGCTGTTTGGCTGGCTCCTCTGCCCTGCCTCTGCTTCTGGCGGCTGATCTCTACCGCTGCTGCGGCCTGACGGACGGAGGGACGGCAAGATCATTGGCGGCTCTGGGGCAGGTGCGTTTCTTGATTGGGCGATATGCTCACGCTGGGATCTTGATTTGGTAGGATCGGATCGTCTCGTGCTCGTGGGCGGTTTCTTGATTTGGCTGGCCTAGGCGCCTAGCTAGTGGAAACTTAGCTGTTCAGGGAGGGCGATGGACTTTGCGGGGGGTTGACGTGAACTTCGATGTGGAAAGCGAGCCCTTGGATGGTGCTTTGCACGTATGCTCGCGCCTGGGGCCGCCGTCTTTCGTGTAATCATCGTTGCTTGTTTTGGTTTCTTCCTTTCTGCTCAAGTCTTTCTCTATTGCTTGTGCAGTGTGACTTGTGTGAGAGTATATTAGCATAGCTAGGCCCTCTTGCTTCTTGATGCGTTTCGTCTCAAGGACGCGTTTGCGTGTTCTCCGCCGAGTACCAAGTAGGTTTCTCCATCCGTCAATCGTGCTAGAGTTCTGCTTCTGTTCTTTCTTGGGCTCTGTTATCGCTGTACGGATTGATTGGTGTGCCTGCTTCTGTGGACTGCTCTCTTGATTTGGTATTGTACAGCCCTTGCAGGAGCCTTATCCTAAGGTTTTTGCGATTTGTTTAATTTGGTTGTAAGCATGTTTGAATCTCAAGTTGACTGTGGGTGTGTGTTTTGAGATGCCTTCTGCTTGAAAACCTCCTGTATCCTCTCTCTCTCTCTCTCTTAGAAGTGGACCAACATGTTTTAATGGTATATCAGCTTTCTTGACATGATGTTTGTAGGGTCGATCTTGGCATACAGCATGTTCTCCTGTTTGTGAATTCATCAACTGATTGGACTTGATAGTTGATTTTTTGTTTTTTTGTTTTACTTTAGGGTTGTGGTAGTTATCCTGATATTAATATTGTACTCTTGCTCAGTGCAGTCTAGTTTTCTATTGCTGAGAAGTTGAATGATTTCTTGTGATGCACTGGTGCTTCTCATAGTGCTAATGATAGTTCATCTAGTTGTGGAATTGACAAAGAATATATTTTTAATATGTATCTAAAATTTGTTGTTTGGGTCAATCTTTGATGTGTATTTTAACGGGTAATCAAAGAAAGTGTCTTTCCTTTATGGTAAGTTGTTATAGTATTGAGCTTCCATGTGAAATCTTGTAGCTATGTAATCTCCATCTTCTACTACGCAGCAAAGATTTTTTTTTCCTTCTCTTCAGTGAGGTGCTGCTTGATTAGTAGTTTTAGATATTTGACCTCACCTCAAAATGTTCTTCAAAGCATGCATTTACCAAAATTTTGAACTTTAGTTAAGCATTTCTTGTCAGTCTCGTCTAAGTAACTAGTTATACAAGATGCTTAAATATAAGAAAATACTAATCGGATTCTTATTCAAAACAAATACTTGTTCATTGGATGGTACGCTTCAGGCTCTTTTGATTTTCATTTTTTTTCCCAAACTCTTTAGTTGTGAATTTGTGATGTGAACAATGGTGCTTCTGTTTGAAAACTAGATCCTCTGTAATGTTAATTGCTGGAATAATAAGATTGCTGAATATTACTATAGGAGTTTATAATGCTACATATGTTTTGTGGACTCCTATAGTACTTTTGTTTTGTCTAGAAGCAGTGATAATAAGATTGCTCGTTTCATGTCTTCTGCAGAAAGTGCAGTGTGCAAGCTTCTCAAATTTGGGGCTGTTGTTAGAGGAATGATCTGTCTTCAGTAAAGTTTTGGACATCATCTTCATAGTTTGGATGGTATCCATGGTTACTTTGATGAGTTTATGGAGCTCTGGATGCCGAACTTACCTAAGCTGCACCAAAACGGAAGTGTAACTTGTGGTACAACAGTCCCTCATTGAAGAAGAAAGGTTCAAGGGGGATAACAAAATAAGTGTTCTTCCGAAGCTTGATGATGTGCTTGTGAGGCTGAAGTCGGGAGCACAGAATCTAGTCTGGCATGCAGACGTCAACAGATCCTAACCACTTTGGGGTTTTCCCACACTCCTTCTGCAACCAACATTTGGTTTCGTTTCAGACGAGCGCAATTACCAGTCGGTCAGGAGCCATGCCAGTTTACCTGGACTCTTCCAGTGGGATGAATGGCAATCTGGCAATGTTGAACACTACACCTTCGACGATTGTATCCACTTGTTCACCTAACATGATTGCTGATTCTAGCCAGAGCCTGAAGTATGGAGCACCGATGGCTGTGGATTGGTCATATCCCGAGTTACAAATGCTCAACGATGGCCTCCAAAAGTATGCTTTGCTGTCACTTGAGTGAAATTACTGTGTTTGATATCACCTTTTAAAAAAGATCCTTTTATCACATGTACATAATGCAAACTTAATTCCTGTAGTTTAAACATTCTGATATTGTAGCTGGCAATTGACACCAAACTATGAGATATTTATGCTGCCTATAATGTTTCAGAATAATGAGTGTTTATCACGTTAGTGCGTCGAGCTACTCGGAAGTTTACCTCTTTGTTATTTTTCTATTCATTAAAGGGGACACTTCTAGTTCCGCTAAGAAATTATTTCATGAGTTCATTTGTTGGAAAGTCTAGTTCACTTTCTTTTATGAGCTTGTCATTTTCAGTTCTGTTCGCTATACTTCTATATGTCTAATAAACAGAGATCTAATGCTCTTATCACAAAATTATCTTGTCTATATTCTATTGAAGTTTGCATCCATCGGTCCATTCCTAATCTTGTATCCTTGCGTGCATTGGTGATGAAATTGTCAGGTATGCAAATGAACCGGGAATCATGAAATATATCAAGATAGCAGCTATGTTACGGGAGAAGACAGTAAGAGATGTTGCCATGAGATGCCAGTGGATGGCGGTTAGTACCTGGTCCATTTGATCTATTCTGCAGCACATAAATGATATCCTTTTCCCCTTCAGATCAATAAAATGTCTGCAGATTCTTTTTTAAGGATGAACTCTGAAAATAACAAAAAGAAATGCAAGATGTTAATTCACTTTCTAGATAATTTTTCGTAGCTAAAAGAATATGTAGTCCGCTTCACAGCTTATGGATAGGGACTAACAGTAGTTTATACTTTTGTGGCTTGTCAGGATAATATCACTATAATTCCACTAAACCAGTGCTGCATATGTGAAAGTAGATCATGCGGTAGATACACTTATTTGTCCGCATCTATATAAATACTATAATGTTCTATTGTGGAATATAAAGTTAGTGTGGTCTGAGCTGTTCCTCCTAAGTGTCCTTTTGAGCTGTTGTCCCACAGATTTACCTTTGTATAATTGTATATGTCTAGCGTATACTAGTATAATATTATAGGGCTGCAAAGTCTCTGCGTTTGACATTTCTAGCAATACTCGTGCCTCTATTAATATTGCTAAAAAGATATCCAATCACAAGTTGGCCTTCTCTTGTTTCACAGCAAAGCATGTTTCTCTTTTGGAAGTCTTGTAGCTTTTTTGTTTTTAATATATTTGGTTAGTTAATACAAATGAGATGGTACTCCCTCCATTCCTTTTTAGGTGACTCCTTAGAGTCCGCGCAGTCAAACTTTCTAAAGTTTGACCACTAGTATATTTAAAAAAATCTAGATTGCCCACATGAAAACTATATCATTAGATTTGTCATCAAAAATGTTTTCATAATATTATAATTTTAGTAGTATATAAAAAGATGAAGTTACAAAAAATAACGGTCAAAGTCACGTCTCCCAGACCGTGAAAAGTTAGAAACATCACTTGAAAAAGAAGGGAGGGAGTATCACTTAATCTGACATTGTTTGCACAATAAATAAGAATGCTTTCATGCCTTTTTTTATTTTGGAGCACCAAAGAAATTGTTTCAAGTTTTGCTGAAGAGAGCTAGCAGAACAAGGGCTGAGCTTTGTACCTTGAGTAGTTTTTGAACCTTCTAGATCTGTAACAAGTTTTTTTTTTCATTTACTACCCTCAACTACAAAAGCGGTTATTTAACCCCCAAACCTACAAAACCGGGTCAATTTACACTCTTAAGCCAGTTTTAGAGGGCGGTTTTGATAATTTAGATCCCACTCAAGATGATTTTCGCCATATTTTCAACTATGTCATCGAGTTTTGGTAATGAGTATCCAATTCAAAGGTATTGATATCAACATCATCTACTTCTTTCTCGCTCCTTTTCTCTATATATACATTTTCTTTCTTCTTCTCGTCATCATTCCTTCTCTCATTTAGATCTACATTAGCAAAAATCGATGATATAGCTGTCAACATAGCAAAAACCACAAAAAACACCCTAAGTTAGATCCTGTCAGCAAAACCGTCTTAAGGTGTAAATTGACCTGGTCTTGTAAGTTTGGGGTGCTAAATACCCAGTTTTATAGTTGAGAGTGTTAAATGGACTTTTTGGAAAGTTGAGGGGTGTAAAATGGACTTATTCCTTTATAATACTAAGTATTAACGATTAGATTTGCTTACAGAAAAAAGAAAATACAAGACGACGGAAGACTGAAGGGCATTATCTTGGGAAAAATATTAAAGATAGAAAGGTGTTGATTCTTTGCTCTTCCATAAAATATTTGCCTTCTCATCACCTTCACAATACTCTTGTTAGGAAGCAGTTTCTGTTCTGACTCCTGAGAAGCATACCCTAAATTTTGGTTTTTTTTTTGGATCATGTTCTCAAATGTCAAATATATCTTTAAATCCACTATATAAACCGTTCATGCATTAACGATGTATGGACTGTGAAATTGATGCAGCAAAGATGAAGTTTTATGCCTGTTTTCTCTCCTAATGGACTTTTAATCAGATTAGTCCCCCAACTGGAAAATATGTTTCATCCTCAAAAGTTTTGAAGTGGATGAGAAATATAAATGTCTCACTTATTCATCTTCTGCAATTTTTTGTGCACAAAATATATTTATTGCCTGGTGCTCATCAAGACTGTTTCTCAGGACAAAATGGTGGTCTCCTCATCATGGGCTACCAATCATTCTGTTCATACAGACATCGGAGGTTCTTCCTTTGTGGCATGTAATGCCATTCACGATAACCGATTTGTATCTGGAGGTTGGTAGGTCACTTATATAGTTACTGTGTAATTGATTATTTTAACTGTTTCCCTTTGCTTCCGTTTATCATGTTATATTGTCCATGTGGTAAACAAGTCTGAAATTACTTCAACAGATATTATGTCAGGGTACTGAAAAAAATGTCCTCACAAATGGTAAAGACTTTCCATAAAATTCCCAAGCTTAGATCTGTAATGAAACAATAGAAAGTTCTGAACACACTTTTGCAGCATATAAATGACTCAAGATATTCTGAATGGTTTATGAGATTCCTATTCTTGATAGAATCTTTCTATATTTTCTATACAAGCATATGCACAAGCTCTATTGACCAATATGATCTAATTATAGGTCGTCTTGTGCCTTTTAGTTAGTTCAATTTATTCCAGCATATGACAACATGTCTACATTCCATTATGCAGCCTCTGACATTGATCGTGCAATGCTAAATATATTGGAAGAAAATGCTCAGCTTCTCAATCAAATACAAGCAAATATTTTGACATCACAGGTTGCTCTTTTATTCATGTATAATGAGTAATCTTGTTAGCACCCCCCTGATTCTAGCGTATGGGAGCAATAGATCCTCCAGGAGTAAATTTGATTTCACTTTATGATCCCTTTCAGGTCCAGAACAACATTGATCTTTTCCATCGCACAAGAAGGAACATCAATGATCTCCTAGAAAGGTACAGTATTACCCACATACATTGATTCATAGTTCAAAGGTGCAAAGTTGGAGCTATGCCATTAGTACCATGCTATATCTAATGTGATGCTCTCCTTGATAAACAGCATGAGCCAAATGCCTGGAATAATGGGCAAGATGCCCAGATTGCCAGTTTCGGTGGATGAAAAGCTAGCTAGTTACCTACCTCCTGGTGTTAATTTGGTAAATCTCCTTCTACTTTTTCTTCCTGCTGCACAGATTATTAGATTTGAGTAATCAGTACCTCTTTAAGTATTTTTGACAGGGCAACTTCTGAAGTAAGATTATGGATCGAAAACCAATCTTAACCTCTGAAGTAAATTTATGGATCTAACTACATGTTGGTTTAGGAAAAATCTTTTAGTTTAAAATTCTTATCCAAATTTGCCAATAGCCATTTCGGCCTCGAATGCACCGAAATAGAATTAAATTCCAAGTTCTCGCTACTGAGAATAATATATGGCTATCGATGGTATAAGATCCTTTATTACCCTCTCAACAATCAGGCTCTATACTGAATTGCTCACTCTTGATGTCATTATTATTTTCGTTTGAAGGTAGAAGTTTTTGGCAGCAGCAGCAGCCTTCTGAAAGAGGAACCAAGAGGATGGTAAGCCACTGCCAAACAAAGGTGTCTGCTCAATTTTCAGCGATGTTTGATGAAATATTTGGAGAGCCATTTGCTTCGGTGTCTGCATGGAGAAGCAAAGGTGAAACAAACATCTTGCTTTTCCTTTATCTGAAAGCTAAAGGAAGTGATACAAGCCACTTCATCGCATGGCCTTCAAATGCAGCAACGCGCTTCCTCTGAAAGTCTATATATAAATATATTAACGATCGAAATAGGGAGGGTTTTCGGCAATTGCAGTTTTCCTCATCTTGCTTGCACATATTGATTCTTTCTGGTTCTCTCCTGGTGTCATCGGCTCCAGACCAAGTGGTGATCTTAACAGAGGTGTAGCATAGGAACTTGATATGAACAATTAGCAGGAAAAGCCTTTTTTGTCAGTCAACCATCTGTGTGTAATGCGAGTGCCCACTTCTCTGAGATGTCTCTCCACTGGATGTGCTGAATATATCAAAACCGCAAGATTTCAGCAAAAATCTCGTCAGTTGTTCTATTAGGCTGTTGTTGTATTATTCTCGTCAAATGTGCATGGAGTCCGTTTATTTCTCTGTGACGGCACGCGTAGTTTTGGAAGAGGCCAATCAGCTGAACTAGTACGTACGGGCTACATACAGGCTTCTGCCATTCCTTCTCTTATGAATGTCTGATCAAATGAATCTCTCTCGTACCGCGTAATCTCTGTAAAATGTGGAGATCTACGTGACGTTCATCACGAAGCAAACACACGCAAGTTCACAAGGGAAAAAAAAATCGGGGGAAAATTTGCTGGAGAGGACACTGTAGCCGGTATCTTTCTTGCTTTGCTTCAGCTCCAGAGACACACTCATCACGTATGTACGTAGGTGATCTAGCTAATGCTCATATGTTTCTTACAGAGTTATAGAATCGTCATTCTGCCGGAGTTTCAGGCGCGCTTCCCTTCTTTCTTGCTTCCTAGAAGATGCATGTGCGGTTCACATTGCTATCTCTGTCTCGCCCATGCGTCGCAAATGGCGTTGCAATGCGATGCAGGGGCCAGGGGCATGCATGATAGGACCCCATCAAACTACTGCGACGTCGCAAGGGCGGCGACGACCTCGCGGAGAGCCTGAGCGGCGTCGCTGTAGCGCAGCTTCATGACGGGGACGCTTCGGCTTGTCACCGCATCGCCCAGCTGCCATTTGTCCAAGAGCAGCCTTAAGTCAAATTAAACATCAAAGGCGTCCACAAAACGAGCTGTAGTTTATTGTGCACAACAAGGACCAAACTACCGACCTTAGTTTTCCATGGTTGACCATGACTAGTTGACGCGATTGCTGCATTGCAGAGAGGACTAGAACGCAATTGGAATCTATTTATTGGGTAATCCTAGCCAAGAACCATATCAAATTGCTAGAGGAGTGAAACATTGATCTGCAATTAATAGACATCTAGAAGATCTAGCTGGTCTTTGCTGACCTCATGATGTGGGTAAGTGAGGCTAAGATTCTCAACTCTCAAGAGTATTATTCCCATCAACTACTGCTTGAACGGTTGAACTGGTGGTCCATAACGATAACACAAAAAAGCCAAAACAAGGGCAATATGAAGTAGAGGCAGCTTCCCATGGACAATGTTTGTCAGAATCCAGGAATAGCATACGCATTAAGAGACTGCTGAATTTGCTGCATGATACGAAGGCAATTCTAAACAGTGAACAATTGCTGATTCAGCAATACCATGTGTGTGTCAAAAATTGCTGCAATGTTTCTCACTGGGATTGACTCAAAGGTGGGCACGATGGGGTAAATTTTATGGGCACACCTGTAAAAGAAATTATTGGGCATGGTCTTTCTGTTACAGGCAAATTTATCATCTTGGTTTCCAATGAACAAAGACATGCCTGCAAGAAAAGCAAGATAAGATTGGGGGAGAAGACAAACGATCAATCACCTCATCCATGGAGCAGAAGAACTTGTTGGCGAGAAGGGTGAGCGCCTTCCTGCGCTCATCGCTCTCGCTGCGGGAGATTACGCGGCTCAGATCAATGTACAGGAAGGTGACCTTCAGCCGGAGGTCCCTCCAGACCAGGTCCGACGAGTCATCGTCCAGATCAGTCACCAGATCCTCCTCCATCGACAGGAGTTCGACGGCGCAGTTCTTGATCCTGCAAACGCACCCCTTCAACTCCGTCGCCTGATCCATAGCTGCTTCGTGCAGTTCCCTTGGCCCTACTTTACACATGACAAAAAGGTCAGAGCCAATGATGTGGATGTATATATGGAAAGGCAAAAAGAAACTGATTCTTGGAGCATGTCTAGAAGCAACAGATGTCAGCATGCGCATCAGAGAAAAGAGGCCGTGCAGTGCAGCAAGGGGCCAAGTGGTCAGTGCAGAAGATTACAAGGTTGGTTAAGGATGAGGCCTTTCTGAATGTTGCTGCGAGTATTAAAAAAGACGAACGAAAAGGAAGAAAAGGGAAACCAAATTTGGCCACCTTGCTCTGTTTAGATATCCAGAAAGGTGGTGGCGGCAGAAGAAGCCACCAGGAATTGCTCACAGGGAAAATTCATGAGAGATGGTCGCAACCTAACCCCCTTTGCAGCCGTAAGAATTCAGAGGGCGTGGAAAAGGTCAGAAACTAGGGAACCGGGGAAGCGGAACATGTTGGTGCCCCAAAATTAGACTATAGAAAGGAAGAAACGCATGCCTCTGTTATTTGGGAAAATGTTAAAAGAAATGAAGTCCCAAATTATAACAACTACAGCATAAAAAAAAACTATAGTACAAGTTTAGGATGACATTTTAGAAAGAATATATTTATCACACATGACGGCCATAACAAAGTGTTTCCTTAAAAAAAAAGAACTTCCATAACAAAGTGATCTTGTTCTGATATACCATGAAACAAACAATTCAACCATCTATTTTACACTTCTCCCTCTTCTTTCGTCTGTGTGCTTCTCAAAAACGCATGATTGCTATTTTTCAAGAATGGATAATGATGACCATACCTCTCCGTTAAATCTCCAAGATAAATCTGAAGTAATATGCTAATTTGGCAACTGACGTGTTTCAAATTTACAACTCTCTACTATTTTCTTTATTTTCAACTCCCGATAAATTTCTAGAAAAACATTTAACCAATCGTTGATCGAAAATTAAATGATCAACATAAATGCATGCTTTGTATGACCTCATGAGAAACGACAATATGTCGCCTGCTTTAATTGCAAGCATTGGTTTTTATCAAATAACCGGACATAGGTGAAAAGCACAAATCTTTCGAACTCAAAAGAGATACAGAGAGACAAGTCCGCACGCAGATCCCTGCCGTCACGGCCTATGCCATTGGGCCACTGCGCGTGGGCCGCGCGCGTGTGGGGCCCAACGGCAGAGGCCGTAACGGCAGACGATCCGTTTCCGACAAGTCCCAAATGGGCCAATAGATCATTTAGTACAATAGAGTTCAAAATGTCAATGAGAGGGGCCACAGAAAGGTAACAGCATTAAGTAATTTGGCTACTAGAAACAGGGAATGGAACGAGAGAAACAGGACTGACGCAGCAACATAGTAGAGGCAGATATTCCCGCACCAAGCTTGAAGCGACAGAGAAATTCAAGGAACAACCTGATGTAATTAAAGATCATTGCCTATGATTAAGTTAAGCGCGTCTACTAACTCTAGATTTAATTCATTTGTTCACATTCATCCTAAGCCCTGCGCTCTTTCCTCATCAAAACATCATGATTCAACTGAATCTTTTGAAAGAAGAAAATTTGACTAATGAGCCTCAAAATTGCTACGACCTTTACTGCAAGCAAGACCTGATGAGCAAGGGAGATGATCCGTAAAGACAAGAATGACAGCAGAACAAGAGGCAGCATTATGACCGCAAAAGCAAAAGCAAAAGCATGCATTACGCGATGAACAAACAGAAGAAGAATATTGAAAGGCTAAGAAGATTAAAGCAAGCATTCTTCCGTAACGACTCGGACCAAGCGAGTCTGACGAAACACGATTACCCGATCGGATTCAGCTTCATCCAGATCAAGGAAAGAGAAAAAAATAGCTATATTAGAATCAAAACAACTATAGATTTCCCCCAACATTGTTAATTCCACTCCACTTACCACGAACCAAATCAGGTTCGTTTCTCAATTCCGCTGTCTAGTGCCTCCTCTTCTTGCCCACGAGAAGGCAAGAAACAAGGTTAATAAAACCTCTAGTCACGAGTCATGACCCCACAAGGAAAAAAATCTTTCAAAGCGAGGAGAGAGAAAGAAAAGGGGAAATTTAACGAAGAAGCAACAAGGTGAGGAAACACGCTGTTGTTGAAAAGAGATGCCTCAAAAAGGTTTTTTTTTCCCCTTTCTTTCCTTAAAGGTCTTCAGCGGTATAATCAAGGTTAAATGGGGAAGAAAACAACCATTCCAGCTTCTCTGGCTGTTTTCTCCCCTCCATGCCACTCAACGCTGGCCCTCCTCCATCGTAGTAGTTATTACTGATTGAAGTAATTGCGGTTGATGCTAACCGAAAAGAATTAGGTACAGGACACGAGCTAGAAAGAAACAGGGGATGTATGTTGTTTGTAGCGTACCTCGACGGCGTCGGTAAAAGAGGAGGGCTAGAGACGAGTACTGACCAGAATCTCGAGTAGGGTTTGTGTTTATATTACGAGAACACGGTGAAGTCGCGAGGATTATCAAAGAGGTTGCAACTCTGTTGGGGGCAAGCCTGTTTTGGTATCGACGGGGAATCGACCCACATCCTACTAGAGCACACGGTCAGTTGAGTTGGATATTGTAGTAGAATCCGTCTGTGACAATTTTTTTCAGGTAATATGGTCAGTCAATTCAGAGCATGCATAGCTCGTTAGAAGGATCGACCTCTAGTACAACCTCGACGTCATGAAGGATCGTTAGAAGCGATCACACCACCACATGAATACTGGAATTTTTTTTTTCTGTATTTCAAACGGTCTGATCGCAATTTATAATCGTCAAATTCGCTTATGCACATTTTTCTTTTGTCACATAATTTTCAGAAAATTTTCAGAATGCCTAGTCTTTGGCACATAGAATTCACATGGAAGATCTCCTATAAATTGAACTTGGCTGGAAGGTTTGTCTTGTAGCTGTCTTAGCAGATGATCGGACATTAGAACTTGTCCAGATAAATGTTGTTTCAATGTAAGTAAAGACAGTGATTCGTGTATAGATTACCGAGCAACAAACCCAAGTAACTTAAACCAACCAAAAAATGAACTTGGGGGTAGACAAAGTTACAATGAGGACGTGCCACTTCCACGTGTTGCTAGTGTGTAAAGAATAATTAGAAAATGACACGAGGCAAACTGGTGATGCTAGATTCTGAGCAAAGCTCCAATATTAGTTGTGAGTAAAATTTATTAAGGTAGTAAGCACTTTGTGAACAAATATATATGTTGTTCTACAAAAATTCAGCATTATATATTAGAGCTTGCCTGATACAAGAAACATACAATTGATTGTTCTATCTCATCGACTGATTCCATACTGTTTTGAGAGTCTTCTAACTTAAATAACACATAAATGCTATAGTTTTATGTCTTCTTAATTTTATTTTAGAGATGGTTACATCTCAACCATTGTTTTAACCCTTCTTAATCTTGTTTTTTCCCATTGTTCCAAATTTGATACCATGGTTGGCTCAACAAAGATACCGTGATGCTAGTAATTCAATGTACTAACATAGTAAATATTAATTTCCAGAATTTTTTAAGATTTTATGACATAGAATCAATTTCTATGAATAAAAATAGTAGAAAAACAATTTTTGGTAAGTAAACAAAGCCTAAAAGACTTAAATATAATAACCAAAAACTTTCCAAGATTTAAAATAGTAAATTTGATAAGGTGGAATGGAAGCCCTTGAAACCCAAATCCAGAGGTTCCAGGATCTTTTAAGCAGAATATGTAGCCCAAAGGGCCTATTAATGTTATAAGGGCCAATATGTAATCCAACAAGATTACAAAGGTCAATATGCAAAATTGCCACCAAAACTAGTTCAACCGAGTTCAAACATGATTCGGTTCACGACTCCAAAATAGACTCTAACCTACCCACCTGCTCCGCTCATTACCAGACCCGTTATGGATCCAATTCGAGCTTGGCTCGATTCGATAGTGGTGGCAGTCTAGCACACTTCATATCATTGGCGTGAGGTCCCAACAAAGGTGATTACCTACATAACTCGTCACCGGCGTTGTCTCATGCCCCATCTCTACGTGCTCCACTTGGCGCGGTCGGTAGTGAGCCTGTTGGCCCACTTGTCATGGTGCGGCGTGGCTACTGCTTGCTTGCCCTAGCATCCATCGATCAATGGTTCTCAACGGTGAGTCCCGATCACCGATACTATTGGCAGCCTTCGACGATCCTGATCTTAGCTCCTACTCCTCATGGGGGCAATCGATGGTGACGCGACATTGTCCCTTGTCGATAGCATGTGGTGGCATCTCGTTCTTGCATTTGTGACGTGGAAATGGTGGTGTCACCCCATATGCTCATGCATGGCAGTACGATGGCGACCTGCTAGCGTTCTCCCTCGGTGGAACAAGACAACAACGTCTTGGTCCCCGTACATAGCTAGGAAATTGATGACGTCCATCCGACTGACTAGTGCTCATGACACGACCGGGTTCCTGCAGGGCGTACACATTGTGCGTTGACCATAGCACTCTACATCGTCCCACGCATGAAGGTGATAGTGTCCCAGGCTTTACTAGCTTGGTGGATTGACAATAGTGATGTTCAGCATCTCGCCATAATGAGATCGTTGGCGACATCCCATGTTCAAGGCACAACATCCCTCCCACTCTCACGGTGCAAAGGGCTCTAGCAAGCCACACCATGGCCGCATGGTCTTGATGTATTTCAGCATCCTCACCACGGTGATGCACACGGTGGCAGCCCGCATAAGGTGTGTCCTGTTGGCCAACCAGCGACGATGCATAAGGCACGACATGACATTGATCATGCCATGGCGTGGTCCGACGATTGGTGCATCGATTTAGTGGTACCATAGCGGTGCTCAATGCCTAAATCTATGAGGTGCCCATGCTAATGCGCGACACAAACACTGATCATGCCAAGGCATGAATCGACGGCCAAAGAACTCGACGCATGCCAAGGCATGAAACAATATTGATCTCTTCAAGGCATGAAACGATAGCCAAGGTTTGGTCGGTGCTAATCCCACCCATGGTGAGACATCAGCCAGATTAGAAGAATAGAAAATTAGAGAGACCAAATAAATCCAACAACTAAATTGATGAAGAAAGATCAAGTAACAAACTTTTAAAGCACGAATGACCTTCACTCAAGAGCACTCTCGTGGTGATAACATGTTATATATCAAGGTCATTGTTGACCAATAAACACATAGACATGAAATTAGAACAGAGACACAAGATGTAGATCCACAGCTCTCTCATATTTATTGATATTTTTCAATGTGTGTACAATGTACCCCTACGTCCCCACTTATATATAGGAGAGGATGGGAGTTTTTTGTTGGAGAAGAAAGTTAGATCCTAGAGTATTCTACTGGGACTCCAAGTCCTAATTAGGAACCTTATAAGAGTTCGTTTAAAAAAATGACAACACGTATGTGGATTAGAGTATTTCACAATGCGGACATCAATTTTTTTAGCACTAACAAAAGAATGATACTCCCTCTGGTAAAAACATTTGATGGTTTTGATTGTTTATGATATCTAAGATGCATTTTTTACCATTATTATTTTTGTGATTCAACTATAAAATAATAGTGCTTATATTTCATGCCTTTTTATTCTATGCACTTCATATAATGTTTTCCACCGTTACTACTTTTTTAGTGGGAGAGGTTAAAAAATATTAGACAGGGAAAGACTGAGAAACTTTTTTTAGTTAATACCATAGTCATCTCCTTGTCAAATTTATGAAAGTATAATATTTTTTACAACTAGACCATAAAATATACATATCCATGACCAGTTGACAACATGAAATTTTCCACCATTTGTGAATAGATGAATCTACTCACCATTTTTATTATTGCTCAGCTAGTTAATAACATGAAATTTGTGACCATTAGATTTGCAAAATGCAACTTCTGTTGCAATCATCATTGTGATAGTACTTCAACTTCAGTACAATGCGTATGATGCAATGAAGTTGTTGGACTGGTAATACAGGTGCAGAGGATAACAACAAAGCACCCACCCTTCGAGGAGGTCACATTTAACATAAGCTTGATCACCCTAATGTAACCAAGGTATGAAAGAAATTGTGATCATATTGCATGTTGATTTGTACTTGTGAAATTAATTTAAGCAAAGTCAGTAGTACACATATGTTTGTAGTTTGTGGGAATGTTGATGGAAATCTTAGTTGAAAATCTCAAAAACGAATGATAAGCGCTCTAGCTCCACTGTGCCAAATGAGTGCTCCATGATCTGAAACCCAAAAGATTTGAACCCCAGTGCTGCCAAAGTAACCTTTTGTGGTGATGGTACAATTCTAGCATGGCAGCACCCTTAATACACTCTTGTCCAAGTACCATGAAAAGAAGTGGCCATGCAAAAAGGTTGTCTGGATTGTGATCAATGGGTTAAGCTACCTGCACTAAAAAAAGAAGATCATGCACCACGATGTGAAGATGAAGAAGACGCTCAAGATCGGTAACTTCGGCATGGCGCTTGTGAAAGCATAGGATGACGGCACGACACACGTTCAACTATACGGAGTCAGAGCTTTTCTAGGGCAAGGTGTATGACCGCAAGTGTGGCATCTACAACTTTGGCGATCTGGTGTGGGATACCTATTGTTGTGTCATGGCCTACCCTACTTTTACAAAATCTACCAAGTCATCAAGATGTTTGTCTATTCATCTATAATCTATCGACTTAGGTGAGAAATAGTTTTGTTTCTAAGATATGTAACATTTGATAAAATTGTTCATTACATATGTTTTTTTTAACTTATAGTGATGAATTAGATTGACATAATTTTCTACTGTGAACAAATG
The DNA here is from genome assembly GCA_036346375.1 of Guadua angustifolia. NCBI lineage: Eukaryota > Viridiplantae > Streptophyta > Magnoliopsida > Poales > Poaceae > Guadua > Guadua angustifolia. The sequence continues at coordinate 19,435,166 of CM070502.1, forward strand.
TTGGTGGATGAAATTACTTATCTTCAAATTTCAATCCTTCATATATTTATTTATAAAATTGTTAACTTTGACATAGATCAAGTATCAATAACTCAACTATTAAATGCTATTGGGACGCAACTAGGTTGCTTATGTTCATGAAACATACTTATGATTAGAAAGACATATTTATTCGTTACTTAAGTTATAACACTATTTAATCAAATTTGGAACAACGGAAAAAAGATTACAAGAGACAAAACAATGTAAGAGAAAGAGCCATCTCTAAATAAGATTAAAAAGACATGAAATTGTTGCATTTATGTGTTAATGAAGTTCGAAGATTGTCAAAACAATATTGAAACAGTGGAAGTGATAGAACAAGCAACGGAGTGTTTCGTGTATCAGGCAAATTCTAATATATAATGTCCAATTTTTGTAGAGTAGCAAAAGTTGCCTTCTCTAAAACATCAATGATTGTCATACAAAATATCTAGATTTTTATAGATCAACTGTCTCATATACGTGACGAAATATTAAATTGAACATCACACTAGATTTTTAGCGATTCTTGTATCTTAAAAGAGTTAGTTTCTAGAACAAACGTGACGCGGTAACACAAAAATACAAATTTATGGTCGCATGTTAGTTCGCGCTCTAGCAGCCGTTTGGACGTAAGATGAAAACATAGCACGATAGTGCATATAAAGAGCTGCCTAAAATAAACGTGCGCAAAAAAAAAATCGCACACTTTTGTGGTGTGTAAATACTTGTAGAAGAAAACAACCAACTTTGGTCTGAACACCCAACTTTGGATTCAGACCAATGGACCGCACATGAGGATGTGCTGGGCTGGTGGTCTGAAAGGTCTCAGAGTTTATTGAGCAATCAGCAAAATGGCCAAATAAGCACCATGATTGTGTCGTTACTTTGGCAAATTTGGAAAGAACGAAATACGAGGATCTTTGAAAATCAAAGAAATGATACCACGGGGTTAATGGCAATCATCAAGGAGGAAGCACGAGCTTCGATAATATATATAAGTGGTGCTGTTTCACATCTTGCCGCTTACCTGTCTGGAGAAAGACAATTCACTGTATCGTACTCCTCTTTGATTTTTATAAGGCGTCTACGTACGTATTTTAAGATCCTAACTTTGTAAACTTTGACCAACAATTGGTCCAACAATATGTAAATTATATGGCACAAAAGTGATTCCGTTATATTCATATTTGAAAACGCTTTCCTATGGGTATGATTTTGTACTTATGAGCGGAGTATTTTAGAAAAATAATGGTCAAGATTTAACTTTGAAAACCGCGTCAAATTAAACTGTGACTTATAAAAGTAAACAGAGAGGGAGTAGCATCTAATTTCCTATACAATTTGTAGGGCAAGGCCGCTGTTAGCTAAGCGTGGCTGCCATGTAAATTAGACACCATGTTCTTGACCTCCTTTAATAAAATAATAGCAGATCTTCTGCTGTTTCCTAAAAAGGGGGAAAAAAAGAGAAATGCAGCTAAAAAAACTAAAGAAAAGCCAGCAAAAACAACCGTACAAACCAACACCACGATAGTTTTTCGAAAGAAATTAAAGGAGGCTATCTAGTCATGAGGTGTCATGATTTTTTTTCCAGAAGTCCAATTACCTTCGTCACCTCGCCTCCCTAAGTTTATCGTGAAGGTACGAACTACGAACTCTGTCAAAATTTCACCATGTTCCTTATCTCCAAGGAGTAACTGCAAATAAATATGGGTAGGTTCACAATATCGTTGATAATCACACGAATATCATGATTATCGACCATATTGAACCGCTTTGATATCTAAAACCGCTCAGTAAACCGGTGAAATTTAAATGTAAATTCAAAAAATTTAAAAATTTAGAAAAACTTATCAAAGTGTTAAATTTTTTTTGAAATTTTTTGTGTAAGGTCCTGAGGTAATGCTAATGATGCTGTAAAATTTTCAGATAATTATCGGATATGTGTATTTTTAAAAAATTATAACAGTGCTACTGTCTTTTTATATACTGTTTTATTTTTTATTTTTCGAGAGGCAAGTATAATATTTCTTAAAAAAAATTGTGAGGTCCAGAGGATATTCTAATGATGTTGTAGATTTTTTAGATGATGATTAGACATGTGTATTGTTTTAAAATTCTAACAGTACTAATGTCTTTGTATGTGCTCTTCTATTTTTTTATTTTCCAGGGACACTAAATGAAGTCTAATATTTCTGAAAATTTTAATACATGATCCTTGTGAACTCTTTATGTTACCATTAAAATTTTAGAGTATGATCAAGCTTATATTTTTATAAAAATCTAAAAATGTCTCAATTCCTTTTCATTATTTATAGTTTTTAATTTTTCAGAAGTACTAAATGAATTCAAAAATTATTAAAATTTCTAGGTGCTTTGTAGATTAATTGGGATTTTTCTAATTTTTTTCCATTTTTTTTATATTTTTTGATTTTTTTTTCAAATTTCCTTCGATGTTCTGAAAATAAAAAAATTACTTGAAAATCGGTTGATAAACGAAGAAAACCGATAAAAAAACAGTGAAAATCACTCAAAAATCAATAAAATCACTTGATTTTTTTTGCACCATTGAGTTCAAAATTTTTTAATCCAAACTTTCTCGGTTTCTACCGATTTTTGCCGATTTTTGAAAATAAAAAATCATTACCCTGCTCGTAACTATGTTTTATACCACCACCATGTTTTAGCGCTACCCAAAGCTCACCTATTATATCCACCATTTAATAGCTTTCAACCTCATCTTGTTAGGCATCAGATAGTCTGCAGTCCCACTCTCCATTAACAACAAAATTCATTTCATCGAAGGATGCACACATTGAAGGCTTTGTTGTTGTTGTTGGGTTGTTGTGGATCACATCAGTCACTATTTTCAATTTTACAACAATGCTACATCTGTGGCTCAAACCGGTTGAAACACAACGATATACCCCTAAACGATGACGAACTAATCTCACACAGACAAGCAGAAACAGTTTACGAGCAATCAACTTGCCTCCACTTCTTGCTTCTCCACATTTTATTCCTTTGGCAGCTCCTTCATTGTTGTCATGTTACTCAAGTCACTATCTACTACTGAACTGGTAGCAGATACTCCATCCGCAGGAGCAACTGGGGTCGACCGGCCTGAGTTGGATCCCGAATATTGCCCCATGGATTGCTTTGATGTGTTCAGGGCATGACAATGTGGGCAGTAGTACGTAATATGTGCGTAGTCTTCCTTGAGGGCCAAGCCTGCACATTAGTAATATTAGGTAAGGCATCCATTCTTTTTAACACAATAGGTGAAAAAGATCAAAAACAGCTTTGTTTATCATACACACCATTGTGCATATGGCAATTGCCACAGATCAAAGCGTACGATTGTGATGGGTCCTCCCCCACAAGTAAGGCAGCAATTTTTGCGATCCAACCACTATCACTAGCCCCTGAGCCTTGATAATGTTCTACCACCATTGGAGGCTGCACAGTTTCCAAGACATCACTAACAGCTGGACTGGATTCAGCCCCCTGTGCTGAAGTATGAGCACCTGTGGACCCTGTGGTGCTTCCAGTCCTGCTGCCTGTTACACTGGGTTGCTTCCTGTTTCTCAGCCCATCCGTTGGTGATAAACTCCCAGCATCATTGCTCCTTGCCACCGCTGCATCCAATTTTGGTTCTTCACCAACATGTACTTTCAAGCCAGTTTCCGCCCCCAGCTTAGAAGCCAAAACCGAAGCTGCTGCAGCCTTTGCAGCTGGATCAAGATCATATTTCTGCTCATGTTCAAGTTAGGGTACACTTTGTCATCATTTAGTATTGGCGAGACATATGACATGATAAAATGATTCCCAGTACTGAACTAATAATTGATGATTCCCAGTACTGAACTAATAATTGCTTACTTGCCTGAATAAGCTGTTGGGTAAAGTAATAATCATTTAGTATTGACGAGACATATGACATGATAAAATGATTCCCAGTACTGAACTAATAATTGATGATTCCCAGTACTGAACTAATAATTGCTACTTGCCTGAATAAGTTGTTGGGTAAGGTAATAATTTGTTCTTTCTTTCAGCTCATCAATCTTGGCTTTCCTCTCAGTTCTCAGCTTTTCAAGTGTCTTCTGGTCTTTCCGCTCAACTGTGAACAGATATGAAGAGGAAGTCATTTAATTACACTAACAAGCCGTACTGATAATATGCTACATCACATATGTTAATATTGGAAAAGGTTAACATATTAATATATAAAATAGCAAGATAATTTCAGTGCCAAGATCCTTTATGGTAAAAAGAATGTTATTCCTTAGACATTTGCACAGAAGAACAACCATGCAAATTTCCACAAGAAACAATGCAAATCTAGTTTTTCATGTGCCAAAACAACTATGCAACTACCATTACTTGTTGATCACTTTGTTCATAGATACAGAAGTTATACCAAGTACAGTGCAAACAACTTGCCAAATGTATCTGGTCATTGTACAACCCAAGAAAAGATGATTAAGACTTTAATCACCTTGGAAAAAAACATAAGAATAATTCTTCTTCCATTTTCTCTTCTTAAGATTGTCTTCAGATGAAATTGCTCATGAAACTGGTTATAAGATATAAGACAACTCATGTTTCTGCCTTGGATAAAAATGGGAACCAGGGGAATAACAACCTCCTCCTCAAAAACATATTTGCGCTTAACAAAAGCCCCAAAAAATTCGAGACAGATTTCGACTAGCAAGCAGAAATAAAGCAGCATCCAAAACAAAAAAATGCAAACTTCATAACATAAACCATAAATTCTGGAAGGATCAGCCACATAGTATAATCTCTTAAGTCAGGCCCCATCACAATTCTTTACTGCAGGGCATGCAAATTTTAGGAAAGGCAAGTGAAAACAAAAGGACACCTAACACCTCTAATAAGACTGCACACAAACAGAAGTACGAAGAATGGTATTGTGAGAGTCAAACTAGAAGCACTCCATACATTAAGATAAACAGAAAACTAATGTGATGTGTTAGTGCATCACATACATTATGAATGGCTTTGCATTGTGTGGGTACTTATCAGAAATGAGAAAAAAAACGAGGAGGTTGGAAGTTTAATTGGTTCAAATTCCAAGTCAGAGACTTAACAAAGAGATTGACCCCAGCATTGGGGTACTACTATGATACTCTCCCAATGTTCTAAACAATGAAAAACGGTGAATGAACGGTCACCCCATCTTTTAGTTTTTATACGGCAAGCAACCTTGTAAACCGTTTACTATTTAAAATTCAGATAAATATATACATGTGTTTGCAATAACAAAATAAGCATCTAATTCATTTTTTCATGCATACAGAATGATACTACTAGGCTATCAATAATTGTCCACAGTGGTTACATGATGTAAATGTAATTAAAGAATCATAATTGAATGAATGAACAACACAAGTGGCAATAAAAAGTAAATCTAGCATTCATCTCATGTATATCATAATATTCCATGTCATATGGCAATTTTCCAACTTTACCCAAATAAATGACCTGATAAATCTTCCAACTTAAACCAAATAAACGACCCGATAAAACAGGCTTGTTAAACGTTAACACCCGTTAAAATGAATAAACAACCCGATAAAACAGGTAAACCTTGAAATGTCCATAAACGTAACGGGCAGGGGACCTTTACCGTTTTACCAGCCATTTACAAGGCCTTGTACTCTCCCTAACAAGAGCATGCTGTTAATTGCAGAAACAAACCAACACAGAGTTTTATACCTAATGAAAGTACGGAAAGAATATAGTTTACAAAAGTTTCATTTAACATACAAAAAATAGCAGCAGAAATGCATGAGTCGCAAAAATAATAAATGTTTATGGCAACAGTTTTGAATATGTTGATTAATAAATAGGAATAGAAATGGTATGTTCTAAAAGGGGTTTCAATATGCTTACACATCCTTGTGAACTTTATAACTGTTGAATATATCAGAGAAGATACAGCAGGCAAAACAAACATAGGCAGCACTCGAATTGCCCTCACTTGCCAAGTTAGATCCTCATTTCTTGTCATCATGATAGCATAAGCAACTGCTACCACCTGAGAACAGGACCAAACTATTAAACAGAAAATGTAAACAACATCATATTCAGTACACCAACCCAAAAAAAAGGGAAAAGAACACTAGAATGGAAGAGATAAAGCGTCACAGAGAGGGGTATTTATTTTTAGCAGCTGGCTTTTAGAAGTTTCATAATGCATCAATCATGGCCCATGAACTCCTTGAACACAACAGCATACATTTCAGGCGTGCAATTCCTGATACATCACAATCCCTAAAATGCAAAATTCAATTATTGAAGTAACTAGATGAGCACAACGAGAAACTGCAAAATCACATGAAGAACCCAAAAAGAGACTCTCAATGCAGCTTGACAGAGAGACTAAATGCGTCCCTTTTTGGTTGATACTCAAATAAATAAACCAGTTCAGCAATCCTACAATCCTTCTAACCAAAATCTGAAATACACCAATGTGCAACTAGACACTAGCATAATGTTCCTGTTTCTCCATCCAAATACCGGCTTCTTATGCATCACCAATCTAAGCATGCAATTAAACATACATGAACTTCTACTTTGAATGAGTAGCACATGACTGAACCTTTCGCACAAGTGTACAAAACTCTTCTGTAAACATCAAAAAAAAAAAAATCAGTGTAGACGACATTTGTTTGCTAGCCAACCTTTATATACATATTTCCAGTGAGAAGATTTCACTCTTAAATCTAAACTCTAAATATTGGAAATTCAGAGTGACAGTCCATTTCCCATCACCATGGTATGATTCCTCCATAATCCATTCTTGACAGAACTAATTTTCCTACATAACATAGGCGTGAATCCTCCGTATCATATCAGAATCTGCTCTATGCATCACTAGTAATTTGAATGTGCCAGAATACACAGCTAATTTTTTTGATTCGGCATGCAACCATTTCCATCAATCATAAACGGATCCATTCCACCTCCACAAACTTGTCTCGAGCATCACAGCAATAATCCACAAAAATGCACTAAAACAAACTCCAAAGGTTGATCACCGGAACACGCCCAAACAACGAAATCTCCGAACATAGGCACACCCACAACGGCCAACCACAGCCCGCACCACGAAATAATAAGAAACAGGCTAGCAACAGAATTATCGTAAAAAATAACAAAATGGAAGGAAATATGGAGACCTCGGCAAGGACGGAGAGGACGACCAGGTTGCGGACAGCGCGGCGGGAGAACTGCGTCCGGCGGCGCATCCGTGCGTGCACGGCGGCCTCCTCCTTGGACAAGTACTGCAGGCGCTTCTCGTAGTCCTCGTGCCCGCCGAACAGCCCGCGCCATATCCTCCCTAGCAACCCGCCCCCCTTCCTCTTCTCCTCTTTCCCCTTCCCCTCCACCGGCTCAGGCGCCGTCACCTCTCCTGCCCTCGCCTCCGCCGCCGGGGAGGCCATTGGCGGGCCTCGCGGATCTGCGCGTCGCGGGATCCGATACGAGAAGAAGACGGTGGGGCGCGCCACGCTGCTGTGGCCTCCGCGCGGCCTGCCTCTGGACGGGACGCGACGGGAGGGGTTTGGCTGATTGACTCTCAAGGCGAGAGAGTTCTTGGCGCGATGGGTCCAACTTCCCAACCCAGTGCAGCGAACGGGCTCGGATCGTGTCGGACCGGCACGTCGACTTGAAGGTTGGAATTCAACGGCTTGGATCGACTCCAAGCAGATCAGAATGGCCCAAATTCCCCGCACTACTCCCTCCGTTTCCGCTCTTTTTGGCGATCGCCACGTGTACTCTACGAGCTGCCTAGCAGTAACCAGTACCCTTGGCAGTTAGCAAGAGAAGTTTCGGGAGTCAGGACGAAGCTGAATAGCTGGACTGACGTGCGTGGCGTGTCTTGACGAGAAGTTTTTTTTTTTTTGAAAGAAAGAGTCTTGACTAGAAGATGAGGACTTGAGCTCGAATTTTTTTATTTAATATTTATTTTAAAACATATTTTCAAAACTAGTCGCTCATGCAAAAATTTTCAAAGTACCCTCCGTCGCCTCCGCCAGGCGATCGCCTGACCGGCGGGTGCACAGAATTCAAATCTCCGAACCTAATCTGGCGAAGTAAAAACAATAAAAAAATCTGCAATTAAGCCTGGCGGCGACCAGATCAGAGAAATTTTTTTTGAATTTTTTTTGTTGTAAATTGTTTGTACAATAATTGTTATATTGAATCGGGAAGAATTAGAAAAAAACTTATTGTCGTGTAATGAATCGGAAAAGTCACTCGCGGCCATGAAACCACAGAAATCGTGGCCACTTAGGTGTTTTCGTAGCCTCGCGGGACAGGCCGGACACGGTCAAAAAAATACGAAAAAAATCAAGGGCGGCCTACGCAACGCGAGCTACGACTTTCGTACGGGCAAGATGGCCGGACGTTGCCCCGGTATTTTGTTGCGAAAATCGGAAAAGGCACTCGCGGCCACGAAACCACGGAAATGGTGGCCACTTAGGGTTTTCGAGTCCCGCAGACGTGCCGCGACACGGTCAAAAAATACGGAAAAATCAAGGCGGCCCACGCAATGTGGGCTACCACTTACGTATGGGCGAGATGGCCGGACGTTGCCCGGCATTTTGTTGCGAAAATCGGAAGGCACTCGCGCCACGAAACCACGAAATAGTGGCCACTTAGGGTTTTCGTAGTCTCATGACAGGCCGGACATGGTCAAAAAATACGGAAAAATCAAGGGGGCCTACGCAATGCGGGCTACCACTTACGTCTGGGCGAGATGGCGGACGTTGCCCGCATTTTGTTGCTAAAATCGGAAAAGGCACTCGCGCTCTGAAACCATGAAAACTTTTACGAGGTCAGAAAATTTTGAAACTTTTATGAAGGTTCCTGATAAATCAGTGATATTACCATAAAATTTCAAATGATTTTAATATATGAGGAATTTTTTAAAATTCAAACAATACATATATAAGGGCACATACACCGAAAGTTCTGATGATAAAATAAGCAGTAGATTAGATTATATTATATTACATGGGCATTACAACAGTGACGAGGTTAATAAGGAAAGCACTGTTCGTCGTGGTGGAACAAATGATCGTTCGCTTATCCGGTACAAATGAATGATGTAAGACATTTTCGCATATTACGACCGTTCTAATATTGCGACGTGTCATCGGACACCGCCAATCCCTACTATGAAAGAACTCCATAGGGTTCCGCAGCTTCTCCCAAATTGCCGCCCATTGGGTGGCCTATGCCGACGCTCGGTGTATAAGACTTAAATTTTGGTAGTTGTTTATGTGGATTTCGCCTCCCATATGGGCATGTCATCCCGATTCGGCGCCCCTATGTTAATACCACGGGTTCCGGATGGTCCGCGAACGCCGAGGATTTGTTGCGTGGTGCGGACCTTGGCCGCTGCTTCCCTTGTCCCTTCTTCGAGAGGAGGAACCTCGGCACTCTCTTTGTGTTGGCGTTGGCGGAGACATGCGAGACGCCGCTCTGTTTCGCTCGCACTCCACTATATGGTGCGGGAGGTGTGTGTTGGGCTTATGCTTGACAACCGGAAGCGTGCCTCGCGATCAATGCAAGATGCCCGCTTTGGTGGTTGCATAACACCGTGAACGCATTTCGGGTCCGGCTTTTCGGCGGTAGTGGCACCACGGAGAGGGTTGCTCCCCGGTTATCCCATGCAAAGTTGCTCGAGATGTGGGTGGTACGTCTCCGGGTCCACCGGTTGAAGTACCAAAGACTGCTCATTCTCGGCCAAGGCACAGGTAGAATCTCCGGTCCGCTAGATCACCGTAGCGGTATCAACCATCGCCGAGGCCATGTACGCAAACGTCGGGGCTTTGGTGGCCCCGAGGAGGTTCCTCCTTTGACTTGTTGATGTTTGCAAGTGTCCTTTTGAACTCTGTGTGCGATGAACTGGTTTAGAAGCGCTACTTTGTGAGTTCAACATGAGTATGTCGCATGAAACTCACCGACGGTTGGCCCTTGCACACCGCCCTAAGCTCGGTCGATCTAGAAAGGGACATATCTGGCGGCCTTTCCCACCGTGAAGTTCTCGCCAAGCGGGGTAGTTGTCGTGGCGCTTGTTGAGAAATTCGTAGTCACGTCGTTCTACCCGCCGATCCATTGAAGAAGCAACACCGCCCCGTGTTGAGGAAAGAAAGAACGATGCATGAGATGGTAGTTTTACCTCAGATTGTGTGGACCTTGAGAGGTTTACCTTGTACGCGGCGGCCACAAAGCAGAGTGTGAGCGCGGCCGTCTCTCCATGGGTAGATTGCGTCATCTTCGCGCAGAGGTTGCAATCGATTTGGGTCGGGCAACTCCGGCAGAATCGGGCGCCGACGCCATCGCATCCGGATATTCGGGCGGAGGACTTCGCTTCTTGTCAAGAGGCGACAGAGAACGACATTGTTCTCTCTCCTTCCCTTCTCTCTTGTTCTTTCTTGTTCTCTCTCTTTGGGTATGCGAGGGGCGTCGAGAGCGAAGATTATAAAGGGTAGATATCGCTGGGTATGGGGCGATCGCCCATTTCGGGCGATATTTACCTTCGGCGATGTGCCTCGACATATCAGGCTATCGCCCCATTTCGGGCTTAAATTTACCTTCGGCAGCGTGTGCTCTCGACATATCAGGGCTATCGCCCATTTCAGTATGAAATTTACCTTGGGGCGATGTGCCTCGACATATCAGGCTATCGCCCCATTTCAAGGTGAAATTTACCTTGGCGGTGTGCCTCGACATATCAGTATTATCGCCCCATTTCGGCTTAAATTTACCTTCGGGCAGTGTGCCTCCTTACATTTTCACAGCAGGCTATTTTTTCATCGTTTATTAATAGCCAATTATATATTGTCGAGGTATGCGGACGTTGCTCCGGCACGAAGTTGCGAAAATCAGAAAAATAAGCTGAACGACATGGCTAAGAAAACATAACCTACGCAAATGCAAGCACTTAGTTCAGATAGTTAGACAACATGGTGCTGAAGATAAATAAATTACAAAAGTACAACTGTACAATAAGTCAGTCACGGCGGCGCCTCCTGATCTGCTCGGTGGGGTACGTGAGTGGCGACGGCGGACGGACGACCCTCCTAGCCCGACCCTGCTCCTCAGGGGTAGCGTAGTACGTCGGCGGCTCGGGTGTCTGCTGGGGTGGTGGCCCGTGGTCAAAGAGGAGGACCTTACGGGTGAGTCAGAGCTGATGGTCACGCCAGCAAAGCTCGGACAGCCCGTGAGGTGTTTCGGACTCGACGTCGCCAGCAGATGCGGTGTCCACCGACGCCCTCGTCGTGCAACTGTCAAACTCCCGAACGAACTCGGGTACGACTTCTTAGTCTGCGGTGGGCGACACCATTGCGGAACAAAAAGTAGTGTGTCTTATTAAAGTGTCCAAATTAGGGGTTAGATACAAGGGGCATACTGTCATTTGAACCCAAGAGAGGCCCATAGTGGGCCACCGATCTGGGCTGGTCGTGGTCTGGTCGAGTGAGTACGGCGCTGGTCAACCAAGGGCCTATCAAGGAGAAGTGCTCCGGGACCACAACTGCAGAGTAGAACGCAGCCGTCATCAGCGCCTCTTTGCCTACCTTGGAGACGACCTCGACAGAGACCAGACGCGTGCGCGCGAGCACGGCAGAGCCCCACGACCATCGCACCATCGTGTACAACGGCAAAGTTAGACATGTCCTGTCGTAAGAGATTTTAACGTAATGTGTTACCTGGTTCGCCGGGGTGTCGGCGATAAACTGGGCGAACTCGATCAGGTGCCGGTCCACCGTGTCCCCGAGCGAGGACGGGAACATGTACCAACCGAACAGGACTAGCAGGTACGCCTCCTGTGGCGTGCGAGTCCTCCTCCTCGACCTCCGGTGGAGATGCTCACCGCAAAGATTCGATGAAAGATTGTCGGCAGCTCGGGCGATCCGTTAAGTTGCAATGAACGAGGTACTAACCGTGAACTGGAGCAGCCACGCCTTCGACTCGTGCTTCTCATCTGTCCTGTGGGGCACGTACGGGCCGGCTGTGGGGTGTCGGTCCACGGGCGGAAGCGCTCCAATCGCCACGCCAATCGAGGGGGCGCGTGCGGCACAACCGCAGACCCGTGCAGGGGAGGCCGAGGAGGTACGACACGCCCCTGGCGCGGGGAGCCATCTCTCCGCCTGGCGGTGGAACGTGTGTGTCTCCGGTCTCCACCGGCCCACGAGAGCGGTCGGCAGGGACCGGTCAGGAGAACCGTGTGACGGCGGGCCCTCCACATCGTCGCTTCCACCATCTGGCGAATCGGAAGTAAGCCGCAGCTCGTAACTCGCACGTAGTGTGTAGCGTCGTTAAAATTCCATTAGCGAGTAAGTAAAGAGAGTGAAAACTTCGGCTACCATCTTGTGGAACCCAGCTGGTCGATCCGAAGAAACTCGTTCGCACCGAGACCGCAGATGTCCCCACCGCCGCCCTCAATCGCGGACAACCTAGACCGGTGGGTCAAGTCCACGTGCTGGTCTACCGGGAGAAGCGCCAAGAAGACGCCTAACTGCCGCCATCGTCGCTCAGACTGCGTGGTTACAAAGCAAATTCATGGTTAGAAAGCAAATTCATGGTACACGTTGCAACTACAAAAAATTAAATGAAAAGTAATGCAATGTTCCATATTCAAATATTACATTAACGGGGATAACAAATAACTGGTACATACGATCGAAAATACATTGATGGGGATAACAAATAACTGGTACATAGAATCGAAAATACATTGACGGGGACAACAATTAACTGGTACATAGAATCGAACATACATTGACGGGGACAACAATTAACTGGTACATAGAATCGAACATACATTGACGGGGATAACAAATAACTGGTACATAGAATCGAAAATACATTGACGGGGACAACAAATAACTGGTACATAGAATTGCATTATGCACAATAACGACGCGCCTCAGACTCGTCCATATCGTTCCTAATACGCCGTGTCCTTCGACGCCCGACCTTCTGCTTCAACATTCGGATGTCCGGTACCCATCGATGCCCTGGAGGGGGGCTGCCGTGAACGATCCATCGACCCGCATCAGACACCTCGTTATGCCACGTGTTGAGAACACTTTGCTTGTAGTAGTAGTGGAGATGTACGGACGACATGATCGGTGTGTCTCTTTCGCCGCGCAATCACGCGCGAAAGCACGGCAAGTGCAGCAGCGTGGCTTCGGCAGAGCACTCGCAATCGGCCATTCGAGTATGCACAGATGGGAAGTCCTCTCCGGTGGGCACTCTTCGACCGGCCACCGCGAGGCACGTGGTACCTCCGCTCCACGCCACTCTCCGGTGTCAAGCGATGTGTCTGTGCCTTCCGTGTCTTGTTTGCCATGTACGTAGAGACAACCGTCGAGTACGACAGGCGATTGTCCGACATACATGCAACGGAGGCCTTGTACCGCTCAACGAAATATCTTTGGGTGCCTAGTAACACACCCTCAACAATGCCCACCAACGGGAGGCATCTCGCGCTTTCATTACCCGTTGTAAATCTCCGCCAAAGTTGGTTGTCATTATTCCATAGCGGAACCGCCCTCGCATGAGAATGGACCATTTCTCCAACGGCTCGTGTCGTATCCAAATTCCGTGAAACTCTTTATGCTTGCCCCTACCACGCCGGATGTTTGCGCGCGTCGGTCGGAGCGCACACAAGGCGTGGGGTCATCTCCTTGCTCGTGGTACACCATAGGGTTCCTTGACTAACTAGCGCCATCCCTTGATTCATGATTGCTTCTTGGTTAGTTCATCCAACGCCCTCCACAAATGACTCGAACTTCCTCCGCTGGTTCTGTTTGCCTGTACCGCTGAACATGTTCATAAGTTCCTTGTTCCCGAACCGACGGAAAAATTGGCACCCATGTGCCTCATGCACCACCGCTCTTCGTGTCTTGCCACTTTGTCGCTCCCACGACGCCGGACCCTTGTTGCATATCCACGATCGCCTCAAGAACAACGCTGCATGTCGGTCATGGATGACACATACATCGGGCGGTCTTGCACAACCGCCATCTTGACTCTTTCAAGAAACCAAGACCAGCTCTCGGTGTTTTCCCCTCCACGAAGGCCAATGCGACCGTAGAACTCGATTGTTGGCGCCCACCGCGATTGCGTTAGAATCTAGCCCTTGTATTTCCTGTGAGGAATGTGCCGCCCATGCAAATGACCGGCGACAGTCTTGGGAAGGCATTAATGCATGCGCCGAGGGCGAAGAAGGCCCATTGCAAGACCCACTTACCGCGCGCACCATCCGCTGGAAACTCCGCAAGGTCGATGACCGCATCGGATTCCTACTTGATATTGCCCCGAGCAAGTGTGGAATATTCTCGTAAGAAGCCTCGTATGTCCCGAACCGTATTTGTAAAGTCGTTTTTTGCTCTCCAAGCCTTTCCGTAGCTAATCTTGTATCAAACCTCTCCTCCACGGCTCGATAATGGATCGAGGCCGCAGTGCATTGTCGACGATCCGACCATAAACACATTTGCCACCCAAGTGGACGACAGATTATGTGTTCCTACTCCGCTTCCTCCGATATAGCGATTATGTTCGTCACTATGGAACATTTCCAGAGTCCTCCACTTCCCTTGTATGCATGCACCGCCATGGGCACGAATCAACTACGCACTTCACGTCGTAGTCTTTTTGCTAGACTTCACTACTGAATTGCCGCCAAGAGACATTGACCAAGATTTCACCGCATCCATCACGGCCTCCTTGTCTTTATATATGGCCCCTCGCGCGACCTCGTTCTCATGATACTCCCATGCATCTCTGCTCCTTCATTCATTGTCGTCTTCAAATTATATTTAGTCCACGACCGGGACAGCACCTCAGAGTATTGTCCTCCTCGTCCGAAGCGCTCGCCATCGTGGACTTCCTCATCCGCACGATCCTCCTCCTCCATCAATGAACTATGTGCTCCACCTCCTCCCCTCGTCGGCCACCCCGCGCCTCCACGGTGTCTCTCTCGCCTCGATCCCGCCGCCACCGCCAACCTCGCCACCACCTTCATCATCGCGTTGTTGCATATCTCAGATTCCTCCTCCGTAATATCTACCCGACATCACGCACCTCCGACACCGATGGAGGTACCGTACCAATCTACTAAAGAACATGAGCGCCAACCCGCTCTACAACAGACTCCAACATAGCTTCTCCATGCCGAGGTCGCTAATAGGAATCACTCTCCATAAAAAGTTCTCAGACGGCTTACTCATCGCTCTAACCCGCAAATTAACACTCGGGCATCCAAACCAACATCCAAATATCCACTCCATCAAACCCTCAGATGTCCTATCTCTCGGCCTAGATATGCCTCAGATGATCTTTGAAAATACCGACAAATCGACTCCATTCGCCCATGTGCTATCTCCCCATCTCTATAGAATATCTGAAAATACAATTTCTTCGACATATCGCCTACAACGTCGAACCGAAAAACATCATTTCTCCATCTAACCGCTATATAAATGTCACAATATATTGTCGCCAAATTTTACCCTCATCGATTTGTAATTGCCTACCATGTTTTTAAATATACTAATTTTTAACGTAATACGGTCATTGACTATAAATAAGTAATTCGATTACCTATATTACATACCGCAAATACTAAATATTAAATCTCTAAAATATTAAATACCGCAAATACTAAATATTAAATCTCTAAAATATTACATACCGCAAATACTAAATATTAAATCTCTAAACATTGCCTAATATTTCTACTATCCAATCCTAACTAAACTAAATTTCTAAATACTACAATCCTAATAATTCTAAAACTACATTAAATCTCTAAACATTGCCTAATATTTGTACTATCCAATACTAACTACATTAAATTTCTAAATTACTACATTTCTACATTTCTACACATTACAAAATACTAAAATTTTAAAAAATATTACATAGAAATTTACCGGACTTACCTTCAAAAACCGACAAATATTTCTTTTCCCTCTTTTTTTGTTCCCCTTCTTTTTTCCTCTCTTTTTTCCTCTCTCTTTTTTCCTCTCCTCTTCCTTTTCTCGCAGCGGCTGCTCTCGGTTTCGCTCGGCCGGCGCAAATGAGCATAGTGCTCGCGTCCGGCCTTTTAAAATGAGCCGGTCGCCTACTTTTGGGGCGATCGCCCCTGCCCCGGGCGAAGACCTCCCAGAGTCTTACGCGTGTCCACTGCGACTCGGGCGAACGTTCGAACATTCACGGCCGTTAGGCGCCCGTTAGGGCTACGCAGCCTATCGCCTGCACGGGCGATCGCCTGCTAGGGCGAAGGGAGGGTAGATTCGAAATTTTTTTGCCGTGCCGCTTAGTTCTGAAAAAACGATTAAAAATAAATATTAAATAAAAAAAATTCCTTGAGCTCGGCTTGTAGTTCCAGCCTAACACTGCACGAGCCCAACATGCGATCGCGGCAGGCTAGCTGCAGCGAAAGCCCAACTGAATCTCCCACATTCCGCACGCAACAATTGCTCTGCTCAAGCTGTCCAACCGCACCCACCCAACACACGAATTTTTTTTATTTAATATTTATTTTAATTTTTTTTTTCAAAACTAATCGGCGGGGAAAAAATTACAAAAATACCTCATGTCGCCCAAGTACGGGGCGACATGCGCCCTGCCTAACGGCTCGCAACGGCGAAATTCCAAAATTTTAACGGCAGAGAAAAAAAATTTGAAAAATAGACCTATCGCTCTAATACGGGGCGACAGGTTACTGTAGCAATTTTTTTTACAATATTTGTTAAAAAAAATTTTAACAATATTTGTTGTATTCAACCGGAAAAAATTACCCAAAAAAAAACTTCTTATGATGTAATGAATTGGAAAAATTATTTTACTTTGTTAGTGATACGCATCCCACTTAGGGATTTTCGTAGCCTCGTGGGGCCCACCGGATAGGGCCCAAAAATCTGGGAAAAATAACGGTGACCCCTCAACGCGGATGCCACTTATGTCAGGCGAGATGGCGGATCTTGCCCAAGACGAAATTGCGAAAATCGGAAAAGGCACTCGTGGCCACAAAACCGCGGAAATCGTTGCCACTTAGGGGTTTCGTAGCCCCGTGAGGCAGGCCGGATACGGCCCAAAAAAGTGGCTACGATTTCCGCGGTTTTGTGGCCGCAAGTGCCTTTTTTTCGATTCAGAATCGCGTGCGGCCAACGCCCCGCCACTACCCCGACATAAGTGGTAGCCCGCGTTGCATAGGTTGCCCTTGATTTTTTCCATATTTTCTGGGCCGTATCCGGCCTGCCCCGTGGGGCTACGAAAACCCCTAAATGGCCACGATTTCCACAGTTACGTGGCCGTGAGCGCCTTTTCCGATTTTCACAATTTCGTGCCAAGGCAACATCCAGCCATCTCGCCCGTACATAAGTGGTATCCCGCGTTGCGTAGGTCGCCCGTTATTTTTCCCGTATTTTTTGGGCCCTATCCGGTGGGCCCCACGAGGCTACGAAAATCCCTAAATGGGATGCGTATCACTAATAAAGTAAAATAATTTTTCCAGTTCAATACATCACAAGAAGTTTTTTTTTCGGGTAATTTTTTCCGATTGAATACAACAAATATTGTAAACAAAATTTACAACAAATATCGTAAAAAAATTGCTACAGTAACCTATCGCCCTATATTGAGGCGATAGGTCTATTTTTCAAATTTTTTTGCTCTGCCGTTAAAATTTTGGAATTTCACCATTGCGAGCCGTTAGGCAGGGCACCTGTCGCCCTAGTATGGGGCGATCGCCCCATACTGGAGCGACAGGAGGTATTTTTGCAATTTTTTCCCCTACCGATTAGTTTTGAAAAAAAGATTTAAAATAAATATTAAATAAAAAAACACACTCTCTCTTTCTCGATGCAAAACAGCTTCACAGGCCCGGTCCGCATGGCAGCATCGCTAACGCAGTGCAAGTACCATGCGTGGCCATACTAAAGGATAAAAATCTAAACGAAATTTTGCGAGATCTTGTCA
This sequence comes from Guadua angustifolia, assembly GCA_036346375.1. Taxonomy (NCBI): domain Eukaryota; kingdom Viridiplantae; phylum Streptophyta; class Magnoliopsida; order Poales; family Poaceae; genus Guadua; species Guadua angustifolia. The sequence continues at coordinate 19,453,217 of CM070502.1, forward strand.
ACATCTCGGTTTTTGACCTAGATGGATTTATAAATACCAGTCGGATTGAAAAAATTCAAAACTTTTGAAATGCTACCGTAATCTCGATAATTTTGGCAAGATTTCACTATTTCTAGCCAGAATTTTGGGTTTTTTTCCCCAATTTGAATTTGGATGACCGGAATTGGGTCAATAACCCCTAAAAAAAGTAATCTTCCATATATATTTATTGAAAAACTGAGTTTTTAAGGTATTTTTAAAAAAATATAGAAATATTGTCAGATTTTTATAAAATTGTACAAGCTTTATCATGCTATGAAAAATTTATGATATCATATTAAGAAGTCTAGAATCATAAAAAAAATTAAAATATTTTAACTTCAATTTTAATCTTAAAAAATAAAAAACAAAATGGGCATAAATGAGGTAGTAACCGTGTTAGAAGTTTATAAATTTTGTCGAGTTTTATCATGATCTAAAATTTTTATAAGAGCTTAATAATTCCTCGAACCCTTGTCTAAAAGTTTCAAAAAATTTAAACCTATTTTATTTGCTCAATCAAAAATTGTAAACTGTACAAGCACGCGTTCTAAAAGTCCAAAAACTGTGAAGTAGCACTATAATTCATTAGGTTTTATCATGATCTAAAAATTTTATGGGAATATTACATATGCTTCATGACTATTCACAAAAAATTTCATGAATTTTTGCATGCTCAAAACTATGCATAAAAAGTGTCATACTTGTGACTTGAACCCAAGCTTCACGACTATCCACAAAATTTTTTATAATTTTTACATGCTCAGAACTATGCAAAAAAGTGCCATACTTGTGACTCAAACCCAAGACCTACTAGTTGAATGATTTTGACTTTACCACTGGGCTAGAGCTGCTGTTGCGTAAAAACACTGAGGAATTAATTGATTTATCTATATCATTAACACTGACTTTAATACATAATCATTCACTCCTTCACTCACTTTACTCTCACTCACTTAACCAGCAACCAGCTCCACTCGAGAGGTCTCACTGTCGCCAGTGTTCTCCAGCCAAAATCTAGCCAACTTTCGGCCTTCTTGACCACGAAACTCTAAATCTCAGCAGCCTGTACCGAGATCTTGGGCAGCTCTGGTGAGGTAACAAAATATCGTTATTTTAAGCGAAATCTCATTTGTTTAGGGCGAACTCTCTGTATTTTGTGCCAGATTATTGAGTATAGTTGCCGGATTTGGTGGTTGGAAGGTCGAATTTGGTGTATATTCTATAGTGTTATTAACTGAACTAATGCAAGAGCAGAAAATGCCAACATCATGTGCATTTGTTGCTTTCATATTCTAGATATCAAATAAGTTCACATGCTTTGTGTTTTCTAACCGCGTTAAGTGTGCGATGCGTCGTGTTAGCGACCCTATTGTAGAGTGGTAGGGAGCCCCTACTCGACGAGGACAGTGGATACGACCCACCCCTCTCAGTGAGATTCGTGGTTGACACCATCCCACTAGAAGATATGAATAAGGTCATAGGTAATGTGGAATTGTGTTATAGTATACTTGGTAATCATGTATATCAAAATATCAAAACGGTGTTAATATTACTTCCAATTGACCAAAGGTGGGAAAAGCCTCTCAGATTGGACCGAGTTCACGGTCGATGACACGCACACAGAGAAGAGGAAGCATGCTACCGATGACAATGATGATATACTAGCATGAGCTTTAGACGAGTTGGAGAAGTTATTGGGCAGCCAATGTGCCAAGGGAAAAGGAAAGGTATGAAATAATGATAAGCCTAATGTCGGCAGTGACAACGATACGGATACACCTCCTTAGAATATGCAGTACCAGGAGATTGCTGATAATAGCTCAGCGACAGATTTTAGAGGTGACGATGGGACGAACATTGCCTGCTACTCCCTTCAGCCCCGTTCACAGCCACAATCGCTGAAAGGATCACAATAGAGAGGTAGTGCCCCGAGGAGGGGCTTACGGAGGTAAACCCGTATTATGGGGAAGGGCGTGACGAGTGGTGGGGGTGGGTGACAGGCATCATAGCCCAAGATGACATGGGTTCATGGTGTAGCAACCAGTCTTACAGCCATATAGGCTTCCCAACTGAGCATCCTACGTACAGCTCGTTGCCCTCTGGATGGAGTCAGGGTGGGTATGGTCCTAGACAGAGTTATGACGGATCGAGCATCTCTTGACCATTTAACTACACTAATCCATACGCTGATCTATACGCACAAGACATATCTGTTAAGTACATTCACCAGTTAGAGAATTATACTGGCTAGACGGCTCATTATGAATATTGGAAGTCTGCTTGGTTACTGCGGGACATGACCTGGAAAGAATACAAACAACAACACAAGAGGGGGTATCACGAGGTCATTGTTGATGAGAAGGTAAAGTTTGCACCACAGACATACTACTAGTTGTAGGTACATAAACACATTGTTGTACGTGCTTTGCATGATCTTACTTCTTTAATTATGCATCTTCTTACAATACATATTCATACTACATACTGATTCTTTAATTATGGCTCTTGTAGGTGGTTGAAGGAACGAGTTGGCCTAAAGGGGGGGTGAATAGGCAACTCTTCAAATTTTAATTCTTGATTACAGTTAACTATTCTATATGAGCAAATGAGTTAATGTTAGAATGTAACAAAGATAACAGTAAAATGAAATAACAGCGAGAGCAATTCAATATAAAGTAAGGAACAGAATGAGACAAAGATTTATCCCGTGGTTCAGAGCACACCTCCTACTCCACGTTGAAGCACTTCTCTCGAAGTATTGTTTCATCATAGCTAGCCGCAGTAGCTATGGTTCTCACTCGGGTAGCTCTTTCACCACTCCAGTGAGGTGAGCTACAAACCCTTCACAAACAAAAGTGGCATTCCACAATCTTCTTTGGACAGGTCGTACTTTTCACCTCCTCCAAGCTGTCTAGGATCACCAAGATCCAAGAGTAATAAACTTGCACAAGTTCTGTCTCTTGGTTCACTCGCAAACTACAGCACAAGACACTTGCTTGGAGCTAAAGCACTTAGAAAGAATGAGGTTTTGAGTTTCAGAGTGAAGCACAGACTCCTTGTTGTGAAAGAGAGAGCTTTGAATGCTAAAATGTCAAGGAGTTCATAAAGTTCTATGGTAGATAGCTCAGGCAATGCTTATATAGCCAATTCTGCCAAAAAGAGCCGTTGTACCTACCACAAAGGACTGCTTAACGTGTCGAGTGTCAATTTTGAGCTTAAAACACGCTATACGGACTAAAAGACTTACCTTAGCGATCATCGATCATGTGTATCACGGACCAAATTCAGACATATATGACGGACCAAAAAGTTTAGTCCGTCATACATGGGGAGTTCAGCAAGTTTGGTTCGTCAGAGTAAAACGGGGTCTCACATGTATGGCGGACCAAATAATTTGGTCCGTCATAGATGGGATATGACAGTGATCAACAGCTATGGACCAAATTTGATACAAAAAGAGTTTAATCAAAAGATTTGAATTTGTCATTGACCAAACTTTGAATCAGTAATATTTGGTCCATCTAGAATGAGAAATTTTCTGAAAGAGAATATGATTTTGATCATGAATACAAGGAATGAATATCAAAGATTTCTCTATCAGAAGATATAGTTATTTTTGTATTTATGCCGGACCAAAAAGTTTGGTCCGTCATATATAGACAATCGAGATATTTTGAATCGACCATAGATGTGTATGACGGATCAAAATTTTGGTCCGTCATAGATGGGCAAAAAGAAGTTTTGGGTTCGCCGAAAAGAATATGTATCTTGGACCAAAAATTTGATCCGTTATAGATGGGCAAAACTTGATAGCTGAAATTCTTAAAGAATTTTTCACTACAGACTGAGGTATTTAAGAGTATGAGGCTTGGTCCGATGAAATGAATAGGATTTGGTCAATAATTTGACACAAGTGCATTTTAATATCAGACTGGACTGACTTTGTTTGAGATGAAGACTTCGACTATTTTGTGACAGAAGAAGAAGTGATCAACTGAACTATGATCCGTCACTAAGTTTGGACTTGTTGTAAATAGAGATTTTGGTTCAAGGATCAGAAAACTAAATGATTTAACTCCAAGCCGTCTAGTTTTATCTTATCCTAATGAACCAAGTTACCAACTTGTGCTAAGTCCCTCTTGATAGTACAGCCAAAGCGAAAAAATAATCCTAGCTATTTGACTTGAATCAACTCCCAAGTCACGAACTAGTAATCAAATACCTTAATCTTGTTTGTCCAGTAAGCTTCATCCATGATTTTAGCAAACGTTCTTCATAGCATGAGAAATTATTAACTCGATCATCAATACCAAAACTATTCTATAACACATGATAAAAATTGAGGGGGCCTAGATACTATCAATCTTCCCTTTTTTGGTGATTGATGACAACATACCTTTCTAGTTAATAATTTCTCAAATTTTCTGCAAAACTGAGTTAGCTTGGCAGAGTATAAACAGATATTTGAGGATGGATGTGCTCCCCCTCAAAAAGTGCATGAACTAATCTTTCAATAGTTATGCTATTTTGGACTATATTAGATCCTTAAACATTTAATTTGCAGTATTCTTATAAATAGCATATTTCAGATCATCAAAAGTTTGAACATCTAATAATCTTAGCAATATACCATAGCATAAATTTTATTGAACTAGAACCTTAGATTCAGTATCAAAGTAATGCTGAGAATAGTAGACATAACCAGTATCAACACTTTTATATATATATATATATATATATATATATATAAAAAGAGGGTATCAGAGCACAACAGCTATACTTTAGATATCTCAAATATCAAAAAGGAGTTCAAAATAATTTCAGAGCAAAGTGATATGAGTGACAAATATTTAGCAATATCAGAGCATTGGAGACTTCATAGCACATAGCATAATTTTACACACTAGACACAGAAGAACTATTCTTTTTAATACAAGAGTTCATCCTACAGTCAGACTAGAACTTAGGAAATTCTCCCCCTTTGGCATCAATTTCCAAAAAGGGTACTATTTTCGCCTTGAAAAGGTTCTCTTGAGCTGACCAAGAACAGAACTTTTTCTGGGAGGTGACACGGTCTTCACATCATCATCATCATCATCATCATCATATTTTTCTGACTGTGCTTAAGCCGTTGGACTTGGGACTTGGGCCATTGCCTGATCATACCAGCTTGGATAGTTGGGATCTCCAGGTTGAAGGACCAAGTTATGAAAATCATATTGCAACTTGTCCAGGGAATCGTTGATGTTATCTATTGATGCAGAAAGGTCAACTAGTGCATCAAGATGATGTAGGGCAAGATGTCTTTGATCGTGAAATGCATCCCCAGTATATTCCCGGAAATCTTCTTGGTCTTGTGCAATCCCGAACAGTTTACTTTCTTCTGATGTACGTGCAGCTTCAATCTGATTTCTCATGTGCTTATGATTTGTATCAAGTTTCTGATTCATATCATATAGTCTGTCTTTGAGCAAATTCTGATTTGTTCCAAGCTAAGTAACCCAATTCCTCAAATCCCCAAATCTAGCAAAAGTTTCATTTCTGTAATTGACTTGCTCTTCATACTGTTTCCTCAGCTGTTCTTGAACTTGTTCAATATACTATTGAAGTGCTCTCATTTGTTCTTCATGCCTTTGAGCTGCTAGCTGTTGATCATCAAGATATGTAGCTTGGAAGCCCCTTTGATCATCATAATACTGTTGCTCAAAAGATGTAAATCATGAAGGCTGAGAGTCAAAAGTATTTTCTGGAGCTTGATAAGATTCTTGCTGCACTTGCTCATGATGTGAATGGACAGACTGATGTTGATAATCAAACAGATTTTCCCAACCAGGAAAAGTGTTCCTCTGATCATGATCTGGGTGTACTGCTTGAGGAGGATAGTAAGGTTCAAAAACTTGTGGCACTCCAGATCCTCCAGCCTCATGATCATGGGCACCAAGCCCAAAACCTTGATCTTGAGCAAATCGTTCAGCTGCTGCTAGCTCTTGAAAGTAATGAACTTGTTGTTCTTCATTCAAAGACTGAGCAACTGAGCCTGACATGATGTCAGTTGCACCATCATCTGCTTGTCCTTGGTCATACCATGTGTTCCCTTCAACCAATTCAGTTTGTTCTGGGGAATGAACTGAAATTTGAATAGCAGGCCTTGGGGATTTATCATGACTTGGACTTTTATCCTTGTGACCATTTTGAGCACTAGGCTCTTTTCCAGACTTGCTTTTGCTAACATGTTGAGCACTGGGCTCTTTTCCAGACTTTCCCTTGCTGACACTTCGAACACTAGGCTCTTTTTCAAATTTACTTGTGTGTATACTGTGAGCACTAGGCTCTCTTTCATTTCCAGACTTGTTTTTGCTTGACTTTGATGCCTTTGATGACTACTATGAAGACTGTGGTCTGAAGGCAATTGTCTGTGGCTTGAGCTCACTTGTGCTGCATAACTGCCTGAAGGATGATTGCTGCTAAATGAATGATAATTGCCATAAGGCTCATTGTGGTCACTACTACTGTTATGAGTCTGAGAGTGTCCACTCTGACTATTTATGTCAAAACAGTCTTCAGCTTCATCATCTGACTCCTCTTCTTCTGTGGATCCATATTCAAGAGCTAATTCCTTATTTGGTTCATCCATTTCTTCTTCTTGATCATGGTGCACTGGTACTTCTTCTTCTACAGGCTGATTTTCTTGTAACCTTTGGAGAAAGCCAGTGACCCTCAGATTCTGTCCAGTTGATTTGTGCATATTGTATTTCTTTGGAAAGCACTTAAATTCTCAGTTCATATCATTCTGAGAAATGATTCCTTGAGCTAACAGAACTCGGGTCACTTGTTGGGCAAAAGGCAAAGGGCTTTCCAATTTTCTATATATTGCCTCTTCCATTTCCCCAAAGATATAATCCACTAAATCAATGGGTTGCCTTGACAGAATTAGGTGCAGCATCCAGGCTAAGGTTGGGGTCACATCTTCTTTGTATCCTGACTTTGGGAATATGGTGTGCCTTAGAACCAGCAATAACACCTTAGCTTCTTCAGAGAGGCAGGACACTTTGTTAGGGCTAAAATCAGCACAGGTGACATCTTTATATATATGAGCAAAAATTTGAATATCAGGCATGTCTCCCACTAATCTCCATCTCTGGTTTGGGAACATCCTTTCAAATATCCTTGTTCTGTTCACTAATGGACTTGAGGCTCCAATAGCAGACTCAAACTGTGCAGCTTTAATTTTCCTTATTTTACCATTAATAGTGAACATGATATGCCTTCTCTGTTTATCAACTAGCAATGATGCATAGAACTCTAAGGTTCTAGAAACACTCCAAGAAATGGTCTTGTTTGACATTAAGCCAGCCAGTCCGGGGGTAGAGTTTATGCACTCAAACAGTCTATTTGATCCGATTATAGAATTCACTTGTTCCTAGTCAACATATTGATGATTTGACAAAGCAGGGATTGATTTTCCTTTTCCATCCACTCTATTTAGATAAATATTGTAACTGTTCTTATGGAGCAAGGAAATGAAATTTTCACCAAGAGCAGGTCTTGAAGCAGGAAACCAAGCCTTTTCACTAACCAATCTCACAGCTCTCAACTTCTTTCCACTAAAGGCAGACAATTCTTTGTTACCCAAAATGTCAACTTCAGTGATTAGTTCTGTGTTTTCAGACGAAGATTCGCTATCTGGTTCATATTCATTATCTTCAGAAGAGTTAGATTCCTCTTCAACCCTGTTCTTTCCTTTTCCTGGGTGAGATGTGACTAGCTTTCTATTTTTTTCCTTTCTGCACTGTGCATATCATGGATCAAAGCAGGACCTTGAGGTTGTCTAGACAAAGATATTCCAGGGGATGAGTCTGTTGTTTTCTGCTTTTTGCCTTTTACTTTGTCAATGATCTTTCCAACTAAGCCTCTTTTGTCTGGGTTCTTCGACCTCATTTTGACACAGTTGAATTGGTTCAGTTCTTGTCCAGATTAACTCAATGCAGGACCTTTTCGCAAGCGCACTGATCAGACCTAAGTAAAAGAAAAAAAAAGCTAGACACTAAGAACTAGGTCTAGGGTTTTGAGAAGAAGACAAGAAGGACTTAGAATTAAACTTACTGAGCTCTTCCAGAGACTCTTGCGCAGGGTACCCAGAGGAACACCGTTGCCAATGCCCGACTTGGGATTACTTCGGTGTAGAAGGAGTTAGGGTTTCTGGTCAAGAGGAGAATGCACAAGATGGAGAGAAGCAATGGGGAATTTTGTTTTGCTAAAAGAAGGTTATCTGCAATGAATAAGGAGAAAGATGATATTTGTGAATCTTGGAAACTAGTGCCATTTAAAATGGTGGTTGGAGAACACAAGCGTCCAGCAAAAAGGAAGTGGTGAAAGTTGTGGGACCCTCTTTGCTTTTCTGTGAAAACCGTATGGGCTATCACAAAGGGTCCAGAGGTCAAAGACAAGTTTAGCAATAGATGAGTCCAACAGCAGAAGGCATGATTTTGAATACCTTTTTGAACTTGAGGTAAGAAGAAAATGTTTTTCTAAAAAGATCAAATTCATTTGAACTTGGATAAGAATTGAGTTTTGAAACAATTCCTCATATGACAGACCATTTTGATAAATATAACAAATTTTTATCATTTGCGCCGGACCAAACATCCTGAAAAATCTTGTCCAGCCACGGACTAATTATTTTGGTCTGTGACACATAGGCTTTCTTCTGAAAGAACTTGAGACCAAGACTTCCTATGTATGACGGACTAAATATTTTGGTTCGTCATGCATAGACTTTCTGAGTAAGATTGGTCTGTCGCAAGTAGGCCTTTTGCAATACATACCAGCGATTTTAGTCTGTCATAAGAGTGTGTTTCTGAAGATTGAAGCTAATAGATATAACTAAGATGAGAAATCAAATACAACAGCAAAATCATGAATTTGAAAGAATCGTATTTTTAGGAAATGTTTGAGTTGGTTTTCATATGAGCATTAGTATTTGCTACTTAAGTTCAAATGAAATACTCAAGTGCTGAATAGATGTATTTTAATTGAGTTTTGACACAAAGTTTTGACTCAATTACTATATTTTTTTTTGGATGAGACAAGAAAGCAACAAAGAAGGATAAGACTTTCAACATTTTCTTTAAAGACAAGAGATTAAAGAAAATCTACAAAAATATCAGTTTTGTCCTAAATTCAACACTTTGAATCTATTTACACATACAGTGGGTATCAAGAGATGTATAAAGAACAAACTTGCTCCCCCTTAATGTGAGATCATCAAACAACATTTGAATAATCAATTATATTCAATTCATTTCTTAATTTTGAGAATCTTGCCTCATCAAGAGGTTTAGTAAAAATATCAGCCAATTGATCCTCAGTTCTCACATAACTAAGCATAATATCTCCTTTAGCAACATGATCACAGAAAAAGTGATGTCTGATTTCAATGTGCTTAGTTCTAGAGTGTTGGACTGGATTGTTTGCTATTTTTACTGCACTTTCATTATCACACAATAGAGGCACATTATCAAATTTAATCCCAAAATCTAGAAATGTTTGTTTGATAAAGAGAATTTGAGCACAGCAACTGCCAACAGCTACATATTCAGCTTCGGCAGTGGAAAGTGCTACAGAATTTTACTTTTTAGAATACCAAGAAACTAAAGATCTTCCAAGCAAATGATAACCCCCAGAAGTGCTCTTACGATCAATTTTGCAACCGGCATAATCAGAATCTGAATAGCCGAGAAGCTCAAAGGGAGCACCCTTGAGATACCATAAACCAATATTAGAAATAAACTTACGATATATAAATATTCTTTTTACAGCACTTAAGTGAACTTCTTTAGGTGCAGCTTGAAATCTAGCACACATACATACACTAAACATGATATCAGGCTTAGATGATGTCAAGTATAGTAAAGAGCCAATCATAGATCTAAAGAGTTTTTTATCAACAGACTTACCTCCCACATCTTGATCAAGATGTGTGTTTGTTGCCATGGGAGTTTTCATTGGCTTGCATTCTTCCATTTTGAAGCGCTTGAGGAGATCCTTGGTGTATTTTTCTTGTGAAATGAAGGTTCCTTCCTTCAATTGCTTAACTTGAAAACTAAGGAAGAATGTCAGCTCTCCTATTATGGATATCTCAAATTGCTTTGCCATCATATCACCAAATTCCTTGCAAAGAGAATCATTAGTACATCCAAAAATGATATCATCTACATAAATTTGACAGATCATTAATGTTCCATTGATATCTTTTAGAAACAGTGTTGGATCAACTTTCCTAATTTTGAAGTTCTTAATTATCAGAAAATCTCTAAGGCGTTCATACCAAGCTCTAGGTGCTTGTTTTAAGCCATAGAGAGCTTTAGATAGCTTGTAAACATGGTTAGGCAAGTTTGAAAAAACAGGTGGTTGCTCAACAAAAATAGTTTCATCAATGAATCCATTAAGAAATGCACTTTTCACATCCATTTGAAAAAGAGTGATATTAAAGTGAGTAGCAAAAGCAAGAAGAAACCGAATAGCTTCAAGACGTGCAACAGGAGTATATGTCTCTCCATAATCTAGTCCTTCTACTTGAGTGAAGCCTTGAGCTACCAATCTAGCTTTATTTCTTATACCACTCCATTTTCATCTTGTTTGTCTCGGAACACCCATTTTGTACCAATGATATTATGATCCTTTGAGCGTTCTACCAAGCTCCAGACTTTGTTTCTTTCAAAATTGTTGAGCTCTTCTTCCATAGCCATTATCCAATCAGTATCTTCAAGAGCTTCTTCTACAGTTTTGGGTTCAACACAAGAAACAAAGGAGTAATGTTCACAAAAAGTGGCTTGTCTAGAACGAGTTTGAACACCCTTACTAATTCCACCGATGATTAAGTTAGATGGGTGATCCTTAGCAATGGTTTGATGACTTCTGATGATGACTGGTCGATCTTGATCCTTTTCTTCCTCTTCTTCTTGAGTTCCAGCATGTGGTACCATTGACTGAGTAGGTGGTTCATCTTTGTCTTCCTTGGGCTTTATGTCACCAATTTCTATTTTTCTCATTGCTTGCACAAGCTCATCATCACCTACATCATCTAGATTCTCATGCTCACTTTGTGAGCCATTTGATTCATCAAATTTGACATCATAAGTCTCTTCTACTAAGCCAGTTGAATTGTTAAACACTCTATATGCTTTGGACTTAGAAGAATAACCTAACATGATGCCAGTATCACATCTAGTCTGAAACTTACCCAAGTGTGTTCTCTTTTTATAGATGTATACTTTGCAACCAAAAACACGAAAGTATGATATATTTGGTTTTCTGCCAACTAATAATTCATAAGGAGTTTTCTTAAGCAGTTTATGAAGATAAAGACGGTTAACAGCATGTCAAGCAGTATTAATAGCCTCGGCCCAGAAAGCATCTGAAGTATCATATTTATCTAACATTGACCTAGCCATTTCAATTAATGTTCTATTCTTTCTCTCAACTACACCATTTTGTTGAGGAGTATAGGTGGCTGATAGTTCATGTTTAATTCCTAATTCATCACAATATTCAATTATATTAGTATTTACAAACTCAGACCCATTGTCACTTCTGATTTTCTTGATGGGACAATCAAATTCATTTTGGGCCCTTTTTGCAAAGGTTTTGAATATTTTTCTAACTTCACTTTTATTTGGCAAAAAGAATACCCAAGTGAATTTGGAGAAATCATCAACAATAACCAAACAGTATGAATTACCACCAATGCTAGCATGTGAAGTAGGGCCAAAAACATCCATATGCAATAGCTCAAGTGGTCTAGTGGTGGACATGATACTTTTGGTAGGATGAGAATTGGCTACTTGCTTGCCTGCTTGACAAGCACTACACAGCCTATTCTTTTCAAATTTAACATCTTTCAAACCCACCACTAGCTCATTTTTAAAAAGCTTTTTAAGATTAGACATACCTACATGCCCAAGACGTCTGTGTCAAAGCCATCCAAGTGAGACTTTGGCAATCAAACATGTCGAGATACATGAGGAGTTAGATTTAAAATCTATTAAGTAGAGATTTTGAAATCTGAACCCTTTAAAAATAAGCTTTTCATTTTTGTTAACCACAGTTACCCCATCAGAAGAGAAGTTACAATGGAATCCAAGATCATATAGTTGGGCAACAGATAGAAGGTTGAAATTTAGAGAATCAACAAGTAGGACATTGTCAATTGAGTGATCAGTTGATATAGCAATCTTACCAAGCCCTTTTACCTTTCTTTTGCTGTTATCTCCAAACGTGATCTTGTGACTTAGATCACTCTCTCCTTCAATTGATGTGAACATTCTTGAGGTCCCGGTCATATGTTGGGTGCATCCACTATCAATTACCCAGTGCCGGCCTCCACTCTTATAATTCACCCGTAAATTCATTTCTTGATTTTAGGTACCCAAATGCTTTTGGGTCCTTTTATGTTAGTCTCAATAACTTTGGGTCTGATAGGATTTAGCAGCATAACTTTAGGTACCCAAACAACTTTAAGTTTCTTATCAAGATTTGAGGGACCTACATATTTTACATTCATTTTACCCCTAAAGTTCTTGAACAACATATAATGACCATCCACCATACAACTTCTATTTACTTTAGCATGAGAAGCATTTGCAAGAAAACAATTTTTAGATTCATGATTTGATTTATGACAATAATAGCATTGAGTGCTTTTCTTGACAAAAACCTGTTTGGATTTGCACAATCCCTTTTGCTTAGGCACATTGCTAGGTTTGTATCCTAAGTTATTTTTGCCTAAGTTAGGTCTATGTTCAACCAGAATTTTGTCAAGAGTTGCACTACCTAAAAATATTTTTCTAGTCCTTTGTCAAATCTGGCTATTTTAGCCTTTAGTTCTTCAATTTCAGTTTTAAGTTCCTTAGCACAGGAAGCATGCTCACAATTTTCATCACAGAGACTAGAAGAACTAAAATTTGTAACATCATCAGTAAGCAAGTCACATGAAACAGATTCATCGCAACCAGACACATGTTTAGACTTGTTGATCGGTACTTCATTTTTAACTTCTAGCTCATAATATTTATTCTGCAAGTCTTCATGATCTTTGATAAGAGAAGTATGACTCGAGACAAGTTCATCATAAGTCTGTACAGATTTTTCATGTTCAAGAGGAAGCTTATCATGCTTGTTTTTTAGCAACTTAAGATCATTAGTCATGCCACTAATAGTCTTCTTAAGAGCTCTTGTTGAAGTTGTTTTAGCATGCAAAGCATTGTTTAATTCTTAAACTAATTCAACTAACTCATCATAAGATGGTGATTCACTAACCTTTTCCTCATCAGCTTTTGCCATTAAACATAGAGGAAATGCAGGTGGAAGTGGAGTTGACTCATCTAGAGCAAGTCCAGCTAGCCCCTTTGACCTAGAGTCTTCATCATCAGAGGATGAATCTCCACTAGAGCTGTCCTCATCAGTGACCCATTCTCCTATATGAGTTTTTCCTTTACCTTTCTTTGAGAATTTCTTTGAAAAACCTTTCTTAAAGTACTTCTTTTTGGATTTATCATGAGTCTTCTCATCATCTTCGTCATCTTTAGCCTTGTACTTATTTTTCTTCTTGCTTTTGTTGGGGCAACGAGCAGCTATATGTCCCTTTTCATTACATTCAAAGCGAATGACATTAGCAAAAGGATTTTTCTTAGAGTAAGAGTTTGACCTTCCTTTATCTTTGAAGTTTACTCTTCTCATAATTTTGTTAGCTCTTCTCATCAATAGAGCTAATTTCTTCACATCCTCATCCTCAGCGTCACTTGACTCATCATCACTCTCACCAGATGACTCTTGTATAACTTTCTTTGCTTTGAGTGCAATTGACTTCTTCTTCGGAGCATCTTCTTCAGTCAAAGTGAGCTCATGAGCTGATATTTTACCTAGTAGTTCTATTGGAGTAAGCCTCCTGAGATCACCACTGTTTGACAGGTAGGTAATCAGACTGTGATATGCTCGATGAAGTACTCTTATCATTTTCCTGCAAACCTCAACATCAGAAACTTTGGTTCCTAGGCCTTTAAGTTCATTGATAATAGGATTAAGCCTAGTGAACATATCATTAGCATTTTCTTGAGGAAGCATTTTGAATTGATCAAATTTTTCTCGTACAACATAATATTTTTCTTCTTTTACATCAGAAGTTCCTTCATAAATTTCTTGTAATGTTGTCCAAATATCATATGCAGAAGTAAGATTACTAACTCTATCAAAGACTTCTAAACTAATACAAGAAAATATAGCATTTCTAGCTTGGGCATCATACTGCATATTTTGAATCTCACCAGGAGTGGGTTCACCATATACAGTTTGCCCTTCGAGCATGACACGTGGAGGCAAAGGCTTCTCTGTAACCCTCCAAACATCATACCCTACAGCTTCAAAATAGCATCTCATTCTAATTTTCCAATAAGCATAATTAATACCATCAAAAATAGGTACTCTTCCTATACTAACAGTTGCAGAACCATTTCCCTCGACCATTTTATCAAAGCTAGTTAGGCTAAATTAAGGTAAACCTTGCTCTGATACCACTTGAAGGAATGAGTTGGCCTAGAGGGGGGGTGAATAGGCAACTCTTCAAATTTTAATTCTTGATTACAGTTAACTATTCTATATTAGCAAATGAGTTAATGTTAGAATGTAATAAAGATAACAGTAAAATGAAATAACAGCGAAAGCAATTCAATATAAAGTAAGGAACAGAATGAGACAAAGATTTATCCCGTGGTTCAGAGCACTCCTCCTACTCCACGTTGAAGCACTTCTCTCGAAGTATTGCTTCACCACAGCTAGCTGCAGTAGCTATGGTTCTCACTCGGGTAGCTCTTTCACCACTCCAGTGAGGTGAGCTACAAACCCTTCACAAACAAAAGTGGCATTCCACAATCTTCTTTGGACAGGTCGCACTTTTCACCTCCTCCAAGCTGTTTAGGATCACCGATATCCAAGAGTAATAAACTTGCACAAGTTCTGTCTCTTGGTTCACTCGCAAACTACAGCACAAGACACTTGCTTGGAGCTAAAGCACTTAGAAAGAATGAGGTTTTGAGTTTCAGAGTGAAGCACAGACTCCTTGTTGTAAAAGAGAGAGCTTTGAATGCTAAAATGTCAAGGAGTTCATAAAGTTCTATAGTAGATAGCTCAGGCAATGCTTATATAGCCAATTCTGCCAAAAAGAGCCGTTGTACCTACCACAATGACCGTTGCACGTGTTAGAGTGTCAATTTTGAGCTTAAAACACGTTTACAGCAGACTAAAAGATTTACCTTAGCGATACTGATCATGTGTATCACGGACCAAATTCAGACATATATGACGGACCAAAAAGTTTAGTCCGTCATACAAAGGGAGTTCAGCAAGTTTGGTTCGTCAGAGTAAAACGGGGTCTCACATGTATGGCGGACCAAATAATTTTGTCCGTCATAGATGGGATATGACAGTGATCAGCAGCTATGGACCAAATTTGATGCAAAAAGAGTTTAATCAAAAGATTTGAATTTGTCATTGACCAAACTTTGAATCAGTAATATTTGGTTCATCTAGAATGAGAAATTTTCTGAAAGAGAATATGATTTTGATCATGAATACACGGAATGAATATTAAAGATTTCTCTGTCAGAAGATATAGTTATTTTTGTATTTATGCCGGACCAAAAAGTTTGGTCCGTCATATATAGACAACTGAGATATTTTGAATCTGACCAAGGTATGTGTATGACGGACCAAAAATTTTGGTCCGTCATAGATGGGCAAAAGAGAAGTTTTGGGTTCGCCGAAAAGAACATGTATGCCGGACCAAAAAATTTGGTCCGTCATTGATGGGCAAAACTTGATAGCTGAAATTCTTAAAGAATTTTTCACTACGGACTGAGGTATTTAAGAGTATGAGGTTTGGTCCGATGAAATGAATAGGATTTGGTCAATAATTTGACACAAGTGCATTTTAATATCAGATTGGACTGACTTTGTTTGAGATGAAGACTTCGACTATTTTGTGACAGAAGAAGAAGTGATCAACTGAACTATGATCCGTCACTAAGTTTGGACTTGTTGTAAATAGAGATTTTGGTTTAAGGATCAGAAAGACTAAATGATTTAACTCCAAGCCGTCTAATTTTGTCTTATCCTAATGAACCAAGCTACCAACTTGTGCCAAGTCGCTCTTGATATTACAGCCAAAGCAAAAAAATAATCCTAGCTATTTGACTTGAATCAACTCCCAAGTCATGAACTAGTAATCAAATACCTTAGGGCCTGTTTGTTTTAGCCGATTCGGATTCTCGCCCTAAAAGGAATCGAAACAAACAACTGATTCTAGAATCTGATTCTCACAATCCAGCCCACCCTTATACACTAGAATCCACAATCCACTTCATATGTGCTTTTGGATTCCAGATTTTAGAGAATCAGCTTCTCTACGACCACAATCCAGAATCAGCTTTTAGAGAATCCAAAGCTGAAACAAACAGGCCCTTAATCTTGTTTGTCCAGTAAGCTTCATCCATGATTTCAGCAAACGTTCTTCATAGCATGAGGAATTATTAACTGGATCATCAATACCAAAACTATTCTATAACACATGATAAAAATTGAGGAGGCCTAGATGCTATCAGTGGTTCGGGGCTTCAGGCTGAGCGTTGAATTCTAGCATCATTCGTGTTTTCACAGGTAGTTCTCACGTACTCTGTATGATCATATTTTGTGGTGTACATGTGACAAATTATCATATGTATCAATTTTATTTCGTGCCGGTTATTTGTAATGTTAATATATATTAATTGTTTCCAATTGTAACCTTCGAAATTCGAATATCAATCGAAATATCGTCAAAATTTTTAACTTTACAGATTTATAATCATCTAACAATTTTATGGAAAAATTAATGATGCATCAGGACCATCCAAACAAAATTTCAAAATTTTTCAACGTGTTTTCAAGCATTTTTCATTTAGACATAACTACTGTCCAAATTTTTTAAAATTTCTCCAGCTTCACCATCATCTAAAACTTTTATGAGAATATTAGTGATATGTTAGAATCATGCACAATTTTTTTTAAAATTTTCTAACATTTTTTGTTCTATTTTTCTTTCGGTTCAAATTTGCCAGACGATATTTTTATCAGGATAGTACCAATGTTCAATTTTTTAAAAATTTCTTAGGATTGATAATCATATGAAATTTTATGAGAACATTACTAATGTGTTAGGACCATCCACAAAAAAAATTTAAAATTTTTGGCGTCATTTGAACTAGTTTTTGCTCGGTACAATTTAGCCGAGATCTCGACAATTACAGCCGGAATCTCGGATTTCTCGATTAAAAAAACCACATTTGAATTTTTATTTTTATATTTTATCTGAAATTTCAAGATCTCCATAAAATTTCACTCTCCTATCTGCTCGAGAAGTCAAGTGAAAACGAGGTTTCCAACCTTAGGCAATACATAATCCGATATTCCGAAGCCAAAACCTTGCCAAGAACCAAGGGATGGGCAGTGGGCAAAACCACACGGATAATATACTGTACCTTGCAGTAGCTCTTTGGATTTCTCGAGATCAGCACAACTGACTGGCCAATGACGGTATCACGGCTACAATAAGGGTGTGTTTGGTATAGCTTTAGCTTCACTAGATCTGTGGATCTGGTGGAATTGGATATTTCTAGCTCCATCAGATCCGTGGAGCTGGAGTTGTGGGTACATTAAGAGTGTTTAGATGGGTCATCTTGTTTACATTTTAAACCAAAAATATAAACTTAATTCATTTTATTTTAGCCTATAAATTTCATATCTCAGGTGGAGTTGGGATCTAGAGCACTACCAAACAAGGCCAAAATTTGACAAAGGGTGAGACTTCGTATTTGGCTGTGACGCACACTGGAGCCAGTCATGGATTATGCTGCGTCAGTAGCCGAGAACCCATTCGCGGCGTCCAAAACAAAGCGTGCGTACAATATTTTTAAAATAATTTAAAAAAAATAATACATCAAAAAAAATTACAACAATATACCTTTGTTGTTATAGCGGCATAAGTATCAATCTTATCAACGAAATAAATCCATAATAAAATAATTTGTTGATCAATTCAATTAACGACAAAGCAGATCTATAATTTTGTTATTTTTTTATGTATTATTTTGTAAAATTATTTTTAAAAAATCAGCGTGCGTACGTGTTCTGGAACGGCCCGTTTGATGACCCGGTTCGGTCCAGGGCCAGGACAGCGCTTTAGGAGTGGGCCTTTCTTACGGACCACTTCTAGGCTCAATTACGAGAGCGGCTTCCCAGAAAACGCCGAGTGATCAAACAACGCGAACCCTCGTCGGGAAATGTGGCCACACGACAGACGTGTAGATGTGACGTAGCATTTCGTTCCAGTGACGTCCTTTCAGCTTTCGATGGCGACCTTATCGTGCCGAGTAGGGGTGCAACTGGAACGGATATTTTCGACCGACCGACCGACCGAATCAATTCGGATAGCGATTTGAATAGTTTTTCGGATATTCGAAGAATTTTTCGGATACGGATACGGATAAGGATAGTTATCTCGGATAAGGATACGGATACGGATAGTAATTATCCGGCGGATACAGGAATATCCGAGTTTATAATCGGATAATATCCGGATATAAAATATGAATATTATCCGAAAACTTTAAAGACTTCTCCAAGGCGTGAGTCTCAGAACTCTCCAATCAAAGAGCACCAGTCACCAGAGTCTGGAGGCACTAGTACCAGTGTACCAATACCACTCTTGGTACTCTACCAGTACCAGTGCCAAGTACCAACTACCATTCTACCAAGTGCCAACTGCCACTGCCAAAGTGCCAATACCGAGTGCACCATAGCGCCAGTGCGGTGCCAAACCAAAAATTTACCGTGTAAGCCAGACTTCGGCTTGTCCACTGGCGCCAGGCCAAAACTGAAGGCAATGCGATATTGCCACGCAGCAGACCCAAAACCAAAGGTGGTGCCGTGGACAAGTGCCAAATGGTGCACTGGTGGACTGGTTGTGTTATTACCTTACGTCGTACATGCATGCACCTAATTGGTTAAGTAGACTAGAATTAGTAGTGCATAAATTTGATATATGGTATTATATGATTCTATCATGTTTACCTTACTAATTTGTGACTTCTAATTTACTAGTGCCATTGTCTTTGATAATTCTATTATGACTCTACATTTAGCTTTTATATAATCTCTAGTGTGTTCATTATTAATTCTTAATTATGTACAATGCAACTATAGTAAATTCTTGTACTATTTTGTTCACATTTTATCAATAATTATTCATAACTCATAAGTAATCTACCATTCAGTATGTTACATGTGCAATAAATGATCTATATTTTTGTGTATTATCCGGCTAAAAATATTCGTACCCGTATTGAATCCGGTCGTATTAAGCCAGATTCGTAAGTGATAGTATCCGTATTATTCGCATTCAGTATTCACATCCGACACCATTCGTATCCGACTTCGTATTCGATAAAAAATATGGATACGGATACGGGATAAACAGTATCCGACCGTATCCGATCCGATTACATCCCTAGTGCCGAGCAATGCCCAGTATATTGTTATCACCAGAATTTAATAAGATTCGGCCAGTTTATCAGTCCGATATTGGTTAAGAAAGAAAAAACTAAAATAAACATAGAATTATGACCGATATTAATTTCAAGATAGAAATTTTATCCGTACAAAAATCAATATAGAATGTGATCAATAACGCATCAGAAAATGATACGATCAGCAATGATACGATCGGCCAATGCGCTATAAAAGATGGTCAAGGGCAAGCGAAAAAAAAACAACCCCAATTAATCAAACAACTCACATTTACTTTCTTTGCCAATTTTAGCACCAGAATTTGGCAGTGCATGGCCAATTTGTCAGACTAAGAATGAAAAGGATATTTTTGGCCGATATCAGTTAAGAAAGGAAAAGTTAAGATAAAGATAGAATTATGACTAATATTGATTTGAAGATAGAAATTTTGTTTGTATAAAGGCCGATACAGATTATGGTCGACAACACATTGGAAAAAGATACGATCGGCCAATGCGCTATAAAAGATGGTTAAGGGCAGGTAAGGAAAAACAACCCTAATCAATTAAACAACTCGCATTTACTTTCTTTACCAATTTTTGCACTAGATCGGATTTAAGCATATTTTTTCATCTATCTTACCGATTACAAAATCAAATCGTTTATCACGTTATGAACCAATCTGAATTCGCTATTCTCATGTGTTCGAGCCGACTGATCCGTTATCACATTATTTGACGTAACACATATATATGGATAACCGGATAAGACGACGAGGTTGGAAAAACCGAACAAGCAGCTGCTCCCTGAGCTGCTGTGATCGATGAAACATGAAGAGAAAACGTCATACGCATGAGTGATCAGCTTATTGCCAACAGGGTCAGGGGTGGACCCAACAATATGGCAGGTTAGGCTGCTGCTCCACTTACAATTTACAAAGCCTCTTATACCTAAGTGTGTATATACTGCATAGCCCAACAAATTTGGCTTAGAAGTAAGGCATAGCTCAATAAATTTATACCCAGGTGTGTATATATTTCAAACTTGCCCCACCTATAATTTCTTTCTGGGTCCGCCACTGAACAGGGTTATATGCCTTGGTTCGAAAGGCTAGATGCTAGCTAGCTTTGGAGCACTAACCAAAAGTGGTACTTTCTTCAGGCACAAATACAATTTATTTTAATATCAATGTGGTCATTAAAACATAATTTTAACAACTAGTTTCTAGTGTAATATATTTATAGAACTCAATAAAATTATAATATTACGAAATTACTTTTAGAGACAAATCTACATATATATATATATATATATATATAACTTGCATGTATCCAATTTAAATGTTTAAAATGTATAGGTAAAGTTTTAAAATTTTATCTGCATCTATGTCATAAACGACATGCATTTACAATTGGGGGAGTAGTAAATAATTAAGGCCCACGCTTTATTCCTGGTTAGCATAAAAATGCATGTTACAGTGCACGCGAAGGGGAAGGGCCTCAATTACAGCTGATCTTTTTCCCGAACTGCACTGCTCCCACCTGAGAAGAAACATCGGTTGGCCCTTGAGTTTTATGCAATATGAAACTAAGGGCATGTACAATAGGCATTGATTACTGGCCCTAAAAATTGTCACATAAGTAAAGAAGCTAACATGGAAGAGAGAGATAAAAAGGAGAGAGAAACATCGTTGTTGTTTCACGTAACAACGCCTCTTGGCGTGGAGATCAAAGAAAACATCGATGCTAGCGTGGTCTGTTGGACAGCCAGCCGGCCCTAGCGCTCCTTTGGCGATCCGCTGCACGCTCTTTCCCCTCGCGCGCTTCGTTTCCCCACCACGCCCGGTCTCGCGCCCGGCTTTTCCTTCGGCCGCCGCCGCGCCGTCCGCCCTGTTTCCTCTCCTCCGGCGCCGCCCCAACCGCCCTGCTTCCTCTCCCCTTCTACTCTACGAGTCCTACCGCCTCTCCCCTTCCTATTCCTCTTCCTCCTCCTCACCGACGCCCCCGCAGGCCGCCGGCAACCTCAGCTACGTCGACCACGCCACCCGCGCAATGCTGGTAATTAGAGGATTTGTTTGGTGGGGTGGGGGTAAATAACGGCTTGGTCATAAGCATTTGCCTGAATGGTAAGGGTAGCCAAAGTGAAGTATCAGCTTTGTCAAATAGAGATGACCACAAACAGGCCATGGCTTGTGGGTGGAAGAATGTGTGTTTTCTGTTTCGTTGTGGGGAGAAGTTGTTGATGGAGGGTTTCATTGAAACAACATCAACTCAGCTGAGTTCTGCATGTTACTATTGCTCAGCAGAACTGGTGCTATTTTTTTCTCTAGCATTTGCAGTTTCTCCTAGATCAAGATTTTTTTACATGCTTGTTTCAGGATTTTGTTGCTAAGACTTGATATACCGTTCAGCTTGGGTACAACCTATTGTCTAGCTGATGTTGATGATCTGATGTACTAAATTTGGCTGGAGAGAAATTCCTGAAACCATTTCTTAAGAAAGAGAACAAACTGAAGCTACAACCTCATATTTGTTTAGTACTTTTAGCCCATGTATTCTACCAGGTCCTTTCGATGTCTTCTGGTCACAATAGATTTACTCTATCTTCCCTTTTCTTCTGCTTTTCTTTATTTCCACTTCTAGAATATCAAAGTGATCATTAAGACATGTGCTTTGCTCATGAATTCAGTGTTATTGTATTGACAGCATGCCTGAAAATTCTTGGCCCTGAGAAGCTTCAAAATCTGGAACTTCCTGAAACCCTTGAACAAAATCTGCTAGTCAAGAAAGTTGTGTACAGATCCAGTCTGCCCCATCTTAAAGATGATGTTTCATCCGATACAAAGAATCCACGATTTAATTCATTTACGGGATACCAGACTCTTACTGAAAGGGAAGAAAGTTTCAAGGTTTCTTTTCAGACTGTAAATTTCATGAAGTTCTAGAAAAGTATTTAACCTGCCCTGGTTTATCTGAAACTTCAGTATGTGTGTTCTTGTTTAGTTTTGGATAACAATACCAAGTGTGACATTACAACCAATT
Source organism: Guadua angustifolia (assembly GCA_036346375.1). NCBI lineage: Eukaryota > Viridiplantae > Streptophyta > Magnoliopsida > Poales > Poaceae > Guadua > Guadua angustifolia. Next base: position 19,475,872 of record CM070502.1, read on the forward strand.
CCGTATGGCAGCTATCCAGAAAGTACATACTACATGATATACGTTGTCGAAATGTTGAATTATGGATCAATTATTAATTACCTTCCATTCTCATTTTGCCTGCTACTGACTGTTACAGCTGAAGGAAATTACAATGGTGCATTGTGGCTTCTACAATGAAAATGGAGGGTTCAGAGTTTCTGATGTTGATAAAGCTTACATGAGATCTTGCAGAGTTGTTGTGGCCACATGTGCATTTGGTGGAGGGGATGACCTTCACCAGCCTATAGGGATGACAGAAGTTTCTATCAAAAAGGTTTATTATTTTTCTTGTGTTGGATGTTCATGTGTTGGCAGCTTGTCTTAGCATTTTCGATTGAGCTCTGCATACCGATGCTTATCAAGCACTCTTTCATATTTCTTTTGTTACCATCAAGGAGGCAACATAATAGACATTTAGCAAAAATTTACAATTGATCCTATCATAAAAGAGGCACATGTAGAAAATTAATTATCAGTCATTTAATGAAGAGACAGCTTTAGAAACAACCCTTTGTACGCGAATTGACTCTTGCTGATGTGGACTGTCTAGGAGATTGAGCCGGGCTCAACCTTTGTACATGCCCTAAGGGTGAAACGGTAGAGGACAGAGCTTAAGGTTCTACTAGCGGGGTTTATGTATACTACAATTTTGTGTAAAATTTGTTGCGCGACGCTACATTGTGCGAAATCTGGTCCGGTGATTATTTTTGAAAAAATGGGTCTGAGGATGTAAATAGGCCTGGGCATTCGGTTTTTTCGGGTTTTTCGGTTCTGTTTTTTCGGTTTTTGAATCCTAGAAACCGAACCGAAATTGAACAGATTGAAAAACCGAACCAAATCAGTTCGGTTAATTCGGTTTTTCAATTAACCGAAAACACGTAAAGAGGCTTAAAAACAATGTACTCATCTATGCGATTCATGAACTCTGGACGGAATCCAAATCTTACAGTAGCCGACGAGCTTGATGAGGCTTGGGTGCTCGACGACGTCCAGGAAGTAGACCTCAGCCAGCCATTCCTTGTGCCCTGAACAAAACAACGGAGTCAAATGGCTGAATAGACTGTATCTCTCGGCAGCAGGTGTGACCATGAGCAGTGGGCTGAAGTCTCCCTCGCCGACCATGAGCAGTGGGCTGAAGTCGCCCATGGCACCGCGGAGCCTCCGCAGGCTGAACTCTTGCAGGCTATGCGCCCCCCTCTCCTCGTACAGCTCCAGGATGCTCCACGCCGATGAGCCTAAGCTTGAGGACTTGCTGACTCGGCGCCTCGCAGCCCTCGCTCTCCGGCACCGAGGGAGGAGGCGTCGGCGCGTTGCTGAGGGAGGAGGCCGCGTCGGTCCAATCGGGGATTCAGGATGGGGAATGTGGATTATTGATTATGTCTTCGTGATGGAGAACGGGGAATGGAGGCTTCGCGATGGGCCGAAGCACCAAAGTGCTGGTGCTAGTCGAGTGGCCAGGCCACCGGAGTGGGCTGTGGCCTATGGGCCGATGAGATTCGGTTTTTCAGAAAAAATCAATTTCCGGATTCTAGAAACCGAACTGAAAACCGAACACAACCAAAATAAAAACCGAACTGGAAACAGAAAACCAAAAAACCAAAATGTTCAGTTAAATCGGTTCGATTCGGTTTTTCGGTTTTGGTTTAAAAATGCCCACCCCTAGATGTAAACGTGAATTCGTTTTTTCTCCAGAGTTTTCTAAAAAATGCGCTATAAATTTATAGCACCACAGGTTATCTTTGTGTGGTGCGAAACCAATAGGAGTTGTCGTCGTCGAATATATATCAAGTATTATATATCAATAAGATGAAGAGCTCCCCACGAAGGTCCTCACACTTATCTTGAAAGATCCTCCAACAGAAATACAATCTCTTATTCGAAAGGAGAACAATCTTCTTTCTCACATTCTTGGCATTCATATGTAGAAAAAATAGCCAGGACGATGGATCGGTGTTGGCCTGTTGGGCATAGATGATCGGGATCCAAGAATCTCTATCGAACTTACAGGAGAATAAAATAACATAGCACAATCAAATAGAGACTTTATTGATGTGGATAGAAAAAATATTACATGAATGAAGTTGACGTTTTTTTGGAGGCATGCAAGGCACCTTATTTATGCATATCTAAGAGGTGGCAATAAATGTCGCCGTCATGTCTTTTGATCAGCCGTTGTATCTCTTACCTAATCGTCATAAGTAGCTAGATAAACCAATAACTGCTTTAACGTTAATCACATGAGAGACTACCATATCTCTCGGTCCAGTTTATAGAACCATATGATCGGTAGTCATTGCCCATGATTGGTCACCTCTTGGTTATATCTGGTCGTTGTTAGCTTCTGACTAGTTTGTTAGAGGATAAGGCTTCGTTTGAATCATCGTCGTAGACATAACCGTTATGTTAAGTGAGTCCCTAATATATTGGCTCGCTTTCCATGAGAAAATATTGACTCGGTCAAGAATCCTCTTCACACACTCTTCTTTTTTTAAAAAAAACAACAAGGGCAAAATGTTTTCTATTCATTTCAAAGAGAAGAAAAATACACCGGTCCAAAGAGGAACACCAAAACACCAACATCGGCATAAAACAGGGGACACCTACATCAGAAAGGAGTCTCAAACCAGAAACTCCTACAAAAAGCACAAATTGCACCCACAAGACAGAGCTGCTCGTGAAGCAACAACAAAGAAAAGCTCCCCTACAAACAAACGCAGCCTAGAACTAGCCATGCATCCATGAGGCAAATCACGAAACTAGAGAACCACGTACGGTTCTTACAACGGCTTAACATGTAGCCATAACCGTAAGGGTGCTTACCACGACAGCATGCAGCCACACCGTGGGGCACACTCTTGATAATTAAGGTTGCAGCCACTGGGAACAGGTCATCGAGAGTACCTCCGAGACTTCAACATTTTGATGCAAAATTGAGCAACTTGAAACAAATATATAAAAAATTTACATTTCCCATTCACTCTAGGAGTGGGTTTTGCGCTCTACGTATGTTGCCCTAGCGTGCCTACCATTCGTCGAAAAGAATCTCAATCTGTGCTTGTATTAATCACGTTGCACTACTGTTGTAGACACGCGCTGCTTATGCATGCATGCCGGGAGCTAATTTTTTTTAAAAAAATAATACAAATTTTCAATAAAATTGTACAAAAAATACTTTAAAAATAATTGCATAAATATACATTTATTATCAATTTATTTGACGACAGAGCTACAGTCATCGTGCCTACCAGAGTACCGACCAAATGGATACGCCGGTCAAAAGAATTAGCAACAAAACCATTGGCTCGATAAAACTATGTCATCAATTTATTTGGCGATGGACTTCAATCATCAAATGAATTGGCGACACGCTAATAGGAAGCTTCTGTCGTCAATTATTTTGGCTGTAGATGATATATTGTAACATCCTAGAAAATGTAATGAAATGAAAATGAATATTTTAAATTTAAATATGATTATTTTTAAATTTTCTTGGCATTATTGGATTTTATTTGAACTTTTATTGATTTATGACTTGTGAGAAAAATCAAATAAATAGAATTAATGAATGGATAATGGTAAAACGATAAAAAGGTAAAAGTAAAATCTTAAAAAATTGATAATAAAGATCTTGAACACTCAGGTGAATCATTTTCATCTGAGAAGTGAATTTTAATGCAAAAGATACTGAAATGATTATTAAAAAGACACCTTTTGACCTCTAAATAGTGCATGGTCAGAATTATTACAAAGTCTTCGAATCTTATCTGCAGCCGGAAAATTTACCATAATATCCTCAATACATTAGTTACCTCTAGTAAAAATATGAAAAAATTAATAATGTCATGTATGGCCTTTTAAAATTCAAAAATAGGAACCCTGTAAATCTGAAAATCAACATATCAGAATGTTTAGAAAATAAATAGACAATATTCTAACTTGATATTTTTATGGAAGCATTCTAAACTCAAATCCAACTCTAAAAAAGTTTTAAAAATAGTTGACAAAATTTTCATCCTCAAATAAATAAAACCCAAAAAGGAATTTATGATCAGTTGGCAATGTCAGAATTCTTATAATTTTTCGGTGAAGTATTTTAATCTAAATTTTTTACCAGATGATAAGGATTGCCTGTGGAAATGATGGCTCACTTACTGTGAGCACTAAGAGCAACTTCAACCCAAACCTCTATATTTTCCCCCTAAATCACTCATTTAGGGGTGGTATAAAAGTTAGGGGTACTCTATATCAAATTTGTCTCCAACTCACACTCCCTATTACTCACCCCTATTATTTATCTAAACATTATTATTACTTTGCACCCATGAATTGTTATTTTAAAATGAATAAAAAAATACAAAAGAAAATAATAGGGGCAAAGAGAAGCCCCCTAGATGTAGGGGTGAGAGAGTACCTCCCTAAAATAGGGGTTTATAATAGGGGTTGGGTTGGAGCTTATATTTTTCTAAGTCTTCTTATAATTTAGGATAGAGAGAGGTTTACGGGGTGGGTTGGGATTGCTCTAAGCTGTCTGAACCAATCTTATTCCTTTATCTCGTCCTATCTCATTGACAAATGGGCCCGGCTACTGTGGCTACCCCGTTTGCTGGCAGGCAATGGAAAACCCTTCAGTCATTGCCCGGTGGACCCTGACCCCATCTATCAGTTGTCGTTTCCTTTTCCCTTCGCCCTTTCTTCTCCAGACTGATGCTCTGTCTCGCGCGCGCTGCCGATTCTTCCTCTCAGTCTCGCTGATCTTCCACTCGATTCACCGAATCGGTTACAAACTCACTGCTCAGTGCTGCCACGCATTGCCTCGGCTCTTCCACACCGTACCTCGGTCGTTTTGCATCACTGTGCACCGGAAAAATCCTGCGCTGTTGTCAATCCCGGAAGCTTGGACTCCGGTGATGGACTACACCTGCACGGAATTCACACACACAAGAACAGAGCTGCTGTGGACAGAGTATTTTGTGCTGCAAAACCGGCCAGCTTTTCTCATTGTATTATGCAATCTTAAATACTGAAACCAGAGATGGTTTACAAAGGAAATACCAACAGGGAAAAGAAACTAATCAGCTAAACTTGGCAGGCAATGTTTTCCGCCATTACAGGAACCAAAACTAGGCAACTAAAGATTATGAATGTTATTTCCTAACCAAGTACAGGATTACAAGTAACATGCGCCACTTCAGCACCGAAGCGCAGAACCGCCGCAATCTTGGGCGTGCATTGAAACACCGGTGAGAACGAACTATTCAGGCTATTATTACTCGTCTAGCGTCACCAAGAGCCGCTCTTCACTCCTGAACATCCACCGAAACCAATACATCAGCCGAAGCCCTTTTCTTTGTCTTTGCCACAGGAACCCGAAAGGGGGAAATCGGCGAATTAAGCCATTCTGGTAATAATATTTGGAATCAATGCATCCTAGAGCTTCGCAATGTATCTCAAATTACTCACCAATCTCATTCTTCTATTCTTTGCACTTGTAGCACCTCCGAGCCATCGCTTTTCTTCTTCGGCACCGGCGACGGGTGGCAGCCAGTTTCACCTCATCTCCGACTGAATTTTTAGGTAAACCGGAATGGAAATCACCCGCTAATGCTCATAAATCCCTTGTCAGGTCAAAATACGCCGGGATTGTGAGCTTTCATCGGTCAGCCATGGCGACCACTGCACCTCCGCGATGGCGACCTACCTCCAGACCATCTCCGGCTAAATGGGTACCACCACTGTGTGAGCATCGTCGTGCTTATGCTCAAGGTGCTACACATTCTGCTGCACCGGAGCTAGTTCATCGGCGATGAGCCAAAAACCATGAGCCCCTGCTCAGTGTCGCTGACCACTGGACCCCGGTTGTCCGCCACTGCGGGTAGCACCCGTGCTCTATCGCTGTCAGGCAGTCCCCACCTGTCAGACACGCACGAGTGAGTGCGCGGCTGACAGGTGGGCCGCGTTTGTCAGCTGCTCGCCTCGTGTCCACGCAGTCACTGACCCGTGGTCCCTGGTTGCCAGTGGCTGCGGCCAAATTCAAGCAAGCCCAGCACGCGAAGTACCGGAAGCCGCTTTCCAAATAGCGAAAGAGTATTTTGCTATTTCGATTTATTTTCCAAAACTTGAGTCAATTCAAATGGCAATAACTTTTGAACCATAACTCCAAATTGAATGAAATAAATTTCTAAAATATTGTAGTATCAGAATATGCAAAAATATTTTGAAAATACACTGTGTGATTTTGAAAGGAATTCAAATATTTAAAAATATTTATGTTTTAAGTTGTTTTGCATCATTTTCTAATGAAATGAAATTCAATGCATAAAATGGAAATATGAGTATAGTTTGCACCAAATGACATAAGATTTTATAAAACTTGTTCATATGAGTTAGTATACCAGTATAGGACCTGAATATTTAAAAAGTGTTAAAAATCTTTCTTTATAACTAATTATCAAGTAGACTTTAATATATATATATGGCAATGTATCCTGTGCACACAGGCCTTCCCGTGTACACACCGTGCACACCAACTAACAAAAGTCACGAAAAATTCTGAAAAAAATTGTAGATATACTTCATAGATTACTCTACCTATGTATAAAATTGTGGGTTCAAATTCATTATATATCAAGAGTTGTAACTCTCGATATATAATGAATTTGATCTTGAAACTTCATACATAGGTAGAGCAATCTATGAAGTACATCTACAATTTTTTTCAGAATTTTTCGTAACTTTTGTTAATTGGTGTGCACTTTGTGTACACGAAAAGTCTGTGTGCACAGGATATGTTGCCTATATACATATATCCTAGTATGGTCATACACATATATCTATGAGTATATATATACATATTAATGAACCAAAGCATGGTTTTAAATAACAAAAAGCTTAAATGTATATTGCTTTGCATCTAATCCTAATTAGATAAGATGTCATTCTATACTAAGAACAGTATTCACAATTTTCATAATCTTACATATTTACATAATTTTTGCATCTTGTATTCGAAAATAAAATTATAAGAATACATAATTTTAGTATTTTGAATTCATAAAATAAGAACAAATAATCTACAAAAGAAACATTCTGTTTTTGTACTGGACTTCTGCATATTTTACTATCTGTCTTCTTTTTGCCCTTTTTGGAGTTTATTGATTGTTATTTATTTTTTGTTTTGTGTCGTGTAGAGTCTGACATCCCTGAGTGTGAGGAGGAGGACCTGATTGATGATCTCGACTTTGTTGCAGATGACGTTCAGCAAGGCAAACACCCCCTTGATCATGTTGAACCCAATAATTCAACTACTTTATGTTGTTTTTGTCAAAATATTAAGCATGCGAATAATTCCCCATAAAAGGGCTACATTGGGTAGTAATAGTAGTTATCCCTGTGAACTTGTGGATTTCCTTAATAAGAATGAATAAGTGAACCTTGACAACCTTAGTGTAAATTAGACAATACCTAATGTCATCCTCGATATAATCGTTAGCATAATACTTTTGCTTAGCCATGCTTAGAAATGAATCTTGTCATTTCAAATGATTAAAAAGGTTGTATATGACTTGCAAAGGTTGCTAGTAATTTTGTTAAAAACCCAAAATAAAACTATGATATTAACGTGGGTGATTACTGGCAATAGACAGATGTGCAGAGGGAATTGCACGTAGTGTAGGGTGGAGTATCTCCCATGTTAACTTAAAGACCGAACAATGGGACGCTATTGATCCAAGAAAATCGTACAACCACAAGGGCTGGCATGATACAGTCTTAACCTATTAAATTACTTAGGTATGACTTTGCGCTTTGGAAGGCAGGAGATAGTACAGGCACTCCATTTCAGTTTGCATGTAAGGAGCTTCCACACCTCGGTGTGGGTCAATACATACTGGTACAATGGTGTATGCCTTGCTATGGGCAGAAATGGTACCCGACTGTTTTATGGTACCACATTTTATATACTTTTGTTTCTACCACTCAACGAGGGCTTAACGTTACTGGGCTGGTGCAAAATCATGTCTAGGTAATGTAACGGTTATGTATGATCTCCTTGCCAACATAACAAAGGAAGTGTGTCGTATGGTCCAGCAAAAAAGGTTGATCATTCCTTGTAGGTAAAACTGTACACCTCTACAGAGTGTAAATCTAATCGATTAGCCGCGTCCATGGTCAAAGGTACTTGGTGAAGTCATTCCAATGTTAAACTTTAGTATGTCTAAAATAGGTTGGTTGAAACTTGTTAAGCAACCGTCGTTTTATGTCAAAGAACTGACATTGTTGGGCTTCACAATTGGGTAAACTGTATTGTGGGATTCAATTACCTAATCTTGGTTATACAAATCTCATCGGTTTTTATAAATTCTGTTTGCAATCTATTGTAACCATATGCTTACAACTCTTTATGCCAATGCAAAATAACCCTAGAGCCTTATCATTGTTAGAAGCCTGCATGCAAGTATACAACTGCATTTGTGAACCACTATAAGTCTTTCTTAGTACATAAGTACTTAAACTTGATTAAATCGTTGCCTTAGAAGGTGAAGACTGTGACATGCCCGATGATTCATATTTCCAAGCAGGACATGGGAATTTTTTTTAAAAAAAATTGTTCAGGAGCACTGGCATTTCATTATAGAAGAGAGAAACAACAGACGAGCTACATACGCACACACGCACCCCATACACACGCATACACGCACACTCCCGTGCAGCACTCGCCTTCGCACGTGGCCACGCTGAGCTGGGTTCGAACGCGGCCGGGCGGAGTAAGGGCCACTCACTCGTGCCAATGGGCAGGACACGGGAATTTTGATAACGACTTCTTCTAGGGTTAGCCTTGTCAGATGCCTATGGGTCTGGATGGGCGTACTACGAGGCCTTTTGGTCCTTCATATTATCTTCCACTGTATTGTATTATATTCTGTAAAGACTCTGTATAATTAACTCTTATTTCAAGTTGTATAAAGTTGTGTATGGATGTGATACTGATGTTGTAAACATGTGTATACTAGCCACTGATCATGGGACTAGTACAGTAGCCACACTTCTCGAATTTGGCATAGAGTTTATGCTCGCGAAACTTTTCGAGCACCATACGCAAATGCTGCGCATGTTCTTCTTCAATTTTAGAATAAATGAGAATGTCATCAATGAATACCATTACGAACTTATCCAAATACTCCATAAAGACCTTATTCATAGGGCACATTAGACTGGCAAGAGCATTTGTAAGTCCAAATGACATTACGGTATATTCATATAATCCATAACGAGTGGTGAAGGTAGTCTTTGGAATATCTCAGGTTCATTATCAATTGATAGTATCCATGTCTCAGATCAATCTTTGAAACGAGGAAGAGGATACTTATTTTTTATTGTGACATCATTTAAAGCACAATAATCTATACACATGTGTAGACCACCGTCCTTTTTAAGAACAAATAACACAGAACTGCCCCAAGAAGATGAGCTAGGACAAATGAATCCCTTGCTCAGTTGATCTTCGACTTGTTTCTTCAATTCAACAAACTCATCTGGAGGCGAGTGATAAGGGCGCTTAGCGATGTTTCTGTTCTAGGAATGAGATTAATGACAAACTTCATGGCATGTCCTGGTTTGGAGGCATTCCTGGTAGTTCATCTGGAAATACATCAGGATACTCACATACCACTGGTACTTGACTTAGTTTTGAGACCAAGGCAGAACAATGTAAGGATTATTGAGTTGGAGTATTATTGATGAAAGAAAACTGCACTTGGATGTCATTTGAACTAAGAAGGGATATAGATCGGTTAGCATACACTACAAGAAACAAGGAAAAATTCGTGGGCCAAAAACCCACGAATTTAGGCCAAAACCCACGAATTTAAGTTAAATTCGTGGGCAAACCGTCGAATTTAGTTCACGAATTTAACTCGACGAAATTAATCAATTAAATTCGTGGGTTACCGTTAAAACCCACGAATTTAACGTTTAAATTCGTGGGCTAAGAAAACCCATGAATTTAACGGTTAAATTAGTGGGCTGAAGAAACCCACAATTTAGCTATTAAATTAAAATTGTGTAGAAACTCATTTATTTAATCATAAATTCATGGGCTGAAGAAACCCACGAATTTAACTGTTAAATTCGTGGGTTTTAAATGGCTCACGAATTTATCAGACATATATACAAAATATATATATATATATATATCCATATCGATACCACACGCATATATATACTAGTTTCAGAAAAAAACTTTAAAACAAAATGTATTCCTCAACACCAAAAGAATTTTACCCCACAATATTATGGATAAAAAGAATTTTTATTCAAGCACACAAACACGAACATTAAGGTAATCACAGACTTGCATCCAATATAAACTGTATTTCATCCTCATGTGGTTCAGAAGCATTGTTATTGCTATATATCGAATCGCTTGTCCCAAAGAATCGTCCTTCCCAACCATGGCAACATAAATACAACTCTACCATCCTTGGTTTTAGGGACAATTAGTCCCATCCCTTCAGGGAATAATAATCAAGAAGCACAATGTGCACCCCATCTTTGGGACAGATCATGGGCACTACATTATTGTTAGCCATCTTCCTCACAGAGTCACAGAATGGTCTGCCGCATTAATAACTACCTTCGCAAATGTCTCAAATTCCTTGCACGATATACATTAGCAAACATTAAGTGACAATGTAAGGATGACTTATTCCTAACTATATAAGCAATAGTATTCTAAACATTATTGCGTAAAATATTGCTAACTAAGAACACAAGATCGATGGTACAAAATCAACAAAGACACAGAATGTTTTTGCATTTGTGCTAATCGCTATTTCAAGATGCCATATACCAACTATGATTTTCGGTAGATCACATTCAACCAATAGGTTATGCAAGATAATTAGCTGCGAGAAAAAAGGAAAAGTAGAGCATTCAAAACTTCAAACTGTTCCAACTTCCAATATCTTAGAAATTTGACTTTTGTTGTTCAAAGTTTCAGAAAGCTGCAAGGTAAAAAGCCTTGAAGAAGTAAACCTTCATCTCACTAATACTTTATTTTTACCTTCTAAGAAGCTCAACCACAATACCTCATGATACTTGGACATATGCCAACATGTATGAAATACTTTAAAGTCCTCATGCTAGGTTAGGATGATTGAGTGTACTTAAATCAAGACCCCACATTTGAGCATTATGATAAATACATAACATTTTGTTTTGAAAACCCCACATTATATATTTTATACACATACATGGATTACATCAGAAGATATGGATTACATCAGAACAGAACTGCCAAAAATAATCAGTGCAAAATTTTAATAAACAATGGCATAGGCTAGTAGATGCTAAGATCTTTGTGCATGAACACAGAAAAATAAACCAAAAATCAAGCAAAATGTAATGACTTCAGATGACTTAGGTTTACAACATCCTACAGAACGCAAAAAATATACCAAAATTTCTATAAAATCTCAAAACCTACATATGTAAATGTAATCCCATCTAGAATCAGAATTTAGAAATGCTGCTAGCCTTGGCCCTCTTCAAAAATGCATGTTTGATACTATCATCGTAAACTTACTCTCCGTTTTCAGTAATAAATAAGAGCATGTGTGCTTCTATACCTTACGGTTCTAGGACAAAATCAGTTACTGCATTTTTTTTACATGTGCCTAGCAAGAGATCCTACGTACCAAAGAACATGTTATTGACAAGAGTTATTGTAAGTTACAAAATAAATAGTTCAAATGGTCCTATATTTAACCAATAAATAACCAAGAGAACATTGGTAGTGAGTGTTTGTGTTTCATGTGAACGACTAAAGCTGACATGCATTATCAGTCATCAAGACTTCTTCATGCCTGAATATTTAAATCACCCTAGTAAGAAAATATTACCATGTTATTTGCAAGAGAAAAAATCATGTGATAAACCAATGAAATAGCCAAAGTCATTGAATTATGACTTTACCTACCACTCTATTCACAAGAAGAACACTGCCAATGGATCTTGAAGCGACCCTTGTATGTTTTTGAGAAAGAATCATGCCCACTTCTGAGGAAACCTCAACATGGTATTTAAAAACAAACAAAAGGCAGCAATACATAACTAAAAGAAAGCAAGGCCAGCAGCTAATCTTGCTGCATTGACATCAATATTCCACACCAAGATTTACCTGCTAAACTAAAGACTGCAAGGATTTTCATCAATCTTGGAACTCACTGGGCTACCCTACCTACGACAACACGCATTTGGATTCTGTGCAATAACTCTGGTTTGATCCATAAATAAAGCCACAAAAGAAAGTTTGTCCAAGACATCTCAAACTCTTTTTCAAGCTAACTGAAAGCAGCCTATTACCATATGGTTTTTAAGTTTCCAAATGAAATACTGATATATGAGTTCTCTGCAAACTAGAAAAAATCCTGAATCATTTTCAGACTCTTCTGTTCATCGTAGTACTATTCTTCATTATTTTAAGAGCTTCAGTGGGCCTAATCATAATACGGTGATGTGCTGAATTTGAAGCTTAGTCTTTGCAACAGCAACACTAGGTTTGATTGAAGTGCTGCAACACTCTCCAAATTAATAACTACGTGCTAATTCAATATCGAATCCATTGAAATGTGTCATTGTTAAGCAAATTTTCCTCTCTTACAGTGCCATACAACCTTCGGCTTTTCTTTCCTAGCGGTACCTTTAACATAATTTACGTTTGGACAGCACAAAGCCACAAAGCAAGAATTGAGAAAAAAGCTTCCATAGCATTCCTTCCGATCCACCAAAATTATTTTGTTTCTGTAATCTGGCTTTGCCTTCCGCCATGCTGCAAGCGCCACCGATACTCTCTTAGCAAATTACAGCAGTAGAACAGCAAAAAAAAAAGGAATTACCTTGCTCAATTGCTCTAGTTGCCTGCTGCTGAGGGCCGGAGCCAGAAGTCAGAAAAGCCGAGGAGCCGGCGGAGGTCCGGACGAGGAGGACTAGAGCCCGTGAGCCGCAGAGGAGGAGTCATCGGCCCGCCACGGAGGACGAGCCACCGCGCCGCCGTGGAGGAGGAGGAGAGCGCGAGCGGTCGGCGAACTGTGGATCGCGCAGGTACGGGGAGAGGCGGGTCGGGCGCGGCGACGCGCTTGCTATGGGACGGGGCAAGCGTCATGGGGTTCGGGAGGGCGGGTGTGGTGGCGGCGGGCGGCGGTGGGTCCGGAGGCGGCTGGGGTGGTAGGGCGGAGAGGCTTGGATGGCAATGCGTGGCGAAGCGACGTGAGAGCGCCATGGCAGGCGTGGCCGATGGCGGCGTGCAAGGACGAGCGAAGACAGAGCTAGGGTCGATTGGGAGACGCCAAGAGAGAGAGGGATCTGTAGGCCGTTATTACAAGAATTAAATTGTGGGCTACACGGCCCACGAATTTACTTAAATTCGTGGGTATTTACGTAAACCAACGAATTTAAATGATAAATTCGTGGGTATTTTTTCGGCCCACGAATTTAATTAAATACGTGGGTTTTTTTTGTAAACCGATGAATTTGAATATATAAATTCGTGCGTTTTTGTTTGGCCCACGAATTTTAAAAAACCCACGAATTTTTCACTGTTTCTTGTAGTGATAATCTATACAACCTTTGTTCTTAGATAACCAATCCATACCAAAAATCACATCTAGTCCTGAGGTTTCGATAACAATGAGATCAGCATGAAATGGGACTCTATTTATTTCAATGCAAATTTCTAAACAGAGTCCAGAGGTTTTTATTGTTGCTCTAGGGGAAAAGATTATCATTTTTGTGAAAAGTAGACCAGCTTGAAGTTCATGTTGCTTGATAAATTTATGGGATATGAAGGGATGTGATGCGTTGGAATCAAATAACACCGCTATAGGTACGGAGTGAACAAGAAATGTTCCCCGTACCACATTAGGTGCATTATGAGCTTCTTCTGCTGATACATGGTGCAGACGACCATGATTAATACCTTAGTTTGAAGTAGAAGGTGGCTTAGAGACCTGCGGGTTTCTAAGTACTTGAGGTTGACTTGAGAGTTGCTAAGAAATTCTTCGGGGTTTAGGACGAGATGAAACCTGATTCCTCTTTGGGCAATTTCTAGCATAATGTCCATATTCACCACAATGATAGCATGAGATATTGGCCATCTTGTTTGAAATTCTCGAAAACTGTTTGCCAATATTGCTAGTTGGGTGACTTGAAAGATCTTGTGGTTGAAGAACTAAAATTTGGCACATTTGTTGTTGAATTGGAATAAAATGATGAGCATTGGATGGCTGCCCAATGCGAAGTCTTAAAGAACTAATATTAGCGGCTTTTTGCACTATCCATTTTAGTTTTCGACTTTCTATTACAGCTCGGTGACCATGCTCTATCCGGATAGCTTTATCCACTAAAGTTTAGAAATCATGAATATTATGGGCAACTAGCGTCCATTTGATCTCCTCACTTAAGTGTTCTCGAAAGTGCTCAATTCTTTGAGCCTCATATGACACTTCTAAAGGAGCATAATGAGATAGTTGATTGAAACAGTGTAGATATTCCATTACTGACAAATTTCCTTACTTCAATTCCATAAATTCTCGCCTTTTGATTTCAATGATACTTGTAGGAATGTGAGTCTGGCGAAAGACTTATTTAAATTCTACCCAGGATATTATTTGGCCTTCAAGGAGTGTTGCTTGATGGTTTTCCCACCAGATTGCTGCAGCTCCCTGCAATTGATATGAAGCATAGAGGACCTTTTTATGGTCATTACACTGTGCAATGGCCAGCTTGCTCTTGATGGAACGAAGCCAATTATCAACATCGAGAGATTCTACTAATGTGGAGAAACTTAGTGGTTGAGTTTCAGAAAATCTCCCAACTTGGAGTGATGTGATGTATCTCTATTCCCATTCCTAGCGAAGGCTGTGCTAAGGTTGGTAGTATTTTGCACCAATTGTTGGAGTAGGAGTGAATCAGCCTCACGTCCTTGCTCAATTATTGCCAGGACTTGAGCCATAGTTGGAGTTCGGGCCGTTGTTCTCTAGAATTAGCTTCACTTGATTTCTGAGGAGGAGTTAAGGGTGTTTCACGATGAACATTGCATCGAGATGTAGATGCTCTAGTAGCTAGATACTGCGGATTGGTTGGACTGGAGTTGGAATGCTATCCCTAGCTTGCAGACTAAGAACATTGAGTGGCCTTATTCTCCAATAGCTTTCTTAAGGATTTTGTTTTAGGCATCTTGCAGTCAAGAGGAGATAAGTTATAGGTGAGATTCTGTTAGGTTACTAGGCAACATTTTATTCCTTAAAATCTTTTTAATTAGATTTTCTTATTAATTAAGGGTTGTCACATCCTAAAATTTTAAATTAATATCAAACATTCACGAGTTCATCCTGGGAAACAATAAAAAAAGTTTTCAAGCAAAACACACAGAATGAACTAAACTAATATACAAGGGTTCTGAATAGCTTAGCCTATTATGCTCATATTCAGCCTATCAATACAAGTCTTCATAGAGCGATATCCATTTCTTCGAGATTGTTGATGTAGAAAGCAGAGTCACAGTTGGTCGAAGATTGTTCGAAGAAGAAAGGAATTTGTTTACAAAACAAAATGAATGTGGGGGTAAAAGTAGGATCTTAGGAAAAAGGAAAGAATAGCATTGACTAAATTTTGCAAATATAATAGTTTTAAAATTAACCTATCCTTAATACTAACGATCATTTTATCTAGGGTTTATCTTACGGTCAGTATAGCTCTGATACCAACTAAAATGACCTCTATTTTTACATAAAATGCAAAAAAAATAGAAATCTCATGTGCATACAGTACTAGCCTCATGATTAGTGGCTAGTACGCACATTTACAACAATTGGAATCACAAGCATACATCATATTATTAAAGCGAAAGCTAGTTATACATTGTATTTATACAATTTAGAGTATATAAACATAGCACAGGAGAAGTAGAGTCTTGTAGTATGCCCATTCGACTCTTAAGCAATTGGCAAGGCATAAATCCCTAGAAAGATAGCTTCATTTGAAATTCCCACAACTTGCGACGAAAAGTAATCTTCGGAGCTTCGTTTTCTTATCCACCTAAAATAATAGATTAAGTAAGGTTGAGTACTGATGAGGACATCACCAGCATGGATACAACCAGTGTGACCGCTGCCCCTCCTTCCTCTCCGGCTGGTCCAACGACTACCGACGTCGCTCCGTCTTCATCGCCTACACTCGACGCTGCGACATCTTCATCGCCAAAGGGCCTTAATCCAGAAGCACAGCCTTTCAAGGCCACGACAAAGGACCAGCGCCTCAAGCACGCACCCCGAGGACAGCCCATGCTCCAAGGAAGGCCCATATGGAAGCCCAAGAAGGTAAAAAGCCCGGTTCAGCTATCCAACAGCATGCCAACTTCAAACGAGCGTATCTCGGGCTCTCGGACTCCGATTTCAGTGTGCAACCACCCGTTTGAAAGCTTAGGAGATAAGATTTCCAATGGATCTAGCCCCACTTCCAAATTCGCTCCAGATTGACAAGAAAATGCAGAAAAATGCTACAGGCCAGAAATTCAAGGTGCTGCGTCACCTCACTTTTGGGCCTATGGCCCATGTATCTTAAGGTTTTGGTGGCCGCTGCTGTTTTGGCCACCCTACACCTCTTGGCCGCCGCTATATATATGGCCGCCACCGTTCTTCTATGCTTAGGTTTTGTTGTGTTTTGGTTGACCCCGTGTGTGTCCATCCTCGTTCTTGCGTGTGTCGACTAGACCACCCGAGTCGAGAAACAGAACCTCAACTTGTTGGTGAGATTACCCATTTACTATCAACTTGTTCTTGCTTGTTCTCGATTGCTAGCAGGTTCAAGGATCGATCGTGTTTGGCTCGGTTGATCGCCTCGTGTGGTGACTTTGCGATTGGTCGGTTGCTGATCCCATGGATTGGTAGCGTCGTCACTACACCAAATCGACGTATTGTTCTCATCAGAAGATCGGGCCGACCCCCGTGCACATCAAGTACTTTTGTACTCAGTAAGACTTAAGGTGGTATTTGCAAATGCAGTAATGCAGGTTAAATTAAAGATGGCTTCTACAGTTAATTTGCATAAAGCAATATTGATTTTGTAAATCAAGTTGTTATTTGCAAACAGAATTTAGAGCAAATTTAACTGATAAGAAATAAATAAAGCATAAATAATACTCACAGTCCTTCACAAGCGTTGAATCATCCAATCCTGCTGTAACATGTCTCAACATAGTTTTTGCCAACACGTGGCAAATCAAATCAACCCAAGCATTTTGAAAATAATAAAACATCTAACTTAGCATCAGTTCACCAAGTTTCCTATAACCGCGGGCACGGCTAATCGATTAGACTTTCACTCTACAGAAGTATACATCTTTACCCACAAGACATGACTGACTCTTTGTGCAATTGATAATTAGCACACTTCCTTTGGTGTACCGCAGATAGTCATGATATAACCGTTACAATACATAGATCTAACTTTGCACCAGCACTGGTGATGGAAAACCCTTGCTATGGCAGAAGAAACACATATATATATATATACAAAATATGGTATCATTATCACAAAAATAGTCCGACACTGTTTCTCCCCATAGCGAGGCGTACATTGTTATATCGGCAAGTGTTGTTCCCAACATCGCAGTGAGGAAACCCCTTCGAGCAAGCCTGAAAAGGAGAGCCCATACTACTTTGGCCTTCCAATGTGCGAAGTTAAATCTATGTAACTTAATAGGTTAAGGCTGTCCCATACCAGTACTTGTGGTTGTACGGATTTATCTTGGATCATACAACACTATATTCGGTCCTTAATCTGACACGGGTGATAATCTCTCCCTACACTACGTGCAAATCTCTCTGCACATCCGGCTATTGCCAATAATCTCCCACGTCAAAACCATAGTTTTGTTTTGGGTTTTTAATCAAAATACAAATAACCAACAGTGTCATATCCGACATTTTCAATTTCTCAAGAAACAATTTTGATCTGATCATTTGCATCGTTGGTTCTAGAGCATGGCTAAGCACGGTTAATATGTAATCACATATACCCAAGGTGACAATATGTATTGTCTAACCCTATTCTATGATCGTCAAGGTTCACATGTCAATATTTAATTAAGGAAGTTCCAAGAGATAATAGGTATATTTACCAATACCACAAAATAGCAAATTTATAGAAAATAAGTGCATGCATGAAATAGTTTGGTAAATGAAATAAAAATTTAGTACTGGGATCAATATGATCAAAGGTGTTCTTGCCTTTCTTATATGTTGTTTATGACGAAGTTGTGGTTATAGCAGATAACGTCGACGACGGAGTTAATGACATCGGATTCTACACGTCATTCATCAGAAATATAGCAAATAACAAACTTTAATAAGATCAAAAAGAAAATAGACTAAAAACCAAATAAATACTTCAAATTACATATTTATATGCGGATTTTGTGATATAAGTATTTTAACTAAAGGTTTCATAAACTCAATTATTCATATAATATGTTTCTGGCGACCTTAACACTTGAGGTTATTGCACTAGCAAGATTTAGATGCAAAGCAAGTTGAAATAAGAATATTTTTCTAGATTATGGTAGTCCATATCCTAAAGATCTTTTCTAGGCTATTCTTCACAAAATTTATATTTAGACGAGATATTTTACGAGCTGCCGAAAAGGCTTAAGTAGTCATAATAGGTTATGAATGGATAGTACTTTGTCTTTGATTGATTTTATATATAATTAGTTTTGTGTAAGTTAGATCTGTTGAGCTAGGCTACTGGCCTCATTTTCATGGTCTTTGAGAAGGTTCTGGTGTTACAAATATCATAACCATTGATTTCTTATTTATTATTAAGATGTCATTCTATACTAAGAACAGTATTCACAACTTTCATAATCTTACATATTTAAATAATGTTTGCGTCTTGTATTCGAAACTAAAATTATAAGAATACATAATTTTAGCATCTTGAATTCATAAAATAAGAATAAATAATCTACAAAAGAAACCTTCTGTTTTGTAATGGACTTCTGCATATTTTACAATCTATCTTCTTTTTGCCCTTTTTGGAGTTTACTTATTGTTATTTATTTTCTATTTTATGTTGTGTAGAGTCTGACGTCCCTGAGTGTGAGGAGGATGACCTGATTGATGATCTCAACTTTGTTGCAGATGACGATCGGCAAGGCAAGCACCCCCTTGATCATGTTGAACCCAATAATTCAACTACTTTATGTTGTTTTTGTCAAAATATTAAGCATGCGAATAATTCCCCATAAAAGGGCTATATTGGGTAGTAATAGTAGTTATCCCTATGAACTTGTGGATTTCCTTAATAAGAATGAATAAATGAACCTTGACAACCTTAGTGTAAATTAGACATCACCTAATGTCATCCTAGGTATAATCGTTAGCATAATACTTTTGCTTAGCCAAGCTTAGAAATGAATCTTGTCATTTCAAATGATTAAAAAGGTTGGATATGACTTGTAAAGATTGCTAGTAATTTTATTAAAAACCCAAAATAAAACTATGATATTGACACGAGCGATTACTGACAATAGACAGATGTGCATAGGGAATTACACGTAATGTTAGTGTAGGGTGGAGTATCGCCCGTGTCAGCTTAAGAACCGAACAATGGGATGCTATTGATCCAAGAAAACTGTACAACCACGAGAGCTGGTATGAGATGGTCTTAACCTATTAAATTACTTAGGTATGACTTTGCGCTCTGGAAGGCAAGAGATAGTACAAGCACTCCATTTCGATTTGCATGTAAGGAGCTTCCACACCTCAGTGTGAGTAAATGCATGATCGAACAATGGGACACTATTGATCCAAGAAAACCGTACAACCACGAGAGCTGGTATGAGACGGTCTAAACCTATTAAATTACTTAGGTATGACTTTGCGCTCTGGAAGGCGGGAAATAGTACAAACACTCCATTTCGGTTTGCATGTAAGGAGCTTCCACACCTCGGTGTGAGTAAATACATATCGGTACAATGGTGTACGCCTTGCTATGGGTAGAAATGGTACTCGACTGTTTTATGGTACCACATTTTATATACTTTTGTTTCTACCACTTAGCGAGGGCTTAACGTTACCGGGCTGGTGCAAAATCATGTCTAGCTAAAATTTGGGCTATTCAAGTCACGGTAAAATCTGGACACTTAGCCAAATTTGGACAGTTCCAAGTCACGGTAAAATTAGACACTTAGCTAAATTTTGGCTATCCAAGTCACGGTAAAATTGGACACTTAGCTAAATTTCGGCTATCCAAGTCATAGTAAATCATAATAAATTTGAATACTTAGCTAAATACTTATGGTGTAGCTTGTTGTGTATATAGTTGATGGATATTCATTTCTATTCGAGTCTGCTTCTCACATATGTTGAAGTGTGTTGACTAAAATCTTTTATTGTATTCTGTTCATTACATCTTAACATAGTGTTTTCATTATATTATACAAATTTACACAATATCCTGAATAATAAAACATACAGTTCTATATTTTTATATAATCTTTTTATTTCAGAGGGCATGCCATCTAGTGTGGTAAGGATATATCACAGACGATTCTAGCCTAGAACTATCTATGATGACCTATTGTCATCACTGACATTTGAGTACAGACGGTTCACAAAACCGTCTGTGATGTGGTTTGTGAACCATCTGTGATGTACGGTTGTCCAGTAGTGTCAGCACCTAGCAGAAGCAATGGGAGAATGTAGAATATTGGTTAGTGTTTTATGGCCTTCAAGTTTACCAATTTGCTGCTTTTTTATGTTCAAGAAATTGGAATTGATGGTTTCTTCCTTCTTTTTTCCTTGTATTTCTGGTGGATATGGTGATGTGGAGGGATGTATCAATGTCTGCACTTGTGTTTGTCTTAGGGACCTTCTTAATAATCTCCTCCTCTTGTGCCAAAGACCTAAACTTCAAGTAAGTCATTATTCAGTATTTACTACTCTGGTACTCTGAAGTTACAAAGCAGTTAAGATTTTAACAGTCAAAGTGAGCTAACCTTCCCTTTCAAATTCCTAAATTGCACAACACAGTCATAACAGCACAAATTCCTAAGATTTTAACTTGTCATGAAAAAACAATTTTTAGAAGAATTTTAATTTGTATATGTATTTTTTTACAAAATTTTCACATGTATTTCTTATAAAAGTCATTACAATCTCCACATAAAATTTAGAGCGAAATCCCGTCCTTAACACGTCAAAACCGGTCAAATTTGTGGTAAATTCGAACAAAAAACCAAAATTTCCTAAAGTCACTATAACAATTTAAATTTTTTAATTTTTTGTTTCGTTGAGATTTTGAAATCTCAGCAATATTTTCAACCATACATGTAGCATCTAGGGCTGCATATTGCTGTCGCTAAGTTTTACCGATCGGGCAGTCGCATTCTGTGTGCTATCAATAAGCCGTGGTATTTGTTCGATAAACTTATTTAGGAACATATCCTGTGCAAATAAGTATTTGGTGAAACCTTTATACAATCTAACTAAGAAAAATTTCAAAAAATTCTAAAAAAAATCATGGATATACATCTCAGCTTACCCCATCTACATATAAAATTTCATAATCAAATTCATCCTGTGCTAAGAGTAATAAAAAAGACAAAGTTGATTATGAACAGAAACAGTTCCTGATCATGATCAACTTTGTTTTTTTGTAACTTCTAGCACAGAACGAATTTGATCATGAAATTTTATATGTAGATGGGGTAAGCTGAGATGTACATCCATGATTTTTTTTAGAATTTTTTGAAACTTTTCTTAGTTAGGTTGCACGAAGATTTCATCTCGGCTCGAGCCGTCCGGCCGGCTCGGCTCAAAACTTTTTTTCGCGTTTTAGTCCTTTTAGAAATTACGAATAGGTCCTTCGCGATTTTTTGAAAGAGGAAGATATTTTTCCCGAAAATCACGTTTGGGTCCCTCGTGCGCCGTTTTACGGAAATATTTGTGCAGCTCTATCTCTAGACTTTTTTCCCACCTCGATTTCCCATCTCGATCTCTGATATTTTTTAAAGCATGTATTATTGCTCCGCGAACGCGTCGATCTCTGATATTTTTTAAAACATGTATTATTACTCCGTGAACGCGTAGAGTGTTAGTCTCGACAGAAGATGGTTATCATCTCTAATAATTTTTCGCCCTTTTCGCTCTAGACTTTTTCCCCACCGTGGTTTTCCAGCTCGGTCTCCAATATTTTCCAAATAATTCGTCGAAAGAGATATTTCTACATCTCTACCTCTCTACGAAAAAAAATTCCTACGAAAAAATAATTCGCGAAAAAAAATCCCTACGAAAAAACGACACGCGCGACGTGTTACGCCGTGAGTCTCTAATATTTTTTAAAACATGTCCTTTCTCCGTTTTCCGGAAAAAAGTTTTCGCCGTAAATATTTGTGCAGCTCTATCTCTAAACTTTTTCCCATTTCGATTTCCCATCTCGATCTCGATATTTTTTAAAACATGTATTATTACTCATGACGCGTCAATCTCTTATATTTTTAAAGCATGTATTATTACTCATGAACGCATAGAATGTTAAGCTTGACAAAAGAAGGTTGTCATCTCTAATAATTTTTCACCCTTTTCCTCTAGACTTTTTTCCCTTGCGGTTTCACATTTCGATCTCAATATTTTCCAAATAATTAAATGAAGAGATATTTCTACAACTCTATCTCTCTATTTTTTCCCCATTTCGACGATTTAAAAATAAAACGTCGAGAAAAAATAAATTTTTCTCTGAAAAAAGCGACACTATGACGTGTTACGCCATGAGTCTTTAATATTTTAAAAACATGTATTATTACTTGGCTTAACAGCGTAGAGTGTTAAACTCGACAAAAAAGAAGATTGATATCTCCAATAATTTTTCACCCTTTTCTCTCTAGACTTTTTCCCCGCCGCGGTTTTCCAGCTCGGTTTCCAATATTTTCTAAATAATTCATCGAAAGAGATATTTCTACAACTCTATCTCTCTATTTTTTCTATGTTTCGCTCATTATTTCGACGATTTGAAAAATTAGACGCTACCAAAAAAACATTTTTTCTTCGAAAAAACAACACGCACGTCGCGGAAAATTTCCTAGTAACCTTCAACTTTTGGAAGACTTCGCGGCGTGAGAGCCGTGCCACGTCGCGGGTTTTCCAACAGGTCCCTCGATCTCTCCGTATTAGCGCGCCGGTCCCGCTCTCTGCTGTCCGTCCGTTTGCGCGCTCGTGTTCATCTGGCCGTCCGCTCTAGCAGTGTCTCGGTTCTTGTTCGTTTCCCATGGCCTTTTCCGTCGCGCCAGTGCCTTCTTTGCCGTCTCCACCTGCGCTCCTCGGCTCCGTCGCCCCGAGCTTCTGCTGGTTCGCCGTGGAGAGTCTTCGGCTCTTGCTTCTTTGCTGCGCTTCTTCGTCTTCGCCGGCTTCGGTGCGTTCAGTGTTTCCTTTGTTGTATTTATTCTGGAAACACACTATTTTAGGCCAGGGTGTGCCTTCTCGATATTCTGAACTCGGAGGATGTGGAAATTAGGGTTGGGGATAGTTTTGGAGCTTAGGAGTAAAGAACTAAAGATGGCCAGGCGCTCGAAACTAAGCTCAGTTTAGAATGGTAGAAGCTTAAGCCAGCCATGGTCGGTATCGAAACTAAGCTCAGTTTAGAATGGTAGAAGCTTAAGCCAGCCATGGTCGGTAGGCGGTTGGCACTCACAAGTTTCGATTCTCCAAATCTATTGGTTAAAGGTGATATGTCGCCCACAAGTTTACTGATATACATCAATTCATGATTAAATGCTGTGTTTCCCTTCAGGAAGATGGCAAGAGTTATGAAGTGGTTTACATGGTGTTCACAATATTTGCTTATACTCTCAGCGATGCTATTCATGATTAGATGTGTGTTTTCCCTTGAACAATGGGTGAAGTGAAATACATTATTTGGATCAGTTCTCTGGTTCTTGATAGAAGTAAATTTGGATTACTTAGTTCCATTTGATGTTTATGAGGAACCTTGCTTAGTTGCTTTGTTCTTTTTCCTCATTCTTCTATCACAGGAATACTCATGGGGATGGAGGGACTAGCACTTCTGAAGAGTTTACAATTAATACATCTCTGGCTTCCCTGTGCACCTATGTTGGTGGTAAATATTCATACTGATCTTAGTATATTTTATGATTCTAGCTACAAAGTTGAAAGGTCTGTTTATGTGCCAGGGGTTGATGATACCCAGGGCAGATTTGCTTCCTTGAACGGTGGTGCAGTCCTCAGTTTACCAATGTTTTATCTTCAAGGTAGCATTCCTTGGACTCTTCATTCCAACATATAAGGATTTAGGATAGGGCTTATCTCAAATTAATCTGACCACACAGCCAATACATCTTCAAGTGCTGCTCTTTCTGAGTAGCTGATCCATGTTGTGCCTCATTGAAAATTATATCTCATCTATTGCAAACCAGCAAAGTGTGTTTGGAAATAGTAATACCCATCTGTGCCATCCTTTCACCTTACGTCCTGGCCCTTGCGCAATCACACGTTAATGTTTAACAGCTTGCCATTTATAACATAGCCTCTTTTATTCCAAGGTTATAGCATACTTTTGCAGGAGTTGTTTTGTTTCCTGAAGCTGGCCTGCCTCTTAGAGTAATTCAACCTAGATCTTTGGCAGCTGTTGACATGGCTATTAATCATGTTGATGCTCCATGCATGATAGGTGTGGTGAGTGTCAAATGTCCTTCTTCTGCTGCCTTTTGCTATAGATTTATTTTAATTGACAATTCTCCAATGTTAGGTTCATGTTTACCAGCACATGAATGATGGACATCATGCTTTTGCTTCAATTGGGACAATGACAGAGGTGTTCTTTCTTTTTCATGGAAGCTCATTCAGTCTAGAATCATATATATTGTATCGAGGTTTAATATTGCATATTTGCTGGTTTCTGACTTTCCACTTTTTGTGTTATGTTTCGTTTTGCAAATTTATCGGTTCATCAATCTTTATTCTTCTTTTGTGTGTATTTCGTTGGTGAACCATTTTGCTGCAAACACCCACCTAAGCCATTTAATTAGTCGTTATGTGTACAAATGTTATACATGCCGTGTCTAAGAATACCAAGGCTAAGGCTTAGCATAAATGATACCCATGCCATCTACAAGATATACATCAAAACAAGCAAGATGAATTGCCACAGGACTTCCACATGGTATGCACAGCTAGAATTGACTGGACTTGTAAATGTCTTACTAGAATAACCTGGTCACCATATTTTAATCTAATTTGTGGAGTTGTATGCTAATCCTTTGATGTTACAGAACATCCTTAAGCACAAGTATGTTCTAAACTCATCATTTTCATGTTGCTGAGAATGTTTTTTTTTGTTTAGATCCTTTTATACCTTGAATTTATTTAAAATTTTCTAAATCAACCAGATAAATATAGATATGGAATGCTATATGTTGCTGGATTTTTTTTCTTAAACAATTTTTCTTCAACTACAGTGTGATCTACCAATAATTTCTTCTCATTAGTCAGGTCAGCTTATGCTTTTGTTTGCTGTCATAGATACAGCGAATAAAACAATTGGATGATGGCTCATCAAATGTTGTCACTCGAGGTCAGCAATGGTTTCGTCTTAGACGCTGTTGGATCGACGTCGATGGAGTAGTGAGTTTTAACATTTAGTTGAAAAACAGGATATTATATAATCCTATGAACTGGAACCAAGAGAGAGTGCAATTTCATTTTATTTTTATTCATCGACAGCCACAGGGTGAAGTCCAAATCGTCGAAGAAGATACACCTCTAAGAACTCCAAGAGATGCATTTGGACAGTTAGCTGCAAGGAATACTTTCAAGCAATGTGATATCATAGGCGTATCCAGAAAATTGGAACGAGGGGGGCTAAGACTAAGATATCGAAAGGCTAACAAGCCAACTATATTTAAATAAGTTTGCAAACATTTGTTTAATAGTCACATATAATGTAAGTGTGTAACAATACAAAGGATAAGAGAATTGAGAGACTGTCAGGCTGGTACTGAACTGTTTTATTGGGCCTATCTGAGAGAGGGTATAAGAGGCTTGCTGGGCCGTGGGTGGGGCTTCGGCCCACCCACGCCCTGGCTACAGTTCCGCCCTTATTCATCAATGCGCAGTTTGGGTGTGTCTTCTTTCAAACAATATGATCATGTGGATTCTGAATTATATTGGGATTCTCTGGGACTAATACTTCAAGTGATCATTCAGTAACAGATGCAAAGATTATATTGTTCCTCAAATGAAGACGAAGATCTCATGCATGAATTGTCTTGGCGGAAGCATGATCCTGTGAAAAAAAACTGGTCCATTTGGCCATCCAGTCAAGAATACCAACATGGGAGACGAGGATGATCTTTGCTTTGCATCCCCTAAATCCTTGTCAACAGTAGGAAAGAAAGATGCTGAACAACCCAGACAGCATTGTGGTGCTTATAATTCAAAGCGGACATTTCAGGCTCCATTATCTTTTTGGCCTTGCTGGCTTACAAAATGTATGATTCATATTCACTTGCTTGCAGAGCTGCAGGTACTGGGTCATTTCACCACTGGTTTGCCATAATTGTAGCAAAATGAATCCATATTGTTCAACATTCATGTGTTTTTAACCCAATGATATTCCTTTCCATTTCTGTTGGAGTGTCAATCTATTAAGCTACGATTAAAGAGTGCTGTATGCATGACCTTAGCTTGGTTTTACGGCAGATTTGTGGAGGCAGATAATCATAAACCCGAGCATGGATGATCACGTGAGAAAACCAGATATTTTGTCATTTCATATTGGAAGCAAACTTTCCATGTCAGGATCTGTGAGACAACAATTGCTTGAGATTGATGGAATCTGATATCGGCTACAGCGGGAGATTCAGCTACTCAAGGCCTTTAATCTCATACGGTGTAGAAATGGCCTGGTAATGATTTCTTATTTTTGATGCTGTTATTTTGCTGAAGTTCCTGATCATAATTTTAGCTTCATTTTCCAATTCTATTTGGTGCTTTAATCTTCATTGATGCAGTTCTGCTTACTTGGCTATGACTCTATCTGTGGGCATACATGCATGTCTCTGGTTTGCAGTTGCAACTAGGGGTGAAAACGGATCGGATACGGACGGATAATGGCTGTACCATATTTGTTTTCATATTTTTTTTCGGATTCGGATACGGATACGGATAGTCCGGATACGGATACGGATACGGATAATATCGAATACGGATACGGATCGAATACGAATCGAATCGGATACGGTCACGGATATTTATCGGAACACGATAACCCCTTAAATTGTACACAAGAAATATAAACGGCGTGCCTAACTGCTTTGCCCCACATCATGCCAGGCCTTTCCCATTGTTTTTAGCAGGCTTCTTGTGACATTGAGAATAGAACGATTTTGTCGTTCTACCACACCATTTTGCTGTGGTGTGTATGGCGCAGTGAGGTGTCGTTCTACTCCTTCCTCTGCACAAAAATCTATGAATTGATGTGAATTAAACTCACCTTCACGGTCTATTATAAGTAGGGATGAAAACGGATATCCGAATTTCTGAACAAATTCGACATTTTTAAATAGATATATAACGATTTTGGTTTTCATTTTTTAACACTTTAGCAAGCTCATTATAAAAATAAGATTATAAAATTAGATAAAAAAATTACGCATTATTTGCTTCCCATAAATAAAAAGGTGAAAAAATATCCGAATCCGTATCCGATTGATATCCGAATTTTGTTTCTATCATTTAAATAAATATATAATGAATTTGAGGTTCATTTTTATGAATTTGAATAAGCTCAACACCACAAACAAGAATATGAATTAGGATAGAAAATTCTATATCCTATTTGTTTCCCATTGAAGAACAAAGACAAAAAATTGATATCCGAATTACTATCCGTTTTCATCCCTAATTATAAGGATTCTTATCTTGTGTCTGCTTTCATTTTCAGCTAGTGCTTTAAACTTCTTGAACGCAACAAATGCTTGATCTTTGGACATGAGAAAATACATCCACATGAAACGGCTATGATCATCAACCAATAGTAAAAAAATAATGATTATCGGCTGTTGTTTTGTGGTGTTAGTAAAAACACATAATTATCTATTAACTTCTGATTAATTGACCGTATTGCCATAAAAAAATAATGATTAACTTCTGGATGGGTCAACCCTGCAGCAAATGGAGTGTAGACGTGGACTCCGAGGCGTCTAGTCACAAGTGCATGTCCCCCGGCTCGTCTCGTCGACCACCTGGCCCATGTCGGCGACGTCACTCGACGCATGCACGCACGCACTCCCGATCGGCCCAAGGCAACAGCGCCAAAGTCCGGATATCCGAGATACTGTTCATCGGATAATCCGTATCTGTATCCGCCGGATAATATGCTACCGAATCCGTATCCGTATCCGATAAAAAATATCCGTATCCGTATCCGATCCGGAACTATCCGAAAAATATCCGATCCGAAACTATCCGTATCCGAAAATTATCCGGATCGGTCGGAAACTATCCGATCCGTTTTCACCCCTAGTTGCAACCATATGGTAGAGTTCTAATTGGTTTGCTGCAGCATGTCACAACTGCATGATAAGCAATAGCAGTGACATGAAATCAAATTGCTTCGTCTAGGTATGTTGGTTGTGGCCAGGGTTATGAACAACCGTGCCGCCAGGATTTCTGGGAGGGTTTAGATATAACCGCACTTGGATTTAAAAATTAATTTGATTTATGGTTGATGGATAAGTTTTACAATTTCTTTTGCCTAGATCAGTGTTTAAAATTTGGGAAACAGTGTTTGAATCACTGTTTCTCTACCTCTAAATGGCTAAAACTCACTGGTTGATTTTTGCTAAGTTGATTTGTGGAATTAGCATTGAAAATCCTTAGGGATGGCAATTGGACCCACGGGTTCGGGTCGGGTTCGGGTTTTATTTTTTACCTGCGAGTTCTTCGGATCGGGTTCGGGTTTTAATTTTCACCCACGGGTATCCGAAATACCGCACATACCCATCGGGTACCCACCGGGTTTGGGGTCGGGTTTCGGGTACCCATCGGGTTCGGCTCGGGTTTTTGGGTTCGGGTTTCTTGTCGGGTCGGGTTTTGCAAAACTCACACCCGGCCCAACCTATTGCCACCCATACTACATAAACCCATCGGGTACCCATCGGATTTCGGGTACCCGCCGAGTTCGCGTATAGTTTTTTATCCGATAGGGCATTCGGGTTCGGGTCGGGTTTTTCAATTCGGGTTTTGGGTCGGGTCAGGTTTTATAAAACCCGCACCCGACCCGACCCGTTGCTATCCCTAAAAATCCTGCATGGTTGGCGCCGATCAGTTCTTGGATCTGGAATGGTCTGGGACCTCGGGGCACTGGCTGTAAAGTTGAGCAAAAGGCATAACTAAACAAGAGGTGCTTCCATGCTCTTCCTTTTGTCAGTTACATAAATATTAAAGTATGAATGAATGGTAGATTGTGATCACTTACCCCTTCGTTTGCTTTAAGATTTGTGTAACTTATATTTGAAGGGAAAGCATTGAATACATATCCTAAAGATGGCAAGATTCATGGCCAGGGAGCTATGCCATGTGTCTGCCATCTGTGGATGCCCCTCAGAAAAATTAGTAATTACATTTAGGTCCTTTTAGCGATTTTTTACGAAAAGGACCTTTTTGGTTCAGCAAAATCACAATTGTTTCGTGAAAGGACCCTAAATAAATGCCAAAAAGAGCATAATTACGTTTAGATTGTTCCAGCTATTTTTCGCAAAAAGGACCTTTCGATTTTGCGCAATCGCGGCCAATTTAAAAAAAACACCGCAGAAAACAACGAAACTGTATTTTTGGCAGAAAAAATTCGGGTCAAATTTTTTTGCCGGATGCGGCATCACGCGCCTTGTGTCCTCCCTCCATGAGCGCCCTAAAAAAATGTAATTATGTGTATGTCCTTTCAGCAGTTTTTTATGAAAAGAATCTTTTGGTAAAGCAAAATCGCAAAACTTTTGTGAAAGGGCCCTAAATAAATGACAAAAAAGGGCATAATTACGTTTAGATCATTCCAGCTTTTTTCACAAAATGGACCTTTCGTTTTGGCGCAATCGCGGACACGTGCAGCGTATTACGCCGCGAAAACATTCCTAGTATAAAAGATGGTTTAACTCTTCGCGCCAATGTACAGTTAGTTGCTACATACATATATGATGTAGACACAATTTTTAATACACACCTTGATCAGTTGACATTTACTCTACTTAATTATATCTCAGCTAAAAGTATTCAAAGTGTAATGATATGAAAGTATATTTTTAGACAAATCTATAACATTATTTCGACGCGGCAAACTCCAGATGCTTTTTGTGTATATTAGAGATCAGAAGTTTGAAAGATTAACTGTGTGTATTCTAAAATAATGTTTAAAAGAATAGATGGAGTATTTTGATTAATCTGCACTGCACGTTATAATCGAATCTCACTCAATAAATGTTGTGTATGGACTTCTCTTTCTCGCTTAATGAGAAAACTTTTAGGAAATTTCTCTGCTTCGGTTCAAGGACTATAGAGTTGCCTTTAATTAGTTCATCAGGTTGGAATCTATAAATTTCATAGGAATTCTACAAGAATTATAGAAAGCAGCTAGATGCTCCTGAATTTTGCAGCATATATACATTGTTATAAACTTGGCCTTAATA
Organism: Guadua angustifolia; assembly: GCA_036346375.1. Taxonomy (NCBI): domain Eukaryota; kingdom Viridiplantae; phylum Streptophyta; class Magnoliopsida; order Poales; family Poaceae; genus Guadua; species Guadua angustifolia. The sequence continues at coordinate 19,506,644 of CM070502.1, forward strand.
AATAATAAGATCTTGGTGCACCTGATTAATGACAGTTATTTTGTCTAGACTAACCATGATTTAAGGTTTTAAGATGAGCTAGTGCTTGACATTGGTATATTGGGTGTTCTTGATATTTATGGATCCCCAAAAGGTATGTTTGACAAGAAAGTATGAAGATTAAAGCTTGAGACTGGAAATGAACTTAGGAGTAGAGTTTGGATCATTTTAATAATATGTTTGGCTTTTGTTTTGATTGTACTATTAAGGGGGTTCAAGACTAGTAGCTTAAGCATGCTAAGGTTGGACAGCTAATTGTGATGCACTCTAAGTGTTTCTAGCTCAAATCTAGTTAGAGGAAGCCAATAAACAAAGTTAGGATGCCAAAATTGGACTTTGTGTGAAATCTCAAAACTTATCGGGAAATTCCAATGAGAGTAAGGTGATCCGAGCGTATTGGAGCACCAGTTGAATCAATTCAACAAAGGATTTGTTCTGTAAATTTCTACAGGAGTCAGATGATCCGGTGGCTCGAACTATCAGCCAGATCAATTCAATAGAGTACACATCTAGAAGTTTCAACAAGAATCAGATGATCCAGGTAGGTCAGATCAATTCAATAGAGGACATGTTCTGAAAGTTTCAATGGAAGTCGGATGATCCGAGTGGGTCGGACCACTAGTCGGATCAATTTCACTGAGGACATGCTCTAGAGATTTCAATGTGATTGGATGATCCGAGTGGATCGGATCAATTTTGCAGAGTAGGTGTTCTGAAGACTTTGCATAGGGCGAAATGATCCAACGATGCCAGACAATCCGACTGTGCATAACAGCTATATTTTTTACCATTGGAAGTGTTTAAACCAGATAATCTGAGTGGGTCCGATAATACGACTCAAAAGCATATTTTGAAAAATGTATGTCTACCAACTAGTTTCTGAGGAGTTGAGCTATATATGGACCTTAAGGGTGTTTATTTGTAGAGGTTGACTGTTCCATCTTAGTATTTATCCTAGTGAGGACCTTTAGGGTATTTTAAAGTTTGGATTGAAGATCTTTTGAGTGCTTGAGAGAGTAAATAGACTTAGTTTGTGCAACATCCTAGTTACTTGACCTTGTGAGGTTCAAGTGAGTATTTTTGACTTGTTACTTTTGCAGGTCGGTGACTCCTAGATAATTTAAACGCGTTTAGCTCAATGATCTTCCTTAGAGACGTTTGTGGAAGGCACCGGAAGTCTTGTGAATATTTGAAGTTCACCTATCCGAAGTGGAAAATGACTACTATGAGCGGATGGCTTCATTCCTCGTGCGGTTGCAGGTCGAAGGTATACTCTTGCAAAGAGTGCTCCAACGAGGAATAGGAAAATCGTCGAATCTCTGAGACATCGATAAAAATTAGTTGTGCTCCTTGTCTTTTTTATGTTTTCATATGTACTTTATTGTATTTCCATTCCTAGATTCCTATAATTGTATAGGGTTGGAATTAAGTTGAAAATTCACGTAAAAACCCTAGACACTTAGACTGTGCTAGTAAAGTTCAAATCTTAAATTAAACTGTTGTTGCAAAAGAATCCTAACTCACTCTTTCTTGGACATCCGATTCACCTCAATATTCTCTTGTTCTTTTTTACGTGGCATTCTACAATATGTGCCATCAAACTTTTTGACCACCTATTAGACTAAAACCATTTAGATTGGCTATATAAAATTATATTGTTAAAATACTTTCATAATATTATAATTTTATTATTAAATATTAATGTAAAGTTATAAAAGTATTAATTAAAATTGCATTTTGAAAACTATAAGAAATCAAAAGTATCAAGTAAAAAGGAATGGAGAGAATGTAGGGTAGGAACTATCATGTTTTCGTCAACCGTCACTTCATGTGCTGCTGGGCGAGCCTTCGAAGTTGGAGCAGCCTTTGGAAAGGCATATGCAGCACTGGGCAGCGCACATGTCTACTGCTCAAGTCGGTCAGCGGAAGGACATCGATAGATACACATGTCAATTTGCTACAACTAGGCAGTACTTCGGAAAGCTCCAGTTGGTTAGTACAGTTAGTACAATGAAATGACAAATCTATTAAAGTTGGCAAGTTTGCTAGCAAAAGAGGCATGCCACATGTCAGCCATCCGTGAAAGATTCAAAAAAATCGTGATTACATTTGAAGTCCTTCCAACCGTTTTTTACGAATTGGATCTTTCGGTTCAGTGAAATCGTGAAACTTTTATGAAAGGATCTTAAATAAATACAAAAAAATACGTAATTACGTTTAGATCCTTTCAGCCATTTTTTACAAAAAAAATGCCTTTCGTTTCAGCAAAATCACGGATTCTTCATGAGAGGACTCTAAATAAATAAAAAAACATAATTACGTTTATATCCTTTCAAACGTTTCGTATGTTTTCTCACTTTGTTCATATGAGGGAACAACGATCGCGGCGTGGCACGCCACGGTCACTCATCTAGTTGTTTCCTACTCAGTGTTGCTCCACTACCAGTAGTGTACTTTATGGTTTCTCGGTTGAAAGATGTATGCGATGAAACTAGGGTGATATGAATTTATTTTTTACTCTATCTTAAATTTATTTCTATACAAAATCTATTATATATCGATATAAATATGTCTCTATAGTCTATAGAAAGAGTAAGAGCTTATTATAAACATCTTCTTATATAGTGATATTGTCTTCGTGCTTTCGTGATTTTTTGATAAGATTTTTCATGTAAAATCCGTTTCTCGTTCTTTTGATCCTATATTTTTATTATATATTTTGTAACATAATTTCTATGTAGGTAGCAGTTAGCCCATTTGAGGATGGCAATCATCGTCCAACTGCTTGTATCAGGACCTAATTTTACTTTTTTTTTTACTTGCGACTGTACCATACACTAGTCATATGGATATCTCTTTAGCTTTACTAAGTAGAGATTTCTTTAGAAACACACGTTTATTAGGAGGTAGAAAAGCTAGAGATTAATCAAAAAAAGGAAAAAATTAGGAATTTTTTATATTAATCAGGAAAAAGAAAAGATAATGTACATCTAGAAGTGGTATTGGAGAAAAAAAATTGCATCATCTAATATTTATGGTCTAACGTTCTGATGATTATATAGAAGTGGTATACTCCTATACCGATACAATCTACCGTACCAAATAGGAACTATTCGTGCCAGGCTAGAGCTTAGATAGAACAAATTAAGTACACCTTTCCTTTTCATTATTATCCTAGCAAATCGTTTTAAAAACTATTGTCATTAATTTGTTCTTTACAGGTTACACGTTAACACAAGTTACACAACTGGACGCCGACTCCCATCAAAGTAGAATTGTGCAAGCTCTTCATGCCCTTCCAGATTGGCAGAGGACAAGATCACATGACTACATGAGCAGCAGCCGCCTCCCATATCCCAATCGGCGGATCAAATTCACGAAGAAACATACTTCGCCATAATTTCACAAGCAACAATTTAATTCTCTCTGAATTTTGGAATTGACTCCTACGTTCCAAATGAGACAGACTAAACGTGTCTTATGCTTTTTAATTCTTGAATTATACTCTTTCCATCCTGTAATATAAGCCTTCATTCTTAGGAAGCGTCTCATAATATAAGTTTATTGCAACAATCAAACATGTAATTATTGCAGTATTTCATCCATAGGCCACTACTTTAATGCTGAAAAAAATAGGTATAAGTAATTGTAGGGCATGCATGGTCAAATAACATTAACTTTTTATTAAATTTAATGCCCATGGTAAATGTGGACTTATATTGCAAGACAGATGAAGTATGGAACATAAGAATTTGCTATTGTAGTATCCAAACACTCCATCTGTTCAAGTTTATAAGGTGTATTTCTTTTTAGCATAGTAGACCAAGAAGATAATAAAAATCTATATTACCTTTAATTATTATCACTAAGCACTATGTTTAATACATACATATAAAGAATATAAAATAAACATAGTTATTTATTATGAAAGTAGTGAAAGCGCTGTCCCAAGGGACAAGAGAACATTGGCCAAACAGCACCTTACTACGTTGACGCATTGACACATTGACCTCCATTGTCCACTTACGTTGGTTTACTGCGACAAGGTGGTGATCCTGGTATGATCTAACAATCTCGGGGAGTGATACTGTTCATCATCCGAAAACGGTAATAGGTTTTTGGTGTTTTTTTTGTTGCTGAATGTTGGTGGTAGGTTTGATGCTTCTCCCAAGTGCGGATGTGTTCATTTTTTTCTCGACGAAATTAGGTTCTTTCAGAGGATAATAATGTTTTCTAACCTGTCATGTCAGATCTAAATTTTTTCAGATCAACATCGGTAAATTCTGCTAGACCTTCATCGGGGGTTTCTCAGGTGTAGATTTCGCACAATGGGGTGAGCGGTACTCTGAGATGCCTTGATAGATCTCGGTCTTCTTCTGCAATCCGTGGGGGTAGATGGCCGTGGAATAACAAACGGGCTTGGAAGGGTCCTTTGCCGAAGCCTAGATCAACTTTGTTGCCGACGTTGGGAGATTTTCTTGTTCCAAAGCTTGCAGAGGTTCAGAGCAGTCATGAATTCTCTTTGCCATTGCATCATCGGCCAATTGGTTCGAGATCCTGAACTTATGCGGATTCAAAATTCGAATTCTGAGGTTGGTGGGTGTTCTCAGGTTGGGCTGAAGTGCAGTCTGGGCTTTTTGTCCACTTGGGCTTGCTGTAACCCGGGTTTAGCTTCTCTGCATAGAAAACTCTCGCGTAAATTAACCTTCTCTACAACGAAAGCTCTCGTGTAAACCTATTGCTTCTGAGGGCCGGCGCTCATTTGCGGCTGTTGTCATGGCTGGAGGTGCTTTCGGCTCTGCCGACGGTGGGAGTGCTGAAGATGGTGAGCGGCGACAAGACCGCAATTTCGTTGGTCAGGGTGCTGAAGATGGAGATCGGCGACAATTGCGCAATTACGGCGGTCAGTTTCCCTTCAGACCCTATCGAGGTGGCGGTAGGGACTGTCGTGACGAAGAGGGTGGCCGTGGATGGGCACAAAATCTGGCTGGTGGACGTCGAGGTGGGCGTGTAGGTGGTGTTGGCTCTGGTTTTGGTGCTGGAACAGGTTCAACCTTTGCTGTTTCAAAGGGCGGACAGAATTGTGCCTTTTGCAATGGGATGAGCAATGTCAATTCTTCCGAAGGTGCAAACAAACAGATGAGATATGCTATTGAAAAGGGGGATTCTTCTGGTTCTCAATCCATGAAGCATAAGGGTTTGCAGCTTGTGGGAGAACCAATTGCCAAGAAGAAGAAGAATTTTGTTATCTGTTGTGAAATTTGTGAGGAAGAGCACTTTACACCCCAATGTCCATTGTTGCATGGTCCAAAATTAGGGATGGCAAAAATACCCGTGGGTCCGGGTACCCGTGGGTACCCGACCCGATGGGTCCGGGTCTAGGTCCAAATTTGGACCCACGGGTATATTATTTCGGGTCCGGGTCTGGGTCCGGGTCCGGGTCCGGGTCTCATTTTGGACCCGTGGGTACCCAAACCCGGACCCGAAATATTGAAATAATATATTTACGTGAAGGATACAAGGAGCACAAGCTAGTGCGTGGCGCGTTGGTAGCACACTTGCGCATGAGTTAGCTGATCCTGAGTTGAATCCTGCTGCATGATTTTGCCATTCCATCTCTTTTCAAGTTGGCGGCTTGGCGCATGAGTTAGCGCCTTGGTAGTCCATGCCGGCAGGATGTGATCGTCCTCTTTTTTAGTGGGTGGGCTCTCCTTTCCTTGGCAGATCGTGCCGTTCTATTGGGCGGAGTTGGGGCCCATCGTGTTGGGCCACGCCATGTCACGAAGCTCAGACTCCCATACATTGCCCGCGCAGCCGCAAAAAAGTAACCAACCTTTCTTCTTTGCATCGTAAATCTCGCCATTGAAGCAACGCCGATGTGAGAAAAGCACGAAGCGGGTTGGTATCGGGTCCGGTGCCGTTGGTCCGGTACCGTCGGGTCGGTTCAGGTCAAGTTTGGACCCGTGGTGACTTCGGGTCAGGTCCGGGTCCAAATTCGGGTTTGGTCCGGGTCCACGGAGGTGGACCGGAGGTACCGGACCGTTGCCATCCCTATCCAAAATCGGCAGCAATGTTTTGTGGTTTAGCTGGAGATGGGTTAGGGTTTTTCATATTCCTTATTCAGTTGTGGCAAAAGTTCCTCGAAAGGTTTCAACAACAGCTTTCATCAAGATCATTGAGGGATCTGTTTCGGTGGAGCTGGTCAGGAAGGAATTGGCGCGCCTTATTCCGATTAAATGGGATTGGGTGGTGCGGGAGCATGGGCCAAATGCTTATATTGTGCCTTTTCCCTGTCAAGTGGAACTACAAAGGATGATTTCAATGAAGCGGCTTCGGACTGATAACAATGAAGGGGTTATGGCTTTTGAAGAATGGAATCATGAGATAAAACCGAAAGCAAGATTACAGAAGGTATGGGTTCATGTTTATGGGGTGCCCTATGAAATAAGGTCATTTTTGCCTTTGTGGGCAGTGGGTACCATCCTTGGAGCTACTCAACGCGTAGATATGAGATCAATGCGCAAGATAGGGGTGGTTCGTTTATTGGTAGCTGTTCTTGATGTTAACTGTATTTCGGGTGATGCGGATATAGTTGTTGATGGTTGCTTGTATGAAATATTCTTTAAAGTTGATAGAGTTGTAACTAACAATTCTTTAGAATCTGAGATTGAGGAGGAAGATATTGAGGTGGAGGATCAGGGAGAGCATGATACTGAGATGGATGATGTTCAGGTTATGGAGAAGTCCAATTCTGATGAGGGGACTCGACCGGTTATACATTCGGGTGACCCTTGTCGCTCTGAGGCGCAGCATCAGGTGAAACAAAGGGATATGTTTCCGGTTCATGAGGAAGGGGTTCAAGCTCTGGAATCCTCTTTGGGAGGTGAGGCGCAAGATCAGGAAGTGCCGAGGGATTTGTCTTTGGTGGCTGAGATGAATAATTCACACAGCATGCATGGGATTCACAAATCCACACTTGATAGCAGTTCTTTGGTTGAGGAAGATAGGACCGAAAATCTGGATGCTCCAAGTTGTGTTCAAGTGCCTACTCATGCTCGGCTGAAGAATTTTCCTTCGGTTGCTGATATGGTTTTGGTGCAGGAGGGTATTGATTCGGCGGTGGATTGTCTGTTGGATGAAATTGCAACCAAGGTTTTGGCTGAGGATGCTACTGGAGTTAGTCAGGATGAAGAAATAAAGGAAGATTCTTTGGGTGATGAGTATACTGCAGATTTTTCGGTAGGCAATGTAACATCAGCAGCAGTGTCTCCGATGTGGGTTCCTGTGTCTGATAAGGTTGCTGCCAAGGGAGCGGATCAGCAGCACATTGTTCCCTTCTCGTTAGGTTGCCATGGTCTTCCTCGACAGACTTTACAAGCATTAGCAAAACAAAATGGAATTCGTGCAAATATGTCTAATCTTGATATGGCGGATGCTCTTGAGGCATTGAATGTGGTGATTGGGATTGATCGGGTTCCACATATCTTTGTTTGGGAAGTTTTCTAGGAAAGGAGATCTAGTAAGAGAATTGCGGCCTTTGGGAGATGGAGAGTGATGGAAAAGGCGAAGTTTACGCGCTAAGAAGAATTTGGATTTGCCATCTAAATCGGTATTTTATCTTTCACATCAATGTCGATTCTCTAATTGTATCTAGAATTTCCAACTTAGGAGTTTCTATGGGTAGAGATGATAGTGAGATTAGTTCTTCTATTACCTCTATTAAGAATATTGAAATAGATAGACTTAGAGTTTACGGTAAGGAGTCCAAAATTAAGAGCAAATCTTCCTCACCAAAGATTAACTTTGGTTGAGGTAGGAGAGGATGCCTTAGATGATAGGCTCAAACATATTCTTGATGATTTTGAAGAGCGGGGAATGATGAGGATATGATCACATTTGTTGTAAACTAAATCGATCCTCGTAAAAAGAAATATAACTCTCGGAGAATGTTTAATTTGGGTTGTAAAATAAAAACCCATAACACCATCCAAATTGAGTTTTAAATGAAAGGGTTTTACGAAATAGCAGAGGTCTTGGAGACTTGGCTAAACATGGTTACTTGGAGGATTTGGTAAAGGAGGAGCAAATTGATTTTGTTGCTCTCATGGAAATTGGTCGGGATCAGTTCCCAGATGTGACCTTGAGGAAGTTATGCGGGGGTCGGGATTACATTTGGCATTGTATGGCTCCACATGGAAGATCAGGTGGAATTCTTTTAGGAGTTGATGTGACTGTTTTTGATATTGGAATTATTGATGAGGGTGACTTTTATGTCAAATTTACACTTAGAAATAAATATGATGATTTTAAGTGGGCGTTATATACTGTATATGGTCCTGCTCAACAAAATAACAAACATGCATTTTTAGTGGAAATGGCTCAGGTATGTAGCAAAGAATCATTACCATATATTATTGGTGGTGATTTGAATATCATGCGTAGGCCTGAGGACAAAAGCAAAAGTAACTTTGAGACTAAGTGGCCGAGGTTATTTAATATGGTTATCCAATTACTAGATCTCAAAGAGATTGAATTGTCTGGACGACATTACACTTGGGGCAGTAGTGGTAATGATCCCACTTTTGAGAAGCTTGATAGGGTATTAGTGAGCACGGAGTGGGAACACAAATTTCCTCTTTCGACGGTAGAGGCTCGAGATAGAAGCCAATCGGATCATACACGTTGCTTACGAATCTTGGTGTGTCCTCTCATAGTACTCATCATCGACTTTTAAATTTGAGCGAGGTTGGTTCCTAGAGAGGGTTTCCATGATTTGGTTGCGAATGTTTGGCGTTCGAAACTTCGAGGCCAAAGCGCCATGCAGCGATGGCGATATAAAATTAGGGCTTTGAGGAGATATTTGAGAGGATGGGCCAAACATGTTGTTAGGCATAATAGAAAAGAGAAAAAGGAACTTATTAATATGATTGATTCAATTGATAAAAAGGCAGAATTAGATGTCCTTTCTGACCAAGATATTCATATGAAACATGTTTTAAAGGAATGGCTAATTTATTTATTGAGGGAAGAGGAGATAAAGTGGTATGAAAGGGCTAAAGTTAAGAACCTATTGGAAGGGGATGATAACACCCATTTTTTTCACTTGGTTGCAAATGGCAAACATAGAAAGCAAAGAATTTTCAAGTTAGAACAAGAAGATGGAGTGATTGTGGGTGATGTTAATTTGAAAGCATATATTACAAACTATTATAAAGGTCTTTTTGGTTCTCCATAAAGAATAATTTTAGTATGGTTGAGGATCACATCGTTGATATTCCTCAAGTATTTGTGGAGGAGAACAGATTTCTTACCTCCTTTCAATGAAAAAAGAAGTTAGGAGGTTTGTTTACCAAATGGAACATAATAAGTCTCCTGGCCCCGATGGATTCCCGGCTGAGTTTTATCAAGTTTTTTGGGAATTAATTAGAGGGGATGTGATGGCTCTTTTCACTGAGTTTTTTGACAATAGTTTACCTTTATTTAATCTAAACTTTGGGGTAATTACTCTTCTTCCGAAAGTTAAAGATGCTACAAAAATCCAGCAATATAGGCCTATATGTCTACTTAATGTTATATTCAAAATTTTTACCAAAGTTGTCACTAATAGACTGTGTGGAATTGCGGGCCATGTAGTGCATCCATCCCAGACAGCTTTTATGCCCGGTCGAAATATCATGGAGGGTGTAGTGATTTTACATGAGACTATTCATGAATTACATGTTAAGAAACTTAATGGGGTAATACTGAAAATTGATTTTGAAAAGGCTTATAATAAAGTTAATTGGTCTTTTCTTCAACAAACTTTACGTATGAAAGGTTTTTGTCCAAAGTGGTGCGAATGGATTAACAATTTTGTTTCTGGTGGTAGTGTGGGCATCAAAATTAATGATGACATTGGGCACTACTTTCAGACGAAAAAGGGTCTTAGACAAGGAGATCCTCTTTTCTCTATTCTCTTCAATATAGTTGCTGATATGCTAGCTATATTGATAAACAGAGCGAAGGTAGATGGCCAAATAAAAGGTGTCATTCCGCATCTTGTAGACGGTGGTTTGTCTATTTTACAGTATGCAGATGATACCATATTGTTTATGGAACATGATTTGGAACAAGCAAAGAATATGAAATTATTACTTTGTGTATTTGAACAATTATCTGGTCTGAAGATAAATTTCCATAAAAGTGAAATATTTTGTTTTGGTGATGCAAAACAATGTGAGGATGACTATACTACATTATTTGGGTGCGCTGTCGGTGCATTTCCTTTTCGATATTTAGGAATACCAATGCATTATCGTAAGCTTCAGAATAAGGATTGGAGTGGAGTTGAAGATCGATTTAAGAAGAAATTAAGTACTTGGAAGGCTAAGCATTTTTCCTATGGGGGTCGCTTGGTATTACTAAACTCAGTACTTAGTAGTCTTTCAATATTTATGATGTCCTTTTTTGAAATTCCTAAGGAAGTAGCAAAGAAGCTCGACGTTTATCAATCAAGGTTTTTTGGCAGGGTAATAGTACAAAGCAAAAATATCATCTTACTAAATGGGATATTCTTTGTAGGCCCAAAGACCAAGGAGGGCTAGGTATAACTAATCTGGCGATTAAGAATCGATGTCTTTTGAGCAAATGGCTCTTTAATCATTAAATCTGAGATGGGACTTGGCGATCTTTGATTAGGAATAAGTATTTGTATTCTCGGACCTTATCGCGAGTTAAGATTAAACCTAACAATTCTCATTTACGGAAAGGTCTCTTAAAGGTCAAAGATTATTTTCTGAGATGTGGGTCCTTTCAAATTAATGATGGTTTCCAAACTAGCTAGATTCTGGGAAGATGTTTGGGTAGGTATTAGTCCTCCCCTTAAGGAGCAATTTCCTAATCTGTATAATATTGCTATTAATCCCCACGTATCTGTGGCAAAGGGTTTGGGCAGTGTGCCACTTCATATTTCGTTCCGTAGAGCGTTAGTGGGGGACAGATTAAATAGTTGGCTAAGCCTAGTCGCTAATATTGCTCATATTCAGTTATCAAGTGAGAAGGATACTTTTAGTTGGAATTTATGTAAAAATGGACAATTCTCGGTTCGATCTATGTATCATTTTCAGATGAATCAGGGCACCCCTTTGTCCCATAATTTCATTTGGAAGCTGAAGATTCCTTTAAAGATTAAGATTTTCCTTTGGTATCTTCAGCGTGGTGTCATTTTGATAAAGGATAATTTGGCCAAGCGAAATTGGGTGGGCGAACAAAGGTGTTGTTTTTGTGATTGCAATGAAACGATTCAACATCTTTTCTTTGATTGTCATCACGCTAGGTCTATTTGGCGAATAATGCACATAGTTACGGGGTTACGACCTCCTATTTCTATGTTCCATATGATGATGAACTGGCTCAATAGTATTGTGACTCATAATAAAAAATAGATTTTTATTGGTGTGGTGGCTATTTGTTGGGCAATTTGGCGTTGTCGAAATGAGATTGTGTTTCAGAAGAAACGATATGCTTCGTTTTTGCAGGCTATTTTCAGGGGAACATATTGGTTCCGGTTTTGGGCGCTACTACAGCGTGAGGAAGCACGGGAGACACTTAGTTACATCGACTTTAAATGCGGAAGTGGTTGCTATGGAGCTTTTTGCTAATAATGGATGGAAGCATAATTATAGGCTTTGTTATTTATAAGTTTTGCATTATTAATGTAATATTTTTTGTGCGTTTGTTCAGCTATGTAGCTGATAACTTTATAATAAAACTGGGCTATGTGCTTTAGCAGAGGCCGGAGGAGACTCCTTTTTCTAAAAAAAAATTATGGATGTATAGAGGGAACATCGTCAAATTTTGTACTGGAATATGAAATACGCTCTATATTTATGGATATGATCATTCAAAAGGAGTGTAACTTACTGACACAGTTAGCAATGCATCAAATTTGGTGGTTACATATACTTGGCTATCTACCCAACTGAGTCATACGCACATGTGCCTGTACAAGCAAAAACAAACAGTACAACATCACCAAAAACAAATAGTATAAACATGTTTACAAGTCCCAAATTTAGAAACAAATATAGGTTAAAATCAAAATCAAATTCCTGAATCCTGATATATAAATTCATATCGGGGAGAGTTTTAAAATGGAATTAATTAGGTTTAGGGAAATTTTTTTGCAGTATCATAAATAAACTCTAATTCATTATAAAACTATTATCCTAATTTAATTCAAATTGCAATCTAAATTCATAATATAATTAATTATATAGAAAAAGAATTCCAGATATTATATCTCTATATTATTAAAAAGCTACTGTGTCATTCTTCACCATGCACCGCACTCAGCCTTCCTCACAAAAAGAAAAAGAAAAAAAATCAGCATCGATAAGTAGTGGGACCGGTTGCCTCACCCCGCGACTCCTCTGAGTCCATAATTAAAATTCTAAATATTATATAAAACGATAATTCTGAAAAGGAAGTAAATATTGAATTTTTAGATGATAGAAGAATATATTAACTCTGACCTCTGCATCTTAAGATACATATAGCCAACCAATTATTACAAAGTTATAGCCAAAATACTATCTGAAAGATACATGCTAGAAAACAGAGTTTCAACAATCCATGAAAAGGATAATGCAAAACTCTCAACCCACACATAATCATTTACTAAATCTCCATCCATGGTCGATGAATAATTCCCTGATCATCACCTCCAAAGATTTGCATGCCACTAAAATCACATCACGATACTCTTGTCAATGCAACATAGACCACGATCACAACCAATTAATATACATATAGATAACATATAATGGATTAGACATTCTTTTCTTATCAAAAACAACATTATTTCTACATGGCCAGATAGACCAACATAAAGCGACAACCCTGATCAAAATGTGAGCCTTTAACTCCTTTTCCAACCCCAATAATCGGTTTTCAAACATATTGTTTTTATTCTTAGGAGATGACAAATTAAAATTTGCTTGTATAATGCACCATGCAAAACGAGTGTACTGACAGTAAAAAATAGAAGATATTGTATGGTTTCCTTATTATTATAAAAACAACATTATTTACTATCAATTCAATTTCTTTTACTATGGTTATCTTTTGTCAAAATAACCCCTCGATGGAGGTACCAAAGAAAAAATTTTATTATGAATTGAACTCAAATTTTGAATTATTATAAAATGAAAATTGTAAAATTGAAGTAAAACTTATTTAGGAATCATATATGAGTTGAAATCCCGAGATGGCATTATAATTCAAATCACAAGTAAATTTTGGTATTAATTAATTTCAAGTCAGGTTAACTAAAGGTCACAGATAAAATTTACAGTCCAACTTTTTTTTAAAATAAAATGAATTGAACTTCCAAAAATATTGGAAACAGAGTCATATCTATGGCACCTAGGCATATGGATATGGATTATTGAATACTCCCTCCGTTTATTTTTATAAGGCCTATTTTTTTAAGTAAAAATTGCAAAAATGCCACCCCTAACATTGCCTCTCGCTAAAATGCCATTCTTTTCTCATTGATATGTGGGACCTTCTGTGTCTATGACAATGGGCCCAAGTGGCATTTTAGCGAGAGGCAATGTTAGGGGTGGTATTTTTGCAATTCTCCTATTTTTTAAATAGTCTTGTTTACAAATGTAAGGCTTACATATAGATTTAATGAGACATTTCCTTCTATACCCCTATTTATTTTCTCTCATCTATATGTATTTATTCATTACCACCCACACAAAGTATATATTTCATCTTCCAAGACAATTAAGTGGGGGCATCTAAGTCATTTTTTCTCGTATCTTTCTCAATTTCAACGCAACCTTCATCCTTGTGCAAAATCAAAATACGCCTTAGGGCAGTCCCAACCCTCCACCTCAGATGGTGTCTATAGAATTAATTACGCTACAAACTAAGCAAAAATCTGATGTGGCATAGGAATTAAGGAATGGAGAGAAGGAAAAACAAAGAAACAGTGTCTTATGCAAGAAACTGGGTCGATGCGAGCTCCAAAATGCAAGAAACAAGCAAAATTGGGGTTGGACGTTTCTGCGCGCTAATCAATCTGTGTTTGTGGTGCATGCATTGGTTTATTGCTCTCTCTCTCTCCTCTAGACACTGCTCATGGAAACCATGGGTTGGGAAACAATGCATTGGTTTATTGTTCTCTCCTCTAGACACTGCTCATAGAAACCATGGGTTGGGACTGCCCTTAGGCTATTCCCAGTGCTAGTTTCATTTGAGTTTCAATATCATTAAATGCTATGCCACATAAGCAAAGATAATGACATAGCAAGAAATTAATGATGAGAGAGATGGGGAGAGTTTTATTTAGATGAGAGGAGTTTCATCAAGATGAAACCTGAGATACACGTTTATCTAGACAAAGATGATGTGACAGTCTTGAAACAGTGTAATGAAACTACGCACTGGAAATAGCCTTATAAAAATAAATGGAGGATTAGTACACTGAGAAAGGCCGACATATGCATGGCGCGTCCCAACCCGGCCCGTCGGCATAAGCTTGCTTCGGCTATAGCTTAGCAGTTCGCATGCAGTGCCAATCTGATCTCTATAGCCGGCTCGATGTACGAAAATCTGGCTAGCTAGCGCGCTAGCCTGAACCTGTCAAAAGATGTGATTAGACATCGATCTAGACGCTGCATTAGCCTTACGTGACGTCAAATTTAACCACCATTGATATCGCGACTGAAAGCTCATTTGTTGAATTAACCTAATGAGTATATATGTCTTGCAAAAGTTAAGCAGATCATGCATCATGAGTCGCAATCAGCAGCGTGAATGCGTGATCATCATCTGATTATCTTGCTCCAGATGCTGCCTAGCTAGTGACAGGGCGTGCTGCTGGTGTGAGTTTTCCGGCAACTGGGAATAATCAGTCATGCCGACACTGGAAGAAACGACTCGTTGCTGGCCCACAACGCAGGGGCCGGCGTTTTCAGGATCTAACTTAGCCCGCATAGGCTACATATATATCACTGTACATGCCATCATATTCATATAAAATCTAAGGAGAGAGTTAGCAGCACGCATGAGGCTTGATTGCAGCCTCAAACGCACTGTGTGCCGACCTTTTCTGTTAGGGACAAGTGAATTTTCTGTCCATCGATCGGATCAACATATATTCAACGGCTGAAAGCGCGTGCGTATCTTTCGATGCAACTTAACTTCAATATATTTGAGCCTTTGATACATCAACATATATACTATATTCGTAACAGCAAAACATCTTTTTAGAAAAAGGGAACGACCCAGTTGCTTTTTTTGAAAGCTAGTAAACGAGTTTACACCAAGCAACCTCCTGGGGATGCCAGCTTACAACTTCAGTTCAAACAAGACTACCATTTACTGAAAAACAAACGAAGCAAAACAACCCAACAGCAAATACTACAACAAAAACCTCATGTAGATATACTTTTCTATAGACATTTTTTATCTCTCTCTATAAATTGCCATAACATATTGTAAATAAACTTTTCGTGATATTTTAGAAGTTGTTTTAAATGTGGAGATACTATTTTAAGATAATTAATTTAGATAAAGAACATGGAATGTAGACTGTAGAGGTGTTTTTTAGGCAGTTTTAAATTGTCAAAACAAAATTCTTATAGAGATATTTTTTGAGATACTCTTAAATCGATCTTATGTTGTGGAGATGTTATTTGATGTATTTTTTATTTTCTAGAGGCATTCTTTTAAATGTTTAAGACATGTTGTGTACTATTAATAAGAATTACAATAACAATATAAGCAAGTTGTGATGTGAAGATGAGATAGTTAGTTGTCTCTTCGGCAATAACGACGCTACGTACTGCACATAGAGACATCACTGTAAAATAGGTATAAAAGAAACTTCAGTGTACAATAAAAACGTATGTACGGGCCGGGCTAGCTATTCCTCCGGGTCCGAAAACCTTTTGTGCCGCGAGAGCTATACGTGACAAGTCGACGCTAGCTGACAACCTCATTTGGGGAAGTGTGTGTGCGTGCGCAAACGCGGCCGGACCAACACCATGCAGGTCCCCCTTTCGGGCTGCCAGCCATTTTCCCCGTCGACGTTGAGCCACACGGAGAAAAGGAGAGGAGGGGAAGAACTTTTAGGCCACTGGATTGTGAGAGGAGAGCGAAAAGAAGCTTCTAGCATGCACCGATCGATCGAGGAAGATCGGCCGAGGAACCGGTGGTTCTGGTTAGCTAGCACACTGCAGCAGCTGCGCGCTAGCTCCCGGCTGGAAGAAGCTTCTAGCTAGGCGATCGAGCGCGCGCGCGTACGTTGCTGTTGCCGACCTCAGAAAGGCGATACGTATCCTTCACCTTCTGCCGTCGCTCGTTTCATGTCACTCGAAGCTGGCCTGGGAATGGCAGTGTAGTGAAACCAAATCGTCGTAAATAACGATCGATGTAAACACGGCGCAAGCAATAGCGTCATTGCTTAGCTATTTTCAACAATAGCTAATAGCTAATGCTAGTTGTGTTGTGCCAGATCGAGCTAGCTAGCTAAAGAAAGACGCTCTGGTTGTATCACTACAGACCGGAGGAAATTGTAGTGTGTTACAAAATTAGATTAACACGTAATATATAATAACGAGCTTCATTAGACTGTTTCCCAGAAGAAATTGTAGTGTTTACAAAATGAGAATAACAGCGTACCTGCCGGCAGTCGGAATCGAAGCCATCAGTGGGCTAAAAAGGTCAAAAAAAAAAAAATCGAAACAAAAGGGAATTTATCATGAATACCTGCGACCTAATTAAAGGGTGTTTGGTATAGTTCAGTTTCACCAAAATCTGTAGAGTTGGTAGAATATGGTATTTCTAGCTCTAGAAATTTATGGAGCTGAAACTGTGAGTACATTAAGAGTGTTTAAGTGGATCATTTTATTTATATTTTATACTAAAAATATAAACTTAATTCATTTTATTTTAGTCTATAACCTTTAGATCTAAGGTGGAGCTGGAATTTAGAGAGCTCTGCCAAAATAAAGCTTAAATGTAGAACTTTTCTAAGCCGAGGAACAATGCAACATGGCATGCCTTGCTGGCAAATGAGATGGACGATGCTTCTAGCTCCGCGTTTATTTAACGAGAATGATTAATGGAGATGGCAGTAGTAGCAGAGGAAAGCTGGCCTGCAGCTGATCAAACGAGTAGACTAGCGGAGTGAATTTGTGGAGCTGCCAAACAGCGTTTCGAGAATCGCTCGGGGTGATTCCGTGAAGTGATTCTCTGAAATGAACTATGCGCTTCTCGATTCACTCCCAACAAAAGTGTTTCTCCATAGAGTTTATCCGAATCACTTTGAATCACTTCTCCGGAGAATCACTTCTAACAGAGAATCGAGAATCGAGAGAGCTCTACCAAACAGGCCCTATATATAAATCGCCTGCGCGTGATCCCATGCGTGTGAAACCGTTGAATTCCTTCTCTCTCTTTCTATGTTTTTTTTTCCAAAAAGAAATTAACAGACCATTGGATTCTGACTTCTTGTACGAAATCTCAGATCGGCTAAAGAAGAGTGGTATACTATAGTCTCTAGAGTATAGATTATAATACTTCTGCTTGGTCTGTACTCCATTAAACTAGGGAAAAGCAGCTGTTGAAAAGTCTGTCTGGTCTACTGGAGGAGGAACAAATTGCCGCCTTTGACAATTCCTTTATTCTTCAACGTTGATGGATGGAGTAATGTTCCTTAAATCAAACTTAATTATTAAGCCTGCAGCGGCGGGCCGTGCAACTAAGGGCAGTCCCAACCCTTCACCTCAGCTGGTGTCTATAGAATTAATTACGCTGCCAACTAAGCAAAAATCTGATGTGGCATAGGAATTAAGGAAGGGAGAAAAGGAAAAACGAAGAAACCGTGTCTCATGCAAGAAACTGGGTCGTCGCGGGTACCAAGACGTAAGAAATGAGCAAAATCGGGGTTGGACGTTTCTGCGCGCTTACCAAGCTGTGTTTGTAGTGCATGCATTGGTTTATTGCTCTCTCTCTCCTCTAGACACTGCTCATAGAAACTATGGGTTGAGAAACTATGCATTGGTTTATTAATTTCTCTCTCCTCTAGACAATGCTCATGGAAACCATGGGTTGGGACTGCCCTAATGTACGTGATTAATTTTTTTTAAGAGAAAGCTTTGACTCACTGCCAGTATATATGGTGTCATCATGGATACCTAAAAAGTAGTACTAGTGTACTACATATGGTCATGGATGGTATTGACAATAGTCTCTCTCTCGTGCATTCATATACTACTTACCTTCGTAGCTCTAAAAAAATAGTGTCATGCGTGCATCACTAATTCC
This sequence comes from Guadua angustifolia, assembly GCA_036346375.1. Taxonomy (NCBI): domain Eukaryota; kingdom Viridiplantae; phylum Streptophyta; class Magnoliopsida; order Poales; family Poaceae; genus Guadua; species Guadua angustifolia. The sequence goes on from CM070502.1 coordinate 19,525,007, forward strand.
CGTCGTATTACTAGCTGCATCAAAATGTAGTGCTAGAAATTAATTAGTGCCAAGCGGCCGGGTGAGCTTAGGGAGAAGCAGCAGATCGTAGACCTGCTGCTGCCAATAATGTATAAAAGCTTTCACTGAACAAAGAATTAGGGTCTATTTGGTAGAGTTTTAGATCCCAGTTTCACCTGAGATCTGAAACTTGTAGACTAAAATAAAGTGAATTAAGTTTATATTTTTTGGTCTAAAATGTAAACAAGATGATACATCTAGACACTTTTAATGTATTCACAATTTTAGCTCACGGATCTGGTGGAACTAAGAATACCTAGCTCCACCAAATTCCTAGCTTCACCAGATACACGAATCTGACGAAGCTGAAGTTCTTCCAAACACACCCTTAATATCACATGCCAGCTAGCTCGCCCACAAAGTTCGGCATCGATCGGTTCTGGGACGGACCTCCCGTGGTTTCTAGAATATGTCATGTGGCGTCGTGCCTTCTCTGACGTGGAGGTGCTCAGAACCAACTCTATCTGCGTTGCCGAACCACCAAATTATCTAAAGCTCAAACCAAGGACCAACCCATATGCCCCCACCCAGCAGCCAAAGGAACAGCATGAAGCAAGACGGCATGACCTCTCGTCTCTGAGGGTCGACGCAGGATACATAGAATAATTAATCAAGGTTATTCGCAGTGCTTTCAAGGGAAAACTCGAAACCGCTGAATGGTTACACCCATTATACCGCAAGGAAATGGAGAGAAACGGAGCGCGCTTTCTTCAAATTACGATAGATCCTTCGCGATTTTTTGTGAGATGAGAATAAATTTTTTTCTTCGCGTTTAGATCCTTGGGTCGGTAATTTACGGAAAAGCCTCCCGTTAAGTCCAAATCGCGAACAAGCCCTTTTCTAATTTTTTAGGATAGCGAACAGGTCCAAAAAGATAACAAACAAGTCCTCGCTTCTTACGTTTAGGTCCTTTCGCCGCTTTTTCCCGAATAATTGTTTTCGCCATTAAAAACCCAAAAAATGTTTTCACACCAAAAAACGGAAAAATATTTTCGTCACAAAAAAAAAAAGATTCATCAAGGTTTATGGCAGCTTATGGATTTGCCAACAGGTTGTAACCGCGGGTTTTTTTTCAAAAAAATGTAGATTCGTCCGCAGATTTATAGTGACCCGCGGATTCGCCGGTGGGTCCTAACGACCCATTTTTTAAAACAAACGCAACAAAAAAACCCGAAAAAAATATTTTCAGCACCCAAAAAAACGAAAACAATGTTTTTGTCCCGCGGATTCGCGGGTGGGTCCTAACGACCCATTTTTTTTAACAAACGCAACAAAAAAAACCGAAAAAATGTTTTCAGCACCCAAAAAAAACGAAAACAATGTTTTCGTCACCAAAAAAACACGGATTCATCGAAAGTTTATATCAGCTTATGGATTTGCCAACGGGTCATAACCATGGTCTTTTTAAAAAAATATAGGCTCGTCTCAAGATTTATAGCGACTCGAAGGATTCAATCGGCCCTAACTAATTCTTTTTTTTTAACAAACGCAACAAAAAAAAACTCGGAAAAATTGTTTTTGTCACCCAAAAAACCCGGGAAACATGTTTTGGTCACAAAAAAACAAAGATTCATCGAAGATTTTTCGCCCTTTTTCCTCTAGGCTATTTTTCACCGGTAGGTGGTTTTGCAAACATGTATTATTACTCAGTGAACACGTAGAGTATTAGGCTCGACAAAAGAAGGTTGTCATCTCTGATAATTTTTTCCCCTTTTCCCTCTGGACTATTTTTGACCTGTTGGTGGTTTTGCGAAAATAAAAAAAGTTTATTTTTCCGAGCGCATGCTATCGAAATTCAACCGGCGCAGCGTAGCGCGCTTTTCTACCTAGTTAATCTTTAAGACTCGTAGGTTTTGGTATGCTCATTCTCACAGCATCAACATTGGCATGGCCATCTGCCAACAATAATAAAGCTATTTAAGTATGGCGAAAGTGTTTCTTTACTTTTGCACGGGAAAGTGTTTAAAATTTTGGTTGCATGCAGGTCGCCTAGAATAACATTACGCTCGGGTAAGCAGCAACAAATACTAGCACCTATCATCCCCAGCCATAAATACACATCGTCTTGAACAACGACATGATCACTAGCACCTATCAATCCTTCACCTTAACTGGTGTCCATAAAATTAATTACGCTGTCAATTAAGCAAAAATCTGATTTGGCATAAGAATTAAGGAAGGGAGTGAAGGAAAAACAAAGAAACCGTGTCTCATGCAAGAAACTGGGTCGGCGTGGACACCAAGACGCAAGAAACGAGCAAAATCGAGGTTAGATGTTTCTGCGCGCTGATCAAGCTGTATTTGTGATGAATGCATTGGTTTATTGCTCTCTCTCCTCTAGACACGTCCATATACCCTCTAATTAATAACGTCTTGGTACATATTTTACTGCTTAAAACGACATCTAATAGTGATATAGAGAGAGTATGAATTAGAAAACTATGCATTAACTCTCTCTCCTTTAAACACTGTTTATATAAACCTATCCCAAACGTAGTACCATCAGCGGGTAGCTAGCGCAGTTCGTGAGAAAGAGAGAGAGTAGGGCCGTCGAGTAGAGCGACGTGCTGACAACTAGGGGCCGAGCGCGGAATTAACAACGGTATACGCCCTTCGAGAAATCTTACTGTTGCATACGTACTGGATGAAACGGATTAAACAACGTTTAAACTGTCCGCGTCGCCATGCACGCCCGATGATCTCCTCTTCCCTGTCTCATCGTTGGCCCCGTCAAACGCACGGACCATCCCGTGCCGCGCCTCCAAGTGTCGGCCTGTGCCGCGCCGCGCTCTGGCGAGCCGGAGCGCCTAGTTTGAAAGGCTTCACAACCATCGCAAATCCATAGCGGTCTCCGCGTCAAACTTGTCGATACCAATACCATATAAAACTATGCCGATTTAATTTTCATACCCATTTAGTTTTTGAAATAGTATATTTCAGTTCCGATTTAGTTTTTAAAATAGTATGTTTCGGTACTAATTTATACCAACGTGCTGTTTCGGGTTTAGTGTAATAATATATATTTATAAGTATATGAAAGTTCACTTTAATATTACTCTAAACATATGGTACTATCAAGTATAACATATAGTTTAATAGACCGTATTATCAATTCCACCAGTGTTATTGGTATTGATGGGTATCCAAACTAATATAGCCGGTTTCGAAACTAGTATGATACATAAGGTTATATTGTATTGGCCGGTTTAGATGCTGAAAATGGTACATATCGGCCATATTGGCTAATATATATGGTACTGGTAACTAGCTCCATATATCTATCCACCAGGCCAGAGTGCAGATCAATTCTATCTCAGTAGAGAAATATAGAACATTTATGTATTATAAAATTTGAAGTTTATCAATTTTGATCAACGGCTAGTTCAATAGTATGTATTATACTCCTTCCGTTCAGAAATATAATGTCTATAATTTGAATAGTCTTATTTAAAAATATAAGGCTTGCATGTAGATTTATTAGGGCTTTTTCTGTTATGCCCTATTTATCCTCTCTCACTATATGTATTTTTTATTGCCACCACACAAAGTATTATCTCCCATCTTCTAAGATAATAGTGATGTATCTAAATTATTTTCTCTTATACAATTTCTTAATTTCACTGCAACCTTAATCTTTATACAAGGTAAAATACGCATTATAAATCTGAATAGTGGGAGTATACCATAAAAGTGATACAGTTGGATTCATATTTAAAAGTACTTTCTTATTATTATAATCTTGTAGCTATGAACAAAGTATTGTCAGAAAACTTAATAGTCAAAACTCAACCTTAAATATCTGCATCAAAGTTAAAGGGTGTCTTACATTTTTCAACAAAGAAAGTACTCGCTCCAGTCACAAATAATTGTCATTTTAAATATAGATGCAGTTAAACTTTTAAAACTTTGATTGTCAATATCTTGTTAAATATTTAAATCGGATACATAACAATCATATGTGCATATTTTTCTTGAAAAATACTTAATAATATTATAGTTTTATTAGGTTTTATAAATATATTATAATAAAAATTAGTAGTTAAAATTATGTTTTAAAGACCATATTAATATCTAAAATGATGATTATTTGCGATCTGAGGGCGTAGTATAAGCTAGTTCGCCACGAGTGCGCGGTTAAGCGCGCGCGTACGATGGCCAGGCCCAGAGTCCCCAATCCCGCGTACGGCGTACCTCTATATAAGCGATAGCTTGCTTGCATCCAAGAAGCCCGCACAGGCAGGCACACCTAGCTCTCGATCAGCGCTTGCAAGTGCACACACCGCACATACATACATACAACTCCTGCCAATTTGAACAGCTTAATTATTAGGTTGCACTCATGCTGGCCATCGCGGAGAGCACGGCCGAGCCGCCGCTGGCGGACAGCTACTACGCGCTGCTCCGCCGAGGGGACGACGATGGCTGGCACGAAGGCAAGTGCACCACAGTGCCGCCGTCGGTTCAGGGCCTGCTGCCCGTGGCGGAGTGCGACCTCCCGATGATCGACGTCGGGTGCCTGACGAACCAGGCGGGCGGCGGGGGCGCGGAGGCGGAGAGGGCGGCGTGCGTGGCGGCAATCGCGCGGGCGGCTGCGGAGTGGGGCTTCTTCCAGGTGCTCAACCACGGCGTCAGGCAGGAGCTCCTGGACGCGATGCGGCGGGAGCAGGCCCGCCTCTTCCGCCTGCCGTTCGAGGCCAAGTCCACGGACGATCTGCTCAACAATTCCTACCGCTGGGGCACCCCGACCGCCACGTCGGTCCGGCAGCTGTCCTGGTCCGAGGCCTTCCACGTCTTGCTCGCCGGCATCTCCGGCAACCAGTGCAACTACGGCGAGCTCAGCACCCTCAGGTACGGACGTGCGCCTTGGCAGCGTCAACTTCATCTCGTTACTAGCAATATAACCAGTGTCCACCAGTCTAGCTAGTACCCGATCGACATGTGTGTCGCTCCTGAGATTCAGATTCTCTTCTCCAGCGAAGTACAGGGATTTTCTCATCTCATGTACCGGGAATCATATCGGAAAGCCTTCCCTTCCCAGAGGGACTAGTTGGTGTCTAGCCTTCATCCAGATATTTTCGTTTCTTAAAACATCTAAATTTTAAATCCTTAGATCAAAGTATCAAACCTTCTATCAAAACACAATTCCACCTCTCTTCACAGTTTATGGATCTCAAAGTCGATCCAACACTTCATAATTTGGATGTTTCTTATCTAAGAAAACATCCGGGTGAAGTTTATCAAAACCCCTAAATATATTCCATCGGGTTATATGACTGCGTCGACGTTGATGAGTGCGGCGGAATAAGCACCCGGGGAAAATGAAGTGATAGTTTAATTACGGGGATTAAGCTTGCAGGACAACATCACCTTTGGGGTGTTATGGTTTATTTGGTCGAGAAGTAGATCCGATCCAAAGCTGCGGACTCGTCTGATGCGGAAAATGCAACAATTCTAGTTTTTTTAGTAAGGCGGAGACGCAATTAGTCCATGTACGATGTCTACAACTATATATACATCAACTACTAGCATATAATGGCTGACAATCAGATCATGAGAGCGTCCTGTCATGGTAAAAATATATTGATACGATCTCTTATCAAGATGTGCGGTACAATCTCTGGTAGTTAAACATTCGAATCTACTTAGGAAAGTTAACAAGACAAGAATTAACCTAGTTAGTTTTATATTGCTTAGGAAATAGGAAGGCCTTCAGGTCGGCAAAAGAATAGTAGTTACAGTATGATAACTTTGACAAGTTGCTGATGCTGTGGACGCTGCAGGGATGTGACGCAGGAGGTCGCGGAAGCGATGTCAAAGCTGGCCAAGACGCTGGCGCGCGTGCTCGGCGAGAGCCTGGGCTACACCGGCGAGGACTTCCCGGAGGGGTGCGACGAGACGACGTGCTTCCTCCGGCTGAACAGGTACCCGCCGTGCCCGTTCTCGCCGGACGCCTTCGGCCTGGTGCCGCACACGGACAGCGACTTCCTCACCGTGCTCTGCCAGGACCAGGTCGGCGGGCTGCAGCTCATGAAGGACTCCCAATGGGTGGCCGTCAGGCCCATCCCCAACGCCCTCATCGTCAACATCGGAGACCTGTTCCAGGTATCGCTTGTACTTCATGCTAGCTACATCCATGCTGCCCTAGCTTTCTACCAACTTTTCATTCGCGCACGAGAAGAAATCGATGAAGATCCATCATTCACAAGGTACTTAGAGGCTTAGAGCCAATGGCTGCATGTGTACTCTCCAGTAGCTGGCTGGCTGTACTGCATACCAGTACAGCATCTGGGGACATATGAGGAGTGCTCCAACTCTCTAATCGTGGACGTTGCCTCGCCGTACATAACTGCAGCTTTCGTGCTTGTGTGCGCTGTACATCTGTGTACTGCTTTACTGCCGCAAACAAAAAGCCAAGGGACAGGAAAACATTGCGCAAAAGCGAGAGGCCTGTCGACGACACTCACGTGGTACATTGCAACTTTTGCGAGGGAATCGAGGGAAGGAAATTACAACAGTGTATGTGCTACTGCTACAGTGCTACTAAACTAGTAAAGTCTAAGGCTCTGTTTAAAGCAGTGGCAATTTATTGAAAGGTTTTAGGACTTAGTTTAAATTTAAATTAGATTCTAAAATATTTTAATGGAATACTCTTAATTCAAACACTCCTAAAGGTATTACTAATTTGCCAACGTCTTAAACGAGGGATCACAAGATCTGGATTACTTACACAGCTAATTAATCAGCAGAAAAATGTGCATATGTCCACGGAGTTACCCTTCTGTTTTGAAGTGCATTCGATCAAGGATATATTCTGATCTGAAGGTCGGTTCGTCGTTTTCCTCTTTGATTTTATTTTGCAGGCATGGAGCAATGACAGATACAAGAGCGTGGAGCACAAAGTGGTGGCCAACGCGACGACGGAGAGGTACTCCATTGCCTACTTCCTTTGCCCATCGTACGACTCACCTATCGGCACGTGCAAGGAGCCTTCCCCTTACCGGACGTTCACCTTCGGGGAGTATAGGAGAAGGGTACAAGAAGACGTCAAGAAGACGGGAAAGAAGATCGGGCTCCCTAATTTTCTCCTGTAGGTTGTTCTTGGTTCTGCATTCGCATGGCTATAATTTAAACTTCATCATGCATGCAAATTAGGTTTTGCTCCAATGTCATCGCATGTTACTTGATCTGTACTACCATCAGTGTATAATATAATTAAGAATTCAGTATGAGTTAATTTGTTTGTAGCTTAGTTTGGTAGCGTACAAGAAAGTACTGGCAGGAGAGCGTGCACCTAGGAGGCTAGGACTAGGATAGAATTCATACAGTTTATGTACAGGGCTCTCCCTTTTGTTTGCCCAATTGATTGCTTGGCTTGTCCTTTATTTGCTTATTTTTTGGTTGTAAAGTGCAGTATGTATGTTGGTGTGTGGATGTATATATACGGGACCGAACACTTTGCATGTATACGTAATAAGTTAATTTCTTGAGAATTTTTACTGTGCACTACTATGGTAGTATATAACGGTAGTAACCGTAGAAATTAAATCTGACCGTTGATTTGTCGAGGGCATTTTGGTCTTTTGGCTTGAGGTTGGGGTGGTGCTGAATGCCATTTTACTCAATTACCATTATACCCCTCCACGAGACACAGGGTTGGTTGCTGGCTTAGAAAATTATTTACCATTATATCCCTTCACGGGTTATACTACCCATACTACACATGATAGTATAGTCAAATCTAATCTAATCTCAACCTTTGGATCTAAAGAAATGGACGGCCCATATTCATTCTTGTGTATTGTAAAAGAGCTCAATTTCTTTTAGAAAGTGTTGGCATAAAAAAAACGTGAAAAGAGGTCAATCGGCTACAACACACTGGACGGACACCAGGTTCTGAGGTTCGAGACGTGCCAACCGATTTGATTTTGCAATCAGTAAGATAAACATATAATACGCTCAAAGCCGATCTAGCGAAACAATCAGTAAAGATCTAACTAGCTAGAAAGAGCCAATCAAATCTAAGGAAACAATAAGTCTAATTAGCCTATTAGGGCTAACTAGATGATAAGAGGAAAATCAATAATCGGCGATGCGCAACTTTATTGATCAAATCATATTACAAGGTTGAAGCTAAATTACAGAGGCTACTTCTAGTCGACAGAAGGTAAAAAAAGTAATACGAGTTGTTTGATTGACTGTGTGTTCTTCTCGCTTGCCCTTGACTATCTTTTATAGCTGTTAGCCGATCTTATCCACCTTCAATACGCTGCTTATCATGATCCATATTGGTCTCAACTCGGACAGTATTCCTCTCGTTTTAGAATATCGGCCACAATCAATATTTAAACCTTTTTTCCATATTCGATATCGTCCCAGATATCTTTTGATCTTTAGTTTGATAACTTGGTCGCACCTTGCCAAATTTTGATGCAAACAGAAAGTTAATTAGTTTGATCTTCCTAGGGTTCTGATTTTTTTAATGCAGTCGATCTTTATCTCTACTAATATAAATTTGTAGTTCGTGGCAGCGGTCCGTTCTTCTTAGCCCTCCTCCTTCTGCCATATCTCCAATAATGACCGGTCATTATAGCTAATTATTCTTTCCTGATTTACAGCCAGCCATATCTCTCTAAATATGGCTGATTATTATAGCAAAATCCCTAATTATTGCTGGTAATTAATAGCCGGCTAATCATTCCTTTTGTGGCAGTGGTCCGTTCTTCTTAGCTCCCCCGGGCCATATCTCAATAATGGCAGCCATTATAGCTAATTATTCTTTCCTGATTTACAACCAGCCATATCTCTCTAAATATGGCTGATTATTATAGCAAAATTCCTGATTATTACTGGTAATTAATAGCCGGCCAATCATTCCTTTTGTACTCTATATATATTGTACAGTTTTCACAGAATCAATCAAGAGAATTCATTCAAAATCTCCCATGTGCCGCCGTGGCGAATGAACTCGACGAACTGATCAATAAGTGACGGACCGACATAAATGGCCGTGAGGCGTAGGAGGCTGAGCGCCGCGGTCAGTAGTAATTGCGGCAAAAAAGATAGCCAGAGCGCGACGCCTATCGGGTGCCGTGATCCCAGCGCCGACCAGTTAGATGTGAACAAAGCGTATGACACTTCGACGCGGTTACCCGGCGACACCGGTGGGACGTTGTCGGCGGTGAGAGAGTCATTGGCATACCCTTTGGAGATAAACGAGTTGATCCAGCTGAACGTCGCGAGAGAGAAACGACGCGGCGGCGCACAGTGTGGCGGGCGCCTCGACGATGGTGTTTTCTGGTTCACTTTCATAGGCTCCGGCATTATGGCTGATGAAGCCAGTGATGGCTAGGTACGTCAGAGGCATGGAGACGAGTAGGTCGGCAAAGGCGAGAGGGTCATCTGGGAAGAGCAGCGAACCGTCGGCGCAGCGGACCACCCCCGAAGAGGAGAAGAGCGCGGCGCCAAGGGCGGTGGCGATCTAGAAGACACGGAGGTGTAAAGGCTAGGTGACAGTGGTGACCCCTTTCTCCGAGATGACTGACCACGTGGCCATGGCATGCGCGACGAAGTGGGTGGTGAAGAAGGTGAACTCCACGGCGTGCGCTGCAGGCATAGCGAGAGGAAGAGGAACGCGAGCTGGTAATATAAATTGCAAAAGAGATAAAAATGATTGATTTATTTTTGAGATTGGTAATATATACTAGCAATAATAGCACGCTACGCTGCGCCGTTCTGTAGACGAATCCGTATTTTTTTAGAAAACCGTGGTTGTTTTTTTTATGCATTTCGGGATATTTGATTATTTTTTGTTTTTTGTGTCTGCTAAAAAAAATAGGTCGTTAGGGCCCGCCGGCGAATCTATGGGCCGCTATAAATCTCTGGACGAATCTACGTTTTTTTTAAAAAACCCGTGGTTATGACTCGTTGGCAAATTCATAAGTTGCTATAAACCTTTGACGAATCTGTGTTTTGTTTGTCGATGCGTGTTTTTTTTAGAAATTGCGGTCGAATATGTGTTTTTTTGTTTTTTTAAAAGAAAAGTGCGGCCGTTTTTTTTATGTATTTCCTTTTTTAAAAGGCTGCTCGGACCCGTGGGTGAATCCACGAATCGCTATAAAACTTCGACGAATCTGGTTTTTTTGGTCAAAAAAATGGGTCGTTAGGACCCGCCGGCGAATCTATGGGTCGCTATAATTCTATGTATGAATCTACGTTGTTTTAAAAAAAAAACCCGCGGTTATGACCCGTTGGCAAATCCATAAGTCGCTATAAACCTTCGACGAATCTGTGTTTTTTTTTGTCGATGTGTGTTTTTTTAGGAAATTGCGGTCGAATCTGTATTGTTTTGTTTTTTTAAAAGGAAAGTGCGGCCGTTTTTTTATGTATTTCCTTTTTTAAAAGGCTGCTCGGACCCACGGACGAATCCACGAATCGCTATAAACCTTCGACGAATCTGTTTTTTTGGTTGGCACATTTTTTTTGTTTTTTGATTCCGTTTCTTAAAAATTAGAAAAGTGACGAAAATATTTTTCCTGGGAAAAACGGAGAAAGGACCTAGACGTAAGGAGCAAGTTCCTTTTTGTTATTTTTTGGACCTGTTCGCTATTCCGAAAAATTAGAAAAGGGCTTGCTCGTGATTTGAATTTAACGGGAGGGTTTTTCAGTAAAACGGCGCGCCAGGGACCCAACGCGATGAACGGGAAAAAATTTCCCCCTCACAAAAAATCGCGAAGGACCTATCCGTAATCTGCAGGGATCTATCCGTAATTTGAAGAAATGGAGGGGCTTTTTTGCAAATGTCGCAAGTGACAGGTGGATCGGCTAGAAGGGCTCCAATCTCTAGCGCTATAATGGGTGCAACCATTGCTACGTATAATATATTTGGTTTTAATTTATACTGGAGAAAAAACTATAAAAAAACTTTTGTAATCGGGAGAAATAGATGTTTGATCTTGTAGCACAATTTTCTTTTATTGCTTGACCTTTATGTTTCGTTACTAATTTTATTTTTCGTAGCAACGCACGGGTATTGATCTAGTATTGCTTTATGTCCTACTTTGATTAGGAAATAATTGGAATTTCTTTTCTCTTTATTTATTTCTCATTTGAATCTCCGTGTAAAGGATCTCCTTATTTGTATATATCTATATCTATCGAAATCGCTGCTCTGTGCGTTTGTGTTGCAACACGCACGCGTAGGCGCGATTGGGACGGCCATGGTTGGAAGCAGGGGCGGAGCCACCTTCCGACGAGCTGCTCGGACTCACCGGAGACTGAGCCATGGAGGTCCAGCGGTGCTCTGCCACTGCGATACCATGGAATCAATAGTTTTTATCACTTAACTTGTTAGTTCATATTCAAGAAAGATAGTTCACAGCTGAAAATTAGACTAGCTAGAATATTGGAATGGAGAGCTCATTAACTTGTTAGTTTACAGTTGTAAATATGTAATTGCTCATTTGCTCTATCAGGTCTATCACTTAGTTAGAGTTAGTGAGGGATTGCACTAAGTGATTTAGGTTTTGGCTACGGTATTGATTCGAATTTGTAAATTTCAAAGTGTGATGGTTTTTGGTGGATAAAGAAACTCTAGAAAGCAATAAAACTCCTGGAAATACAACAATCATAAAGCACAAGTTGCATAGCAGCTACAAGAAATTTGCTATTCCTTTTATTTTTATCACCGTTCCACCGCTAGTCATGTGTATATGGACTTATTCGTGTTTATTGGCGTTAATCATACTTACCCAGGCTCAGAACAATTCATGGCTCCGCCACTGGTTGGAAGATTTGATCTGAGACGCCTGCTCAGTCACAAGAACTTTCAGCCGAGAGCTAAAACTTTAAACTGAGAATTAAAACTTTCAACTCAGTTTAAACTTTCAATTTTAAACTTTTTAGTTAGATTCTACACTTTCAACTTCACGAAGAGCTTTCATCTTAGATTCCAAACTTTAAATTTTTGAACTTTCAACTGAGATCTTAAACGAACATATATTAAAAAATCCAAGGAACTTTAAACTCGAAATTATCCGTCGGCGGCGGTTGAAAGGCCACGATCAACAAAAGAGGCATTTTGTAGCACGGTCTAGGGTTTGTGTGGGGGATAAGGACTGGATTGCGGAAACAGGGCTTGATCCTTTTCGTCATCCTGAAATAACCTAAGGAGCGGAAGCGAAGTGGGCTAGGCCCTATCCGTTCTAGGCACCGGGCCTCTTGTCGAGAACCGAGTGTCACAATTCGTACCCCGTATGCACGTGCAAAATAGCGAAGCCCCGACATATAGATGACGTAAGGAGACGCACAAATACTATTACCGGTCTACCATGCGTAGGAGTTTGTAACTCAAAACTATAGTTTTATATATTTATTTTATTTTTTTACATGCTGTTTTGACATCAACGCGATCTTTAATACACATATTTCACCACTACTTCTCCAATTATATGTTAGTAAAAACTAATAAAAATATAATTGTATGAAAGCACTTTTCATGATAATTCTATTAATATCATTTCATGTTATAAATCTAAATAGTTTTTTGTATACTGGTGGTCAAAGTAAGATATGTCACCTTAGTCTCCAAAATACCCGTATGAACCTGCATCCTGATTAACACCTTAGTCTCCAAAATACCCGCATGAACTTGCATCCTGATTAAGCACCTCTCAGACCCGATCGTTTGGTTATCTCTCACTCTATATATATGATGATTAATTTGACAACAATATTATATACGTGTGATGATTTATGTGACAATAATATTTGTGATGAAATACAATATTTATTATGGAATAATTTATTTGTATATGAACTGTGTGGGTTTGTTTGTTTATTTATGTCAGGGGATGCAGCGCAGGCAACAAAAGGTGCAGTGCAGGCGTATGGGATGCACGTTGCAGTAGGGGTGAAAACAGGGCAGGATATATCCGCCCGATTCGATCCCGAATCCGTTTAAAATCTGTACCGATGTTATCCGTATCCGTATTCGGAAAATCCGATGAAATATGGGTTAGGATATGGGAAGAGTAAAATCCGATCCGTATCCGAAAAATCTCATGTAATATGGGTTAGGATATGGGAAGAGCAATATCCGACCCGATATCTGGTAAATATCCAACCCGATATCTGGATAAAATCAGTTATTCTTCTATTAATTTGATTCATTATTGGATAGATAGAATAGTTGTTTGATACTGGCACTAAAAACACTACTTTGTTATTAAGTGTGAACTTCAACAAATCTATCAACAAACAAATAGAATGATGATATAATGCTTTTACCTAAATTGATTTGTTCAACTTATTTGATAAACTTCTTTTCTATTCAAATTACTGGAATTAGTTGAGTCACTAAATTGCACCTCTAACTATACTACTATCCTACGTTGAAATAATTATGACTTGAAGCTAATGTTGTAAGGTTAATGCTTCATTCGTTCTTTTACGTACACAATTATGTACTATACTACTATCCGATTATGATATCCGATCCCGACCCGAATCCGTCAGGTATCCGCTCCGTGTCCGAATCCCGAATAATCCGAATTCGTATCCGTATTCGGGACATCCATATCCGACTCCGAATTCCGAAAAAAATATAGGTTAGGATACGAGACGAGCAATATCCGCCCGTATACGACCCGGTTTCACCCCTACGTTGCAGCACATGCATGCGAGATGGACTTACACTGCAGGTAGAAGAGGATCCGCGTAGGTGGCATAGCTTAGGAGTAGCATGCAAGGGACACAGGTGCAGGCCCAGCACGCGAGGGACGTAGGTGCAACGAGACGGAACGCATAGAAGTCTACGTAGACAGAGTTATGCAGACGATCGAGTAATTCATGTGAGAGCAACAGGTGAGCTGTATACGTGTATGTGTAAGTTTTGGGTTACGTGTAGGCATGTGTTATTGAAGTAGGTGAATATGCATACATGTACTTAATTAGAGGAAGAAATTAGGGTTAGCCTTGAGTATATTAGGTGGAGGGAGGAGACCTCCCGGCTAAGCGTCGCAAAGAAGATTCCAGGGGGCTCCGGCGGCGGCGCCGCAGAGAAAAGAAGCTGTCGACGCCGCAAAGAAAAGAGACCGACGGTGCACGCAAAAAGAGAAAAAATTGCTGGCCGTACAGAGCAGCAGTCAGCACAGCAGCCAGTGAGGTGACGAGTGGCAACAAAAAGTGGAGCTCCGTGACGCGCGAACCATACGGCAGACGGGCAGAGAGCTCCAGGTAGGTGCTGCGCAAGGAAACAAAGGGAAGGCTTGCTCGTGACGTGCAGCTCCTGGAGACCTAGCATGCGCTGCACTGTTGAGAAGTCTGCTAGAGCTGCACTACCGAAGGAAGAAGATGCTGCACTGTTGAGAAGTCTGCTAGAGCTGCAGTACCGAAGGAAGAAGACAGTGGAAGTAGCTAGAGAGAGTGAGGAGAGAAAAAAAAAGAAGAATAAGAGAAAGAGAAAGAAGTAGAAAATTTGAGAGATTATTTTAGGGTTATATTTTCATTAAAAAAATTATTTTAGGATTATGTTTTCATTAAAAGAATCCTTGTGCGCATTGTTTGAGGAAAATCAATGAGTATAGATCTACTAATTCAAGTTTTTGTACCGTTGCTTTCTAGTATGCATGATTAATCTAATTTCTTTTCATGATCTTAGATTAATTACTCTAGATTGATTCTATCAGTTTGATCATTATTTTATTAATTTTCTAAAATTAATAAGAATAGAAAAAATAGTTTTAGATGTTTTCTTTGCATCAATCACTACAAGAATCGTAAAAATTGTCGTTAAGAAATTTCATTTAAAATAAGATTCATTGCCGATTTAAAATAGTTATTTTCGCCGGCAATAGCCTTATTTTCGGACCACGGTCACGAGATAAGAAGTTTAAAGTTATTAATTTTCGCTTAAACCCATTTAAAGTTAGTTATTTTCGTCGCCAGAACGCCGACGACGAAAGTAATTGCTTGAAGTTATTTTTTCTTCGCCACGACGGACGACGGAAGTAATTAATTTTCGCTTTTGCCTCAGCCCACTTTAAAGTTAATAAGGTTTATTTTCGTCGGTTTACGTATAGCCCACGAAAGTTAATAGTTAATTTTCGTCAGCTTATTCGGTCCACGAAAATAAATTAGGTTAATTTTCGTGGGTTTTTCTGGCCCACGAAAATTATTCTGTAGCAGGGACAAAAAAACAGCCCTTTAAACCTTTTTTCATACAGATTTAGACAAATATATCATTCATAACAATTCATGCATATATATCATTATATCATCCAATTCATCCACACATATATCATTCGTTTCAAATCCACATCATTCATTCATCCACACATATATCATTCGTTCAAATCTCCAAATCAGACACAAGCACTTCATACACATATATCATTCATCGAGATTACATAACATGAGATTCATCCACACATAATCAATCTCATTTCACATATTATTACCAAACATCTCAAGATTACATAACATGAGGGTCATTTGAGTTGTGGCCGCCACTCATGAGCCAAATAGGTTTTAAACGAATTGAGATGGCCTCTCGGAATCCTAAAGATCAAAATTCACGATTAGTCAAAAAATTGTGGGAAGTAACAAAACTAGCCAAGAATATGACAAGTGAAAAATGAACATGCTCTCAGGTGCTGCTAGCTGTGATGGCGGAGTTTGGTAAACCTGGGGCGTATTTGTCCTCGATCCCTACGATACAGTAGACCAAATTTAGCTAGATTAGAGTAAGTTCTGCTAAATTGACCAAATTTAACTAGAATCCTAAGTTTAGTTACAATAGACTATGTTTAGCTAGATTGACCTAATTTAGTTAGAATAGACCAAGTTTAGCTATAATAGACTAAGTGCGGGTACAATAGAGTAAGTTTAGCTAGATTGACCAAATTTTAGCTGAAATACATCAAGTTTAGCTAGACTTAGGCAAGTTTAGCTAGATTAGAGTAAGTTTATCTAGAATATACTAAGTTTAGCTACATTGACCAAATTTAATGAAAAAGACTAAATCTAGCTAGATTGACCTAATTTAGCTAGAATATACTAATGTGGATAGAATATACTAAGTTTAGCTAGATTGACCATATATCGCTAGAAAAGACCAAGTTTAGCTAACCTCGAGCTGCAGGAGAAGGTGCCGGAGGATACATCCCCATTGTGGCGGTGGTGGTGGCTACGCCATGGTGGAAAGACAATGGTCTGCCTCCTGCCGAACATTGCCTCAGTAAATGCAATGTGTCGGGCTTATATATTGTTGCATGCTCGAATGCTAACTGCTGAGGGCTCAGACTTACTTGAATAGTCATTGCTGCGGCCATGTAATGAGCATAGTATGCCTCCGCGACCTTTTGATGTTCATCTCACGCCTTAGCTCCTCGCAAGAACCTAGCAACCTCTACCTCCTACTCGAGGGGCGATGGCTACTAACCCCGAGCTCATGAAGAAGACCCTCTCGAGCTCAAGACTCCTCGAGTCAATCACTCCGTGAGCATGGAGTACTTTCAAAATACGTAAACACAAAGGCTTTAGAACTTCAATTTATTGCTCGTGATTAACAAAGTTTGAGAAACTATGACATTTTACCGCCCATGGCCCTTTCCGCCTCCGGTAGCATGCATGGCCACGCCACATACGCTCCTTCCGCCAATCGTAGCCTTCACCATGACGCCTCGACCATTTCTCGCCCATATCTCTCCCGCAGTGCAGTTTAACTATACAACTTAGAGCTCAAAAGTTGATAAGAACTCAATGAAAATTGTGGATAACTCACCACGATCCGAGGCCACCCGAGTGCACAAATGCCGGGTGTGATGGGTCTGGCCCCTATGACCTCGCACATAAACTTCGATGTCACTCGCTCAACACCACTTTGAGCTTCCTCAGAGCTAGGGGTTAGTGGCATACATATACTTGTGAATATGTTCTTGCAAATATTTGGTACGACTGTCTTACCATGCGCTTAGCCATACGGATGTGTCCATCACCGCCATACGATGGCCTCCGCCGCCTCTGCAGCTCTCAGGCTTCCTTGACTTCGCGATCCATTCAGAGAAGCCCATCACGACAAAGAGCCCTAGAAGCATCCGGACGGTCTTCCATCCACTAAGTGTGACTGCACACATGTGTTAATACATCAAAACAATATTAACATCACAACCTAATGACCATGAACCCTAATATGCTTTACTCGCCCATACTCTTCTTCGGTCAAGTAAGTTTCCGAAGCTGACCGAAACTTGTCCGTTCGATGCCCTATGCCCTTCAAGTACATATTTGTTGCTTGAATCCCGCATTAGAGAATGCATCCCGACTACCTTCTTCGCATTGTCATGGAACACATTAGTCGCGTGGCCCAATTCGGCAGGATTAGCCAAACGGTAACGTTTCTGCAATGTCAAATTTAAGAATTGTTATTACAAAATTGCTAGTAAATACAAATCCGTAGGGGTTATAGAGAATCTTACCTGTAAGTCGTTCCACACCGCTCGCCTCGAGCATTTACATGGTTCACATCAGAGATAGCTTGTAATGCTTCCAACTTGTGGCGTGAATGCGCCACCACCTCATTAATCACCATTCCTGGTAGTGCAAACGATGAGGTTACCCAAGACGGCGTTAACTCGCCTATGGTGTCCTCTCCGCCAAAACCCCTGTCATCCCATGAGTGCAAGAAACACAAACTCTATAGATCTAGTTCTAAAGTAAACAACATAAAACAAACATAAATAAATGTTCTCACCTATCGCCAACCGGTTCTGATCACAATCTTGTCCTCCTCATGCGGCACCGGAGGAGGGGCGACAAGATGGCTCCTCCTAGTCCGCCTCAAGACTACGCTTAGAACCAACAAATTAATCCTCCCCGTGCTCCTCATCCTCCTCGCCGATCTTCATCCACCGGTGCTCCTCATCCTCCCCGTCCGCATTTTCATCCACTGGTGCTCGTCTCGCCTGCACGAGATTCAGACCGCCACTTCTTCCTCCGACACAGGTCATCCTGCTAAATTATATAAGAGATAAGTACATATGAAATGCTAGGTACATATAAGAGATTAGTAGATATAAAATGCTAGGTACCTCAAAGACTTCTTTCTTGTCTTTAGGTTTAAGACAAAATGGAGCGCGTGGCTTACTACCACTTTCGTGAGTCAAGGGTTGGACGGTTACAAAACTCGCTAAGTCTCTTCGGCCTTTAGGTTGTCTTTTGTTTTGTCCGTCATATCCATGCACGTGCTTATGATGCTTTCGTAAACATTACGCCTCGGTGCATGACGTCAATGTTGTGCATCGTAATCAACGCTTAGCATAGGGAAGCTCCCATATTCCGTATATGTGAGTCCGGCTTGTGCTCCACTCCAAAACCTTTGAACCCGCTCAGATCTCGCTTTTGGGACCGCTTTACTCACTTATCGCAATTTCTAGCCCGCTTAGACGCTTCGGCGGTCCCTTTGTGACAATGGTGTTCTTCCTAAAAGCGTTTTTCGCTGCCTAAAGATGTGTCTCTCGGGCAAGAAACATCTATGGCAATCGGCGTAGCCGATCTTTCCACCAAAAGCTAGGTGAAAATAACCGTGTCCGAACCACGATCGGACAGTCAAATTTCCATGGCATCTCCATCCAAAGAAAAATACCATAGGCCATGAAATCATGAACGAACCACAAATACGCAACTCGAAGGTTGAATTTCTTCTTCTTGTAAGAGTCAGACGCTTCAACTCCCGCCCACAACCTGCTTTCAACTCTTCGACATGGTTTTGGCATCACGCTGAGGCGGTCCTAGGATGTTATGGGCAAGGTATGATAAGGCATAAGAACACAAACTCATATTTCATGCAAAGAGTAGGTGGAAGGTTATACGAAACAAGAAAGACGGGCCAACATGAGTAGGAGGTCATGGATTGGCCAAAGGTGTGAAGCCATCCATGCTCACCATCGACAGTGCACCATCACTCTGCTGCTCACGCACACCTTCCTTGTGCCACCTCATGTGCCTAGCGGTTCTTTTGAGAGAAAAAACCATTTGACCTGTGGTGTAATTCCAAGATGTAACGGTTGCTTATGTGCAACATCACCATCACCTTTGCACCGCTTTTCATTTACGACCTCGACGCACTTCGGTTTGCCTTACACTTTAAGCACTTCTTCTCATTCTTATGCCCTTTCCAGAAAAGTATGCAATTGTCTTTGCACACATCAATCTTCTTGACGAATACTCATACCAGGGGTACCCCACAGCAAAGTATATATCTATTTTAAGACCTTATTCCCTAATCCGGTTGGAAGTCTGATGAACACCGATACAAGTGCCAAAGAAGAGCCTCACATGCCGCAAGGTTTTCGCCTCTGCCTCGTTTCAACCAAACTCGGGTCGGCGCGCCGCCGGGACCACGACCGAGACCCAGATATAACGCCACCGCTGCTCGACGGCGACTCAGGCCCACGCAGGTGCCTCTCAGGGCCGCCTAGACCGGGATCGACGCCCCGCAGTTCGACCGGTCATGGCTAGGGCCCCAGAAGCTCTAGCTCAAGAACCTCGCCACATCGACGGTTTACGCCACGGCCGCCATTGCCTTACGTGACACAACCACCATGTCGAACGGTGGATCCTTCCCGAGGCAAACGGAGGGCGGCCTCAAAGAAAAGCACCCGCCCCTCGCATCATCAACATCCGACAAAGCACATAGGACAAAGACTCTTCCTAAAGAGGGCGTCTGCTGGGACTACTAACCCGCATGGGGTGAACAGAAACTGCCAATCGTCAAAGACCAAAGACCGAGCACCCGAGCACACAGATTCTCCTCGCTTCCAAAATCCTGTAACCTGCCCTCCGCCTATATAAAGGGAAGCAGGCCTCAAGAAGACCTCGACCTCCTAATTCGAACGAAAGTGCCGAGGGCCTCGCCTCAACCTCGCTCAGAATCACCGGTGACCTTGGTGCACAAAGAAATACAAACCACCGCCGCCGATCGAAGTAGGTATATTCCACCAACCAAGATACATCCGGGATTTTCTTAGTCCAACCATTCGAGGAGAGGGACGCGTGACCCCTACTACTTACTTAAATTTACTCGCCGGTTTTATTTAAACACCGATAGCTGGCACGCCAGTAGGGGCCTCGCCATCTTCGCGGATCTCCGGATTCCCGCCTTTCCTCGATGGCCTTCTTCACCGACAATGACGCTGCTCAGGTCAAGGGCCGGATCCGTTTTGGCTCCTCGACTTCATTACCATCCCGACAGAGAGGTCGACTATCCTCGCCACTTTCCAGCACGAGCATCCGCCGAGCCCGACTCCATCACCCATACGCCAAGTGACCTTGGCTTAGGGACCTCGCAGGCCCCAATGAGAGTCTGCCCACACCCGCTGCTACCTCTAGTAGCGGCCCGTGCGAGCTCAAGGCGACACGACGGCATCACCCCGCAGTTCAAGACTCGTGGCTACGGCCGGCCATTTGTCGACCTCCGCTCTACGACTCGGCTGGAGAGCTCCTCCACTGACTCCGGCTCCGACACGGAGCACACCTCCAGCGCACTATACCCTTGCGAGTGCAACATGGCGGGGCTGGATGCCCCGGCCACCACCTCTATGAGCCCGGGAATCGCCGCCGGCCAAGACTGAGGCGCGGAGGCGGAGATCCAGCCATGAAGCGCCGAGGGTCTCTAAGCCCGCCAAGACGGAGCTCCAGCCGCAACGCGAAAGGCTTGAAGCTCAAGAGGCCGAGCTTGTCAAGCCTGTGCCGACTCGAGCAAGGCAAGCCCGGTTCACACACACACAAGCCAAGACACGCCGACAAGTTCAACAAAGAATGGCCGAGGGTTCGTGACGATCTCCGTGACATCCTCGCGCTTAGCTGAATAAAACAGCAGCCGCAATGTCGCCATGCGGCATTCCCGAGCAGAGGACCCAGGGCCAAGGCCACCTATCGAACCTCCGGGGGTAGAACACGCCGCGATCCAAGATGTGCAGCCTTCCATCTCTTCCGCCGGGGCCTCCTCCAATACCCTCCCATACGCCGCGCTCGATTGTCGGGTCCAAGACCGACAAGAGTCGCTTCGAAGCGTCCCAGCCTCCCGACTGGTGCGCGAACACCGGCGAAGCCAGAACGCTCATGTAAACCGCCGAGGCCCTGAAGAAGATATACAAAGATGGCAACCCGCCTCCGGCCGCGATAAAGGACCATCACCACCACCGCACTCGAGCCCCGACGGCAGCGGGTCATAAGGTTGGTCGAAATTCGCCACGAACTTCCCCACCAGATTCGGCCCCACCAACATAACCAAGCACACCGGGCCACGAACCCCAAGGTCCGGTTAGAAGACTTCCGCCGCTTGTCGGGCGGGAGGCGCCGCGACGACCTCTTCATCATCTAGTACCTCCCCATCTACTCGCGGATTCTCGCCGAGCATGGCTCGAGTATTTACCCGCAACACCATCAGAGTCGGGCCGACCAAGAGCGCTTCGCCGACAACTTCGTGGCACTTACAAACGCCTGGGAACTCCCCGATCTCAAAAGCGCGCATAGAGCCTGTGGAGTTCTCCGGATTACATCCGGCGATTCTCCCAACAATGCAATGAGCTCCCCGACATTAGCGACGCCGATGTTGTCGGGGCGTTCATCTACGGCACCTCGTCGAAAGCTCTGGTGCACAAGCTGGGCTGCGCTAAGCCTAGGACCACCAAGGAGCTTCTCGACATTGTTACTCAACCACGCCCGCGAGGAGGCGCTGGGCTATCTTCGATAAGGGGAAGGCTAAGCGAGAGGCCGCCCCCGACGCTGGTGTTACCCCTGACCGTTCCGACAAGAAAAAATGGAAGGGAAAGCAGGCGCGAGGGGTCTCTGTGGGTTGCGTTGTCGCATCGCTTCGCCAGAAGCGACGCCACAGACCTCGACCACTTCAAAAGCCGATGGATAGCTCTGTGGTCCGTGATCACGGTACCGTCGCTGCCACAAGTACAGGAGGCGAAACCTCAAGCGCTTCATCTCGGGACCCCACACGGGCAAGGGAAAAGCGCGACCCAACACCGGACGCCGAGCCCAAGAGGTGGCCGATAAGTTCCCGGAGTCTGATGGTTGCCTCATGATCTTTGGCGGTCAACGAGCTACGCCGACAAACGCATGCCAGGCTTCGCCCGAGAGGTTCACATGGCGCCCCCGCCGTGCCCAAATACCTTCGTGGTCGGAGTCGCCGATCACCTTTGATCGAATCGACCACCCCGATCACATCCCGCACCGGAGATATCCTCGTCGTAGCTCCCGCCGGGGTCAAGCGCCTCCAAGGTGCTCATGGATGGCGCTAAAGAAGATCAACATCCTCGTATGTTGAGACCTTCGACGCCATGGAATCTCCGCCGCTGCCTTCGATCGAAAGCAAGGCACCCTTCCACGGCATCGCCCCTAGTCCGCAGCCCATCCGCTTAGGGCGATCGACCGCCCATAACCTTCGGGAACCGTGACAACTTCCGCACCGAGACCCTCACCTTCAAGTCGGGGTTTTCGCTCCTATCACGCTATCATGGGAGGCCATGCTACGCCAAGTTCATGGCGGTCCCCAACTACACCTACCTCAAGTCAAGATGCGGGCCGGGAGTCATCACCATGGTCAGATCTTTTCAGCTCGCCACAATTGCGAAAGCAAAGGCTTATGATTTGGCGCCGGGCGATCGCTAAGGGTCCGCCGAGCTCGAGAGCCTCCCGAGGAAACTCAGAGTCCGCCTCGACTCCAAAGAAGTCGGGGACCGGATCCTTCAAGTCCGCCGAGGACACGAGGAGGTTGCGGTCGATCCCAAGATCCGACTAAGACCGCGGCGCTGGAGCCACGCCTCGCCAAATAGAAAGCGCGCTGCCGACTTCCTCCGGCCCAATCGGATGTCTTTGCATGGAAACCCTCCGACATGCCGCATCCCATGGAAGTCGCCGAGCACTCCTTGAACATCCGGCCGGCTCAAGGTCGGTCGTTCAGCCGCTGCGCCGCTTCGACGAAGAGAAGCGCAAGATCATTGGAGAGCAAATCGCCAAACTTTTGGCCGCAGGGTTCATAAAAAAGGTCCGCCACCCCGAATGGCTGGCCAACCCTGTGCTTGTAAAGAAGAAGTCTGGGCAATGGAGAATGTGTGTTGATTACACGAGCCTCAACAAGGCATGTCCTAAGGACCCTTTTTCGTCTCCAAGATCGACTAAGTTGTCGATTCCACCGCAGGTGTGAATCCTCGCCCTTCCCGGACGCTTACTCAAAGTTACCACCAGATAGTGATGAAGGAGTCCGATCACTCGCGACTTCATTCATCACTCCGCTCAATTTGCTTTTGTTACGAACAATGCCGCTCACCAAAAATGGTGCTACATACCGTTGATGCATGCAAACGTGTTTTGAAGACCAGACGGACGAACCTCGAGGCGCACGCGGACGACATCGTCCAAGACTAAGAAGGTTGACGATCTCATCGCCGACTTAGAAGAGACTTTGCGAACCTCCGCGGTTCCGCATCGACCAACCCCGAGAAGTGCGCTGGGTCCCCAAAGGAAAATCGCCGTTTCATTGTCTCGAAGCGCAGATCGTAGCTAACCGGGAGAAGATCTCCGCGATCATGAAGATGGGCCCGACCGCTAACTGAAGGAGTCCAAAAGCCGACGGATGCCTAGCAAGATTGAGCCGCTTGCCTTCGCCGGCGAGCGTGGAATGCCGCCTATAAACCGCTAAGAAGTTCGACCGCCTCACCGACGCAGAAGCACGTGAAGCCCTCACCGATCAAGGCGTTTCGACCACGCCTGTTGGTCGCCCAAGATCGAAGAATCGCCTCCTCTACATCGCCGCCACGACCCAGTTGTCGCAAGACGGCGCTTGTTGTGGAGCGAAGCGAAGAAGGCGGCGCGGCTCAAGATATAGCCGCGGTACTTCATCGCCGAGTACTCTCCGAGTCTAAGACTCCTGTGATCCACAAGTGCGGTTGTTTCACGCGTCCTTATCGCGAAGAGGAAGTTGCTCCACTACTCGACCAAGACTCGGTCCTTGTGGTGACCTCCATGCCGCTATTAAATCATCCGCAATCGCGACGCTTCGGAAGGATAGCCAAGGGCTCTTGAGCTCAACGCCATGACATATCGTGACGCTCTCTGACGGCGATCAAGTCATTAAGTTTTGCCGACTTCGTCGCCGAAAGGGATCGAAGCTCGGCCACGGGCGCTTGAAGACCCTTAACATCGACAATGTACTTCGACGGGTCCTATACCAAGAACGGAGCAGCGCCGAGTCGCTCTCGCTTCGCCGTAAATAAACCCAAGATGCCGTCCGACTACATTTCGACGCCACCAACAACATCGCCGAGCACGGCTCGCCAATGGTCTCCGGATCGCCGCCGACTTTGCAGCGCCGACTTCACGTGACACCGGTGACTCCAAGTTGGTTGTCGATCAGTCATGAAGGCTTCCGAGCTCGCGACGCCGAGATGGCGCCTTCATCGTCGGGAGGTACGCTAAGCCGGAGGAAAAATTCAAGGGTTTTGAACTCCACCATAGCTACCGGCGCCACAACGAGAGGCCGACCACTGGTTAATCCTGCCTCCGGCCGGACCGATCCCACGGGGATCTTCGCCTTCGACCTCATACAAGCCCTCCGTCCGACCGACTTCTTCCGAAAGCAATGACCAACCCACTACACTCCACGGGTGTGCCCGCCCGACAACGAAAGCATTCGGTCCGGAGTCCTCAGATCGGGACACGGCAGGCCGATGACCGACCATTGAGGAAACCTTACATCGACTAACCGACCGATGGGTCACTCCTCGCCGACACCACCGAGTAGTCGGCGCCGCTTCGCGGCAAAATCCTTCGCTCCGGCTCATGAGACCTCTACAAGAAGAGCTCTTTGGGGTCCTCCGGCGTATTCAAGCGGAGCAAGGGAAGCAACCGCCGCCGACATTCACACCGAATCGTGGATACCACGCCGCCACGATCCTCGTGAGGCAAGGCCTTCCGCCAAGGTTTCTACCGCCAACCGCGATGGCCGATGCTGAACAAATCGCTCGCGACCGCGAGGGTGCCAATTCTCGCCGCAGACGATCTCCCCTGCCAAGAAGCCCTCGAGACGATCCCCATCACCGCCGCTCGCCGCTTGGGGACTCGACCTAGTCTGCCCTTCAAGAAGGCGCCGGGCTTGACTCCACCTACTTGTCGCGGTGGACAAGTTCACCAAGTGGATAGAAGCAAAGCCGCCGCTACCATCACCTCGATGCAAAGCGCCAACTTTTTTCGCGACATCGCCTTTATCCGCTCGAGTACCAAACTCTATCATCACCGATAATGGACGCAATTCACGGAAAGGAATTCCTCGAGTTCTGGCGACGATTTCAATATCCGCGCTGACATGATCAGAGCTCCATCCGCGACTAACGGCCAGTCGAAAGCGCTAACCAAGATGATCCTCCAGGGCTCAAACCGCTAATCTTCACCGACCAAGAAATTCACGGGCGATGGGCAGCTGAATTGCTCCTCCGTCTTTGAGCCTACGGACCACCCGAACAGTCGACCGGGTTTACGCCTCTTCTTCCGTGTTCGCGCCGGCCGCTTTACCGACGACTGAATACGGTGCGGTCTCGAGGTCGCAAGCCTTCGACGAGGCGGGGCTCGACGCGACAACAGACGCCATCGACCGCTTCGACGAGGTGCGCGATCCGGCCGATTATGATCGGGCCAAGTACCAAGCAGACGCCGCGGTGCTACCATGATCGCCAGTTCACTTGACGGTCCTTCAAATACGGCGATATGGTCCCACGACAAAGTTCATCCAACGCCGGCGTGCAAGCTGTCCCCTCCGTGGAAGGACCTTCACCATCGCAGAGGTCCTTCGACCGCACCTTCCTACCAAAGACGACGACGCAACATTGTATCCAACGATGGAACATCGAAAAGCTAAGGAGATTTTATCCCTAAAGACTTTTCCTATATTTGTGCCTAAAGCAAACCCTCCAAGCATCGGCGCAGCGCGGCCGCAGATCCTCGACGACATACGCCGCTAGGTCTACCCACCGCATGACCAACCATAGCACAAGGACCGCCATCGCGAATCCTCAATGCAGTAACTCATTTCGCCGAGCGCCACGACCCTCGCCCGGTCAGCCGCCACGGTTATGAGGCCAGGGCTTAAAAGAGGGTTACCCTTATGGGTAGTCCCGAGTCGGATTAAGGTGCGCCTTTGGGTCAACCCCGCCGTTTTTTTCACGCTTAAAGTGTCGGCACTCCAAATTTCGCACTCTATGTAACCCTAGTGGTTCCTAAGGACTACGATCACCCCAAGAAAGCGCTAATCACGTAAAGGAAAACGTGCGATATGGGGCAGAGTCCAAAAGGTGAAGTATACCATGTTCATATACAAAGAGACACAACAACAACGTGGCCGAAAAGTTCTGGGTATCTGGTTCGAGACATCGCCTCGACGGCAAACTCGCTGAGTCGCTGCCGCTTCGGCGCGACGCCCAAATCCAACCACCTTCTCCGCCGTCAAAGACGACAGTTCGCCGCGCCGGTCGGCGTTCCCTCGATCCCGCATCAACAAGGATCGGGTCAAAGGAAACATCATGCACGATGCAAAGAAGCCAAAGACGCATTCCACCAAGAAGAACGGAGGCGGCCCGCCTCAGGAGTGGAGCGCCAGACAGAGCGCGGACAGTCAGCAAAGGCATTGGCACGCCTGGTGAGGCGGAAGGCGACCTCGACGGGTAGGCTCCAAAGGCTCATCCAACCTCACTCCCAGAGACTCTAGGCTCCTGCCCATACTCTCAAAGCATGGGCGGAGCAGGGAGAGGAGGCCTTGCGTGAGGCCAGCGGTCCGCCAGACATTGAGCCAAGGTCTCCATGACGGCCTCACCACGCCTGGCTGCGAATGACGCCTCCTCGCCGCGCAAGCTCCTCCTCCAAGGCGGCAAAGCGAGCCTGCCGCCACTTCTCAAGACTCGCCAGCTTCCACCTCGGGCGTTCGGCCGGGCTTGCCGAGAAGCACTTCCGCCTCGGACGGCATCACTGCAACTCGAGCGATAGGAGGCGCCCAACCACGCCGGCGGCCATCATGCTAGCCGCCCAAGCTCGCCCCGAAACAAAGAAGGCCCACCTCTCCCACCGAGACGACGGCCAAGTGAAGGGTGGCTCACAGAGTCTCGAGGCGGTGGCCCTCTGCCGCAAAAACAACCAAGCAGTTCAAACACCAGCGGCAGCAAAAAGCTGAGGCCAACACCAACTCAAACAAAGGAATTTACTCCGGAAGGGGGTTCCGGATGCGGAAGATCGACGAGGGCAATATGGGCCCTCCCCTTCTCGAACGCAAGGACAATCGAGCGACGGTGCGGGACCTCTTGGGGTCCGACCCCAGAGGGTCTGCCGCCGCCTCCCGCTTGCCGGCCCTACGATCGCCGCCCCGCCGCCATCGCCTCCTCGCTTCGCCCCCTTCTACTTTTTCGCTATAAAACAAGGAGAGCAAGAAGAAGAAGGAAAAGATCATAATGGTCACCTCGCCGCGCCATATTTATAGGGACGCGAGCGAGCGCCAAGAGGGAGTCACCCCTGGCCGCGCACCACACGCATTAACTTCACGCCCCGCACGACGGACACGCCTCGCCCACGCCCCCACTTAGCATTAAATGAGACGCGACGGTTTGGGACGAAAAGGACGCCGCTTGGCCGTGGAGACGCAGCGCGATTTCTTGATTTTTCGCCCGGATCGCCAATCATGCGGCGAAGGCTCGGACGAGCCACAGAGGCACCGAGGTGGCAGAGGGCCCATTAACTCAACCTCCTCGCCCGAGGCGCCATCTCCAGCATACGGAGGAGAGCTCGGTCCCCACGCACCGCTCAAGGGCTGCAAGTTCGCACACCTTTTTGGGTCGTGATCCGACGGACTACTCGGTTCTCCTTAGCGCTATCGCCCGAAGCTTGTGTACTTCACGAGCACGTATAGCAAAGACAAGCATCGATCGTCGCTTGCCGCCAAGCGACGTTGCTCGTCAAAGCATCGCGCCCCATCAGAACGCCACGTCAGACACCGGTAAGACGACGCTTCAATCATTCCAATTCGCATTTAATTTCCGCACGCGCACTAAATGCTTGCAGAGATGTCGGGGTATCGCTCTGGGCGAAACGTCCCGCGATGTCTTGATCTCCGCCTCTGGGTCGGCTCAAATCGGCCCGAAGCAAGGAGAAAAAGCCCACCAGGCCCTAGTTAGCCTCGAGGTGGCGAGAAGGCTTGAATGCCTCACGAATAAGACCTAGCCGCGGGTCCTAAAGGCAAAGATCCACCAAATGGATCCCCAGCCGACCCCAACAGGCAAACGAGCGAGGGGCAAGTTCAAGGCGAACCCTCGGTGGGACATTAGTTGGGTTGGCGGACAACCCAATCGCCTTAGCTTGTATCCGAGACCATACTTCGAACTCTCTGCAGAGCCCTCGAAGGGCAGAACCAACAAGCGCCGAAGTTACTGACGGCTCTCGGGTCCCAGACGGATTGAGTAAAGAAAGGTTTTTATGGGTCGCCTCAAGCAGTCGGACGCCCGACGCAGGATTGTCCGCCGAGATCGCCTCGATCTCGTGGCCCACTTTGATAACCCGCTTGTAGCCCACGAGCACGGTGTTCGCCGACGATGGCAAACACGTCTGCTCACCCCCTCCAGTCCCACACCGCGACGGGCGACACGCGGGACCGAACGCCTTCCTCCCGCAGTCGCCGCGCCCGACGAGGACTCGGGATGGATGCCCTTGCCCAGTTGCGGCGTTAAACCAACCCAACTAACTTGCCTAGCTGCGGCGTTAAACTAGCCCGACTAACTTGCCTAGCTGCGGCGCTAAACCAACTCAACTAATGCGTCTAGTTACGACGTAAAACGAGCACCCGGGAACCGGAACCTCTCGCGAAGGCATCCGGACCTCCCTGCCGACCACGGCCGCGTCCCAATTATGACGAAAACGAAGCTTTAAACTTGAACCCTGTGCAAGGCGTCCAAGTATCGATACCAAACGGCGAATCATCAGGCCAGGGCCCTCTGATCAAGTCGGTCGGACTCGTCCGACCCGTAACTCGACCGGCTCTTCGACCCGCTCGGGATTTCACTGGTAGTGGCTTCGCGCAAGACCACCGAACGCCAGATCGATCGAGTACGCCCACCTTGCTCAGTCGGATTCCTTGCCGACCGTGACCAGCTCGCTAAACCACCCGGGGGCTACACCCATCGGAAAGGCCGCGCAACACCCAATAAAACCGACTAGCTAAGCGGTCAGGCTCGGCGAATAGAAGTCATCCCCAAGAAGACCCATTGCTTCATTATAAGGCGCCTCATTATAGAGGGGGTCCGGCCAATGAGTCGAAAGGTCCATCCTGAACACCGCAAGCCAGATGGCCCCGGCCATCGATTTAATACTCATACCAGGGGTACCCCACAGCAAAGTATATATCTATTTTAAGACCTTATCTCCCTAATCCGGGTTGGAAGCCCAGATGAACACTGATACGGAGTGCCAAAGAAGAGCCTCACCGCCAAAGGTTTACGCCTCGGCTCGTCGGCCAAACCTCGGGTCCGGCGCCCCCGGGACCACGACCGAGACCCAGATATGACGCCACCGTCGGCTCTGACGGCGATCAGGCCCACGCAGGTGCCCCCTGAGGCCGCTCTAGACCGGGACCAATGCCTCCGAGTTCGACCGGGTCATGGCTAGGGGCTGACAAGCTCTAGCTCCGAACCTCGCCACATCGACGGCTTCACGCCACGGCCGCCTGCCTTACTTGACACAACCACCATGTCGAATCGGTGGATCCTTCCCGAGGCAACCGGAGGGCGGCCTCAAAGATAAGCACCGTCGCGTATCGCATCAACATCCGACAGCGACATAGGACAAAAGACCTTCCTAAAGAGGCGTCGTCTGCTTGGGACTACCAACCTTGACATGGGGTGAACAGAAACCGTCAATCGTCAAAGACCAAAGACCGGAGCACCCAAGCACTACAGATCTCTCCTGCTTTTAAAATCCCATGTAACCTGCCCTCGCTTATATAAAGGAGGCAGGCCCTCAAGAAGACCCCGACCTCCTAATTTAACGAGCGAGTGCCGAGGGCCTGTTCTCAACCTCGCTCAGAATCACGGTGACCTTTGGTGCACAAAGAAATACAAACCACCACCGCCATTTCGAAGTAGGGATATTCCGCCCAACCAAGATACATCCGGGATTTTCTTAGTCCAACCATTCGAGGAGAGGGGACGCGCGACCCCCTACTACTTACAAATTTACTCGTCGGTTTTACGAAACACCGACACTTCTCATATTTCATAGCGAGAGTAGAAACCAATCTCTTGGCATGGTACATGTCTTTGGGCTTGTTATGAGGCTTCGGAAGCACATCACTGATCAAGTTGGAGAGCTCGATGTAACAATTATTCGAGAAGGCAAACTTTGACTTAATGGCCATGAGCCGTGTCACAAAAGCTAGGAGGGTCACTTCTGTTAGTTTGTGCAACGCCACCTCATTCATGGACGCATCTATCGATGACCCGAAGCCCACAAAACTCCTCTCCCCTTCATTCAACGCAGGTCTAGGGGGCACAAACACCCTCGTGGCAAACTCCTTCGTCTCCGAACTAAGGTAAGCTTGAAACACTACGTAGCGAGGATGGCCCTCAAAATGGCAAGCCTCCAACAAACTACGTAATGCTCCCATCATTCATGTTGGTTCCACACCTGTTGACTCATGACAGGGCACAAACCTTGCCATCTACAACAATAAAATAAGGAGGAAGGCGAGATTAGTATACATAATTAAGAAAACAAAAGAGACTACAAATAAGAAAATTAGCAAATATGCTAAATTCCATTATTAGTAGAGGGGTGAACTTTTAACTCAATATAAATTAAGTTTTAGGTTTTTACTAATGACCTTAACTCCCGGGGTTTCCTACAGACTCTAAGGCTCTGATACCAATGTTGTGAGACCCCGTTCTGAAGAACAGGAACCTCCATGTGTATACAGTACTAGTCCCTGGATCAGTAACTAGCACACACATGTTTACAACAATGTTATCACAACCAAACAGGGTATTTATAACCTGCACAAGATTAATTATATAGAGCAATTTTTTTTATTTACAACACTTAGAATTTATAAAGTAGCAACAACACGACAGCGGAAAAACCAAAATCCAGGTGGATTGCCCCTAACAACCCGCAGGCATCAGTCTGGGGAAACTCCTAGAAGAAAAAGTCATCGTCAAAAACCCCCGTCATTTGGAAATACACGTCGTCTCTGCGAATCAATCTTCATCTTTCGAGACAAAGGTAAAGCAAGATTGAGTACATTGGTACTTAGCAAGACTTGATAGTGGTTAGCAAATGCAAATAAATAATCATGCAGGCTTAATCAAATGACAGGCTCTAGTTATTTTGTAGTTGCTAAAGAAGTAAAACATAAACTAATATTATATTGCAATTCGCATTTGTAAAACTGCTAAAAACGATAATTCTGTAAAGTAAATACAATTGCTCAACCAGTCTACCCGATGAAACGACCATACATATCGATTCCTTTGGACATAAAAGCAGTTGCTAAAACCGATTTCAAGCGAAACTCGAGTTTTGAAAATAATAAAATCTAACATTGGAATGACTTCACCAAGTGCCCATAACATGGCAAGCGGCTAATTAATTAGATTTTAAACTCTGCAGAGGTGTACAACTTTACCCACAAGGAATGATCCACCCTTTTGCTAGGCCATACGACACACTTCCTTTGGTGTGCGGCAAAGCGATCATACATAGCCGTTACATTATTGAGACATGACTTTGATCCGGCAGGGATGTTAACCCCGCCAGTAAAGCGAAAACACACCCAAGCCGTGGATGCACTTTCATCACACCCAACACAACGTTTACGAACACGGCATGGCGTACTGCCGTTACCGCCGAGACAATTACCCACCGAAGCGTGTGGAAGCCCCTAACAAGCAAATCCATAACGGAATGCCTCGCAAGCTCCGCCTACCAATGAGCAAAGCCATGTCTAAACAACAATAGGCTAAGGCTGTCCCATACCAGCCCTCGTGGTTGCAAAATCTTGGATCAATAGCGTCCCATTGCTCGGGTCCTTAATATGGCGTGGGCGACACTCCACCCTACACTACGTGCGGTTCCTTTTGCACCTCGGCTATTGCCAATAGTCACCCACATCCAAATCATAGTTTTAGTTTGAGTTTTTAGTAAACTAACGACAACCTTTTCAAATGGCGGTTGGTTGAATAAGCAGTTTGAAGATGAACCATTTTGGCGTTGAGCATGGCTAAGCAAATATAATATCTAACGTTTATACCCTTGATGACATTAGTTTATGTCTAAGCCATACATCGGTTACAAGGTTCACATGTCATCTGATTAAGGAGAACCATATTACACGAGGATAACTATTGTTCTACCCAACATAGGCTTTTTTTACTGGGAATTACTCGCATGCAATATCTGATTGCAAAAACAACATATCGTAGGTAAATTATCGGGTTCAACATGATCAAGGGGTTGCTTGCCTTGCTTTGCCTTTATCGGAGCTCAAACTAGGGATCAGCTTCAAAGTCGTCCTCCTCGTCGAACGCGTCCGCGTCTACGTCATAAGAAGCACAATTAGGAATCGAGCAATTAAAAAGGGCAAAAAGAAAGGAGATAGCAAGAATAAATAAAATTGAACACACAAGGCGAGTTGTAATTGAATTCATTATTTTTACTTTCACAATTCAAGATGCAAAGATTGTGATTTCTTTTATTTATATTTTCAAATTCAAGACATAAAAATAGGTTAAGATTATAATGATTTAATCATTTCGGGCTTAACAAATTCTTATCCTTTTGATTGGATTCAGATTCAAAGCAACATTTTAATAAGGTTCTAGTTATTGTGACAAATCATTGCTAGAACATATATATGAATCTTCATATATATATAATAGCATATGCATGATTATGCATGCAAGGATATGTATGCATAATAACGAAACAATTGAGTTCAATGTCATCATGACTCTTCAAATTTTGCATTTTATAACTTTTGATCATACCATTTTCCTATTTGTACTTAAAGCATATTTTCATTTTAAACTATACATGTGACATTGTTTCACTTAAGGATTTATTAAGCTCTTTGGAATATCTCCACTTAAATACCATTTCATTACATTTTTAAGCTATTAACTTGATGCAGGGGTTCACAAAAATTCACTTTTCTTCATTTTGCCTAAAGTTAAAATCATTAATTTCTTAAGGCATAATGCTTTCCCCCATGTATTTCATTTACTAAAAATCACACAGTGACTATTTTAAAAATATTTTTGCATATTCTAAATCTACTAGATTTTACACGAATTTTAAAATTTATTTCATATAAATTGGACCATTGGTTCAAAAGATATTCAAATTTGAATAATCTCGGTATGAAAAATCCCCCAAAATAGCCTTCCAAAAATGGAAAATACGTTTTCCCCTAAGGATGACGCTTTCCCCTTTTGGCTAAAGCCGACTCGGTCACTGGCGCTGGGACCCACAGGTTAGCGAGTGGAAGCAGGGGATTGGAGTTTCGGGCTCGCCGCTAGCGAACGGTGGCCGGAACTGTGGAATGGGTGGCACCTACGACTACAGAGCGACACGAGGAACACGTTGGTGGTACTCCCACGGCCTGGGGTGGCCGGGAGCATAGTCGCCCACGTGCACCTGCGGCGGCCGCCATGGCTCTCCGGCGAAGCTTCAACGCCGGCGAACCATTGACGCGGGGAAAAGCTCGGTGAGCATCAGTGAGGTATGGGAATCCATTTCACTGAGTCTGGTGTAGAAGAATTAGCGAGAAGTTTGTCCTGGCGCTGGTGGAGAGAAGAAGACCGTGAATCGGCGAATGACGCTGGAATGAGTGAAAGCAGTGATTGATCAGCAATGTAGGGGCTTAGGCGAAGCTCTGGAACTAGGAAATTTTGGAAATTACCGATTGATTCGGACTCTGCGCTGCTTCCCCCCTTTCCCTGGCTCTCTGCGGTCAATGGCAAAAATGAAGGAAAGAAGTGGAGCGGCTTGAGTACCGAAGGAAAGGAAATGTGCTAGTGTGGCTCTGAGAAGGTTTTGTAGGAGAGGGCAGTAAGGCTGTTGATTGGGACAGCGTTATGTCGCTGCATTAGCTCGGAAGGGACGAGGCGGCGAGGAGAAGGTAATGGAAGCTTCGGTCGTCGACGACGTCGTAGTGGTCTGTCTTGGTGGTGAGGAAGGTGATCGCAGAGGAATGGCCGAGCGGCAATTGGGTTTGATGAATCAAACTCGCTGCGTTCAACTTCGCTGGAGAGTTAGTCTCCTGCTCCCGATGGAAGCGAAGCGGAATCGGAGGAGACGAGTCGGCAAGTGGGGCTGGGGCCCTTTGCCCGACCAACTGACGATTCACCGTTGCGCCAATGAAGCGGGAAGGGGACGAGCTGGCCCACATGGCAGTGAATGACCAAAAGTAACAAAGTGGTTGGGGGTCAAATTTTCCCTCTCTCACTGATTTTTGGTGGTGGTCAAATGATTGCAGAAAATGGTGAAAATTTTTGACTGAGGTCTCCAACCAGTATTTACCCCCTGGTAAAATTTTGGGATTAATTTGAGTTACTGAGAATTTATAAATACTAGATCAATGCCCGTGCGTTGCTACGAAAAATAAAATTGGTAACGAAACATAAAGATCAAGCAATAAAAGAAAATTGTGCTACAAGATCAAATATCTATTTCTCCCAATTACAAAAGTTTTTATGGTTTTTTCTTCGATACGAATTAAAACCAAATATATTATACGTAGCAATATATATTACCAATTTCAAAAATCAATCAATCATTTTTATCTCTTTTTGCAATTTATATTACCAAATCAAGTTCCTCTTCCTCTCGCCATGCCCGCAGTGTACGCTGTGGAGTCCGCCTTCCTTGCCGCCCTTAAATCGCGCATGCCATGGCCGTATGGTCGATCGTCTCGGAGAAAAGACCACCGCCGCCACCCAGCCTTTGCACCTTCGCGTCTTCTGGATCGCCACCGCCCTCGGTGTCGTGCTCTTCTCCGCTTCGGCGGTGGTCCGCTGCGCCGACGGTTCGCTACTCTTCCCAGATGACCGTCTCGCCTTTGCCGGCCTACTCGTCTCTGTCTCTGGCGTACTTAGCCATCACTGGCTTCACCAGCTATGATGCCGGAGCCCATGAAGGTGAACTAGAAAACATCAGTGCCGAGGTGCCCTCCACGCCATGCACCGCCGCGTCGTTCCTCTCTCTCGCGACGTTCAGCTGGATCAACCCGTTTATCTCCAATGGGTATGCCAATGACTCTCTCACCGCTGACGACGTCCCACTGGTGTCGCCGGGCAACCGCACCGAAGCGTCGTACGCTTTGTTCATGTCCAACTGGCCCACGCTGGGGTCACGGCACCCGTGGGTGTCGCGCTCTGGCTGTCCTTCTGGCCGCAGTTACTACTGACCATGTCGCTCGGCCTCCTGCACCTCACGGCCATATACGTCGGTCCGTCACTTATTAATTAGTTCGTCGAGTTCATTCGCCGTGGCGGCACGACATGGGAGATCTTGAATGAATACAAAAGAAATGATTGGCCGGCTATTAATTGCCAACAATAATCAGGGATTTTGCTATAATAATCAGCCATATTTAGAGAGATATGGTTGGCTGTAAATCAGGAAAGAATAATTAGCTATAATGACCTGTCATTATTGGGGATATGACCGGGAGGGGGGCTAGGAAGAACGACGGACCACGGCCACCAACTGCTAATTTATATATTAGTATAGATTCTTTCAATAGTGACTGTTTGAATTTCTAGTCTCTGACTTCAGTTTTTATTTATCATCAAATGAAGTCTATTATTTTTAATATTTTGTTTTTCAATTGGATTTGAGCTAAGGATACTTATGTATAATTTTCAGCTCAAATACTCGAGTCATTATTTAATTAAAATTCTGACATTGAAATTTTCATTTTCCCAAGCTTTTGGGTTTTCAGATTTTAATAATTCTCAAACCATTTTATTAATTTATTATATTTTTACTATGTGTAGATATAGTAATGAGATTCTCATATAAATTTTCTCAACTCCATTTGCTGTTCAATATTTTACACCATTTACGATAATGTGTCATTTGGGAATAAAATTTGTTCTGCCATTTTCCTTCCTCAATTTCTTATGCATAATTTTTATTTGATAATTAAAACAGCTTATTTACATGTTCAGGATTCTCCTAATCAATTTTCCAAATTTTTGCTTCTTTTCCTTTTCTTCTTTGCATTCTTTATTTGACTTTTATTGCAACTCAAAACACAAAAGAATTCATAAAACTGCAAATAAAATCAAAGGCATTATGAACAAGCTGAAAATATTCACATTCGAATTTAAATATTATATTTTACTGTTCTGGAATTTTTGGGCTGTTACACTTGTTTTGGTTAAAATACCAAGTATAGTATTACTGGGTTGTCCTTTTAAAAATTCCAAATGCAATATTACAGAATGCCATTATTAAAAAAATCCATATTTGATCAATTGAGGGATCTCTTAGAATTTAGCATACACTATATAAATGTGTTAATTGAAATCTACTGGAGCTGGACAGGGAAACGCGCAGAGTGAGTTCAAAAATGAGAACCCTCGTGCGCTCCCCCAAAATCCCCAAATCCTCATGTGCGATCTCCCCGATCTCCGTCGATTCCGCAGGCCATTCCCCCATCCGCAAGCCCTCCACCAGCCTCACGATCCCAGCCGCTCTCGCTTGGGTTCCCCTAAGTGTCGTCGTTCTCCTGGCGGGTCTCCTGGGGCTCAACGGCAGCTGACGACCTCCTTTCCTATGGTGGCTCGGCTGGGTTAGTCGCCACAGGTCTTACAACTTCGCCGAGGTGGGCGATCTCGCTCAATCTTGGCTCACTGGGGCATTGCCGGTGACTCCCTCACGGGGTCGTGTCGGCGCCCATTCTCTTGCATTAATGGCGGCTGCCACTCGATGTAATCAAGCCGGTGTTACTCAACGCACCTCTAGAAGGCCTTAGTTCTTGGCTTCCCGTGTGTTCCACGCTACTGATGCGGTCTGGCAGAGAGGATTGATCTTTGTAGATCCATCCTCCTCGGTGGCGGCGAGTCGGACGAAGTATACAGGCGTAAAGGCGAATTCAAGTCCACCAACCTGCCTCCGCCGAACGCACATGTCGCACATCCGTGCGGCCTGTCTGCTCTCCTTAAAGACCAAGCCAGGGGGAGATGTTTCAGATGTCTGGCGGTGGGGCATTTTGTCGCCACCTGCACCAAACCCCCCAAATGCCTTCTCTACAAGTGCTCCGGCCATAGGGCGCGGGGCTGTCCCAGGTTTCCTGGTGGGGGGGCTCATCCGCAACCTTCGCGTCTCGGTATTTCACAGCCTTCGCGTCTCGGTGGTTGGCCGTTGCGGCCTCGTGGCTCGATGCATGCCCCTCGCTTCAGACCTGGTGACCCTGATGACAGGCCTAAGTTTGCCCGTCGTCATCTTCCTTTGTCCTCAGCGATTTCCAGCTGTGAAAGGATTCTGCGAGTTAGCGGTCTTTGGTTTACACCACTGGGTGATCGATAGACCTCGGTTCGCCCGGATCACGGCGGCTCTGGTGACCACTTCTTGGCGAACAAGGAGGATTTCAATGTGGCGGTTGATGAGGCCAGAAGCTACTTCGTGAGGTGCAGTTCGGTTGATCTGCGCAACGCAATGCTGGCAGACTCGATTTCTTCAAGAGGGCATTGACATCAAGGTGGTGCCCTGGTCGCGGCATGTCCAAGTGGAGGCTGCTAGGGCCAGGTTCAAGGTTCGCCTTTGCATTGAAGGTATTCCTCGGCACGCCTGGTCTGTTCAAGTTGTTGCTCCTCTCCTTCATGATGCTGGGCTCACCTGTGCGGAGTTGGATGAACCGACGTCGGACAATGAGATGGCCTGCCTCTGTCTCTGGGTCTGGGCTCGTGATGCGGTGGCGTTTCCGAAGAGACGGCCATCATCTACATTGAGGAGCTTCGCACCAGATCGCCTCCTTTTGATGACTTCCCTGAGCTTGGTATTCAAGGGCCCATGCGGGAGAGGCCGCCGCCCAGGATGCTTTCTTACAGGGTTATCACGCATGTTGACTAGGTTCTGGACTTTGAGCCTCCGGACGATGGTTTTGCACCCGTTTTTGCAGGCCTATGTCGGGGCACAGCGATGTCAGCGGCGAGGCATCGATTGCGTCCTCTAAGGATAAGTGGCCCAGGCGCCATGTCTACGCCTGGCAGCTCGGGGTGGTTGGCAGTGCTCTGCCTCCCCGAGGATCGGTGCACTACCGCTTGCAGTACAGGGTCAGAGACCGTTCGCCGTCGGGTGGGCTGGGTGGCCATCGTCGGGTGTATGGTTGGGACGTCCCGCCGCCTGGTGGGCATCAGGGCCATCACCACGGTCACTCTGGTCTCGGTGGCTCTTCTGGGCAGGGGGGCTCTTCGTCCCAGAGTAGGAGGTTCCAGGGGCCTGGGTGGCGCTCACGTGCCTTGCTGGGCCATGCCCGGGACTCGGCGGGGCTGCTGGGCACCTCTCCCGCGATGTGCTCCGCTGTCCCCGTGGATGCTGCTGATCTCGTGGCCGCTGGGTCTTCTCAACTTGACATCGCCAACTTTGTCATGACGTCGCGGGCTTATGGCGCTTGTGCCTGCCGCCATGGTGTTCCTCTTTCCACATTTCCCGAGCAGGAGATGCTGGTCTCCAAGCTAGGTGATCTGCTGTTGCAGCCCTCCAGGGAGGACCCGATGGGGGATGAGCTCTTTTGCAACAAGGGCCAGGACGGTGGCGATCAGGTCCCCCTGCCTGCTTCGGCTACGTTGCATGATCTGGTCGGTGATCCACCTGGTGACCAATTAGTCCACATCACGGGGGTCAAGGACCTACTCAGCTCCCTCAGAATCAGCTTGCAAGATCTTATTTTGCCAGATGTTCATTGTAGCCCGCCTAAGAAGCCAGTCGCTAAGTTTCCCGACTGCCGCAGCGTCGAGGCTTGGGGGAAAAACCAACTCCCAGCTCTCCGCGACACAGAAGGCTCAGCATCAGCTGGCGAAGAAGATTGGAGTCCTGTCCTCAAATGATGTTTTTGATGAAGACGCACTACGTCGCTATCTCCAGCTCTTCCGCAATCCTCTTCCGCCCGGGGCTCTGGAGGCGCTTGTTGACCTTCTGGGGATTTTTGGCGCCGGACCGCCTTCTTTGCTTTAGGCGGCAGCGTGGGAATCGGCTTCGGCATGATTGAAGTCTTGCGTTCATCGTCAGTCTTTTGGGTTCGGCCGGGGTCTTCTCTCTTGTTGTCTGTATTTTGCTGTTGTCGCAGTGGTCCTTTAGGAAGTAGCTTTGTGGTTGTCATGCTTGTCTCCTGGTGGTTCCAGGATGATTGTTTTTTGCTATATGCTTGTAAACCGGTGACTTGCCATCTGGTATTACTGCTAGGTGTTGGTAACTCTAGGCTGTTGGTTGTCGCCTTTGTTAGTGAACATGCTGTCTGTCTCACTCGTCCAGTTGTAAATAAAACCAATGTTTAGTGTGTTCGGTGCGGTGGTATTATTATTATTCTTTGTCATTTTCGATGTTTGCTCGGGGTTGCAGGTGAGGCCGTCCTGAGTGGTCCCTCTGCGATCCCGGCTCTGCGTTGTGGGCCGTTCTGCTGGAGCTGGTACTGCCACCGTGGGTCATGTCGCCGGCCGCCGACCATTGCTTCTTGTCATGTTTTTTCCCTCAACTCGCAGGGTGCTGGACATTCTCATCTTCATGCCTCCAGCTGCGGCCTGCCGCACTGGTTACATGTTCATCAGTTTGTCTCAGCTGAAGCATTTTGCCGATTGGTGCATGGGACCTTTATTGCCAGGCAGGAAAGAGCGTAGGTGCCCCCCCAGTGTGGTTAATGGCTCAGCACGACACAAGGATACTAAGTTGGAATGTCAGGGGATTGAACAACATTGCTAAGCAGGCGGTCATCAAAGAGTTGGTCTTCCAGAGCAGGGCGACCATTGTTTGCCTCCAGGAGACGAAGCTTCAGGTCATCGATAGTGTGGTGGTCCGGGCCTGTTTTGACTTATTTCGACAATTTCGGTTTCCTTCGGCGGGCAGAACCCGGAGGAGAATTCTTTTGGCTGCTCATCTCTCCATTTTCAGATGTCGATGTTCATGTAGGTGTCAACTCCATCTACCTTGCCTTTGTAACTATGAAGTATGTGAGTCAATGGTCTTACCCAGTGTTTATGGGCCTCACCAGGAGGGCGCTAAGCTCATGTTTTTGCAAGAGATCAGGAATCTCCGGGGTCTTATGCATGATGGTTGGCTCATTCTCGGGGACTTCAATATGATATATCGGGTGGCCGATAAAAATAATGGCAATCTCAACAGAAGACTGATGGGGGCTTTTCGGAACATGCTGAATGACTCGGAGCTTAAGGAGATCAAGCTCAACGGTCGTAGTTTTACTTGGGGAGATGGAAGGGCAAACCCAACTCAATCTTGGATCGACCGCTTTTTCGCCTCCTCCGAATGGGACAACATCTTTCCTGAGTGTCACCTTCAGGCTTGCTCTAGCCTTGTCTCTGACTACTATCCTTTGCTTCTTTTGGTCGATTGCAACCCGCCGAGGTTTAAGTGGCCGGGTTGAGAGTTTGAACCAAAATGCCAAATTTCCAGCGAAGTCGTTCAAGCCGCGTGGGATGAACGGTCTATGCATAGGATGCTTTGCGCGGTGGCATCTGAAGTTATCGAAAGCGGCAAAAGCCCTCGGGTCATGGAGTCGCCTTTTGTTGGGAGACATAACCATGCGATTCCACATGGCGAGAGATCATTTTCAACTAGATAGGCGGAGAAACTCAAATGCGCTTTGAGGCCCAAAAGGGAGTTCGGGCCAAAGTCCGTCTGAGTTATTGGGCCTCGCGGCCATCAAGCGAAATCGTCTTATACAGCGCTCCAGGATGATGCACATCAAGGAGGGGGATGCTAACTAAAAGTTTTTTCACATCAAGGCAAACGCCCGAAGGAGGAAAAACCATATACATGCGATTGTATCTGACAGGGGTCTTCTGCAGAGTTTTTCTGATAAACAGGAAGAGCTCAACAGGTATTTCTTTCTACATCTAGGTACAAAGAAAAATCGCACGCACCGCTTTAACTAAGCGTCTCGGCTTAAGCCGGCGAGGACTTGCGCCCTCGAAAACCTTTCCACTGGATGAGGTTGCGGGCGTGGTTTCTCCATGCCAGCGAAAAGGCCCGAGCCCGGCAGGTTCCTGGTCTCTTTAACAGGAAATGTTGGGACATCATCAAAGTGGACCTCATGTAGGTATTCCAGCAGTTGCATGGTTTGAACGGTCGCTTGTGGAGGCTTCTCAACTCAGCGGACATTGTGTTGCTGCCTAAGAGACAGGATGCTACGCAGATTGCGCACTTCAGACCCATCAGTCTCATCCATAGCACGGGAAAGATCTTCTCTAAGGTGCTTGTGACCAGGTTGGCGCCTTTTCTTCAGAGCTTGGTGCCTCACAGCCAAAGTGCATTCGTTAAAAGAAGGTCCATTCATGACAATTTCCTGTTCGCAAGAAATTTGGCTTCTGAGTTGCACAAGAAGAATCCCCTCTCTGTTCCTCAAATTGGACATTGCAAAGGCCTTTGACTCGGTCAGCTGGGAGTTTCTCCTCGACTTGCTTGAGCACCTCAGCTTCGGGCCGCATTGGAGGGAGTGGGTATCTATGATACTGGCTTCCTCTTCCTCAAGAATTCTCCTAAACGACATCCCAAGTACCTCGTTTCAGCACAGGAGGGGGTTGAGACAGGGTGATCCCTTGTCCCCTATGCTTTTCATTCTAGCAATGGACCCTCTTCAGCGGTTAATTGCTATGGCGGCGGACACGTCCATCATTTCCTCCATCCCGGCAAGATGGGCTTCAACAAGGTTTCTCTTTACGCGGATGACATGGCAATCTTTATGAGACCAATTAGCGAGGAGCTCAAAGCAATCCACGAGATCCTTATATTTTTTGGAGGAGCCACAAGTCTTCATACAAATATTCAAAAAAGTGAGGTCTACCCAATCAGGTGCGACACGATTGACATGACAACAATTTTGCAAGATTTCCCTGCCAGGTTGAGTTCATTTCCGTGTAAGTATCTGGGGCTTCCCCTCCGCCCGACGAAGCTTAAAAGGTCGGATCTGCAACCCCTTATTGACAAGGCGCGAAGTCGCCTAGGAGGTTGGAAAGGGAGGTTGTTGTCCAGGGCAGGCCGATTGATTTTAATAAACTCGGTTTTCACATCGCTCGCGGTCTACCACCTAACTGTCTTTCCATTCGGCACATGGGTCACTAAGAGTTTGGACAAGCTTCGCCATAGTTTTTTATGGAAAGCGACCGAGTGCGATGGGGACCTTTGTTTGGTCAATTGGAAAAGGTTAAATGCGCCCAAAAGTCTAGGAGGATTGGGCATAAAAGACATTGTGATTTGGGCCGGGCTCTCCGATTCACGGTGGCTCTGATTAAACGAAAGGGCATCACAAACCTTGGGCTGGCTCCACGCTACTTTGCGACGCCACAGACCGTGCCTTGTTCAATGCAGGTACCACCATTTCAATAGGGGACGGCGCAACTGCCAACTTTTGGAAATCCAAATGGCTTCACAGCCGATCGCCTGCAGATATAGCCCCGTCGTGTTACAGATTAACCAGGAAGAGGTCGAGGACGGTAAAAGAGTTGATATTGCACGCCGTTTGGTTCCGCCCTCTGCGTCGGATCACAAACGCAACGCAGCTCCAGGAGTTCTTTTCGCAATGGCTCGCTCTTCAGCGAGTGCGATTCTGACCGCATGTCGAGGATAGCATCACAGGAAGTGAGTATATGAGGAATACTCGCGAGTTAAACTTATAAGGCACAATTCGCCGGATCACGGTGAGCTCTCATACGAGATGATTTGGCGAGCCTCGGCGGAAGAAAGTGCAGGTTTTTACATGGTTATTCGTGCGGGGCGAGCTTCGACGACGGCAGAGCTCGCGATCAAGGGGTGGCGCATTCCACCATATCGTTCTTTGTAGCTTGAACACGAAACATCCAACCATATCTTTCTTTGCTCTGTCCGTTTTGCGAGGCAGTCTGCGGAGCTGTTCTAAGGCTCGTATAGGCCGGCCTTGGCGCGCGGCCGCCATCGGGACAGCTTGATAATGTGAGTTGGTGGACAAACACACGGCGACAAATCCCTCGACACAGGCGGAAGGAATTTGATGGGGCTGTCGCATATAGCCTCTGGAACATTTGGAAAGAGAGAAACAATAGGATTTTTTGTAACTTCTACCGCACGGTGCAACAGGTGGCCGACGCCATCACTCAGGACATCCGCAACCGCCAAGTGGCTTTCAGGGTGACCTAGTGTTTTGAAGCGAGTACTTTCTAAGTGTTTCTAGGCTGGATCCCCGGTTTTGTACCGGGGATATTTTCTCCTTTCTTTCCTTTTAGGTTGTTTCATTTCAGTCTCTTTCTTTCCCTTCCACTACTACAGAAATCATCATCACAGACGGTTCGTAAACGTCATCAGAGACGGTTTTGTGAACCGTCAGTAACAATAAGTCTGTGATGAAGGAGATCATCGAGCGGTTTTCCACCCGTCGAGAAAATTTATATCACGAGCGGTTTTAATTTAAAACCGTGCAGCGATATTTAATTATCACGAGCGGTTTTAATTTAAAACCGTCTGTGATAACTAAATATCCTGACGATTTTAATTTAAAACCGTTTGTGATAACTAAATATCCTGAGCGGTTTCAAATCATAACCGTCTGTGATACTAACTTATCCTGAGCGGTTTCAAATAAAGCAAATGCTGTGATGTCCTTTTCCCCCCGGTGAGAACCTCCATTATTTATAGTGTTGTTGAAATTTCCATCAATATTTCTACTTGATATTTACAAAGGCACAACCGATTATAGATGTTGTAGTTGAATATCTACACTTCCTATATGCATTGTGTAGCAGTTTGTCGATCGGGATAGACTTAAAATATAAATATTTGTAGCGCTTTTTCTCCTTCTTATGATAATGTTGATGGAACTCGACTAATAAATCAACCAAGACCCGCCTTGACATGGCGGCGGCGGCAACCCGATGCCTTGATCGAACGACACACTAGAGTGTGTGATCGCTTCATGCCATCGAAGTGGCATTGCGTAAGCGTCACCGTCGTGCCACGGTGCGAGTGCGGGCGACATGCTACTACTGCGACATCACCGTCATGCCACGGTGGGAGAAAATGGTACTTTGAAAAAATTATAGATGTACTTCATAGATTACTCTAGGTAGGGTAATTAAAGATTGAACAAATGTGATTGCAAGTCGGGTCTTCCAGGACATGGAAGGCCGACTTATCAGTTACTTCAATATTAATTAACCTAAATTATCAAAGTATCATGTTCTCAGCAGTGGCCCAATAATGACTGCGTAGAAACTAAGTAGATGGAAATCTATAATTGAATAATGCAGGGAATGCCTAAGTAGATGGAAATTTGAACAACAAACTCATAAATAATGGAGGTTCTTGAGTGAGGAAAAAACATCTAGTTCAACAAGCAAGACATTGTTAAGTTGTTGCATATATTTAAGATGAGGAAATGTGTATTAAGGATAATATCATGTGACAATACAATGAATCGTACAAACAAGAATAACCACAAGTTTTTGACATATTTTTCGAATGAATACCATTTGATAATTGTACAACTCGAAGTTATCGGTTTGCGTGGGAACGCCTTTTTATA
Organism: Guadua angustifolia; assembly: GCA_036346375.1. Lineage (NCBI taxonomy): Eukaryota > Viridiplantae > Streptophyta > Magnoliopsida > Poales > Poaceae > Guadua > Guadua angustifolia. The sequence continues at coordinate 19,569,885 of CM070502.1, forward strand.
TACTACTTGGTGGCGAAGTAACAAACTCTCCCTCTAATGTTGCTCAAATGGGTCTCGATCAGCAGATTTTAACCTTAATCTTGCTATTTTTTGTATCCACGATGGTTTTGCATGTTGTAGCAAACATAAAATCCACATAGGTTATTTCCGACCTTCTTTGGTAGCCTTGTAAATAAAACCTACGGTTAGTTCTAGAGTCACTATTACGGGGTTTGATATAGGATTATTGTGTATAGCGGATCTAGGAAAGTTCAAATCATCTTTGTAGTTTAGTCAATCCTTCAACTTTTGAGCGCTCTACAAGATTGCAAAAGGTTAGCCTAAGCCATTCCAATAGCAATATAAACACGGAACAACTTACGACCATATGCGTTATATGCGGAGAAGCGTGATTACGGTGAGTAATTTTGCGATATGTACCAAGTCGTGGTTTCGTGACGTGAATCAAGGTACTTAACCGGTTTGTGGCTGGTTCAATTACAATTAGAACCCGATGAAACCTACACATGTATATCACAATGGACAATGAGCAAGCGAGTTGTGTGCGCAGTCTGAGACCAAAGTATAGCATGTGGTAGCACTTACAGGTTATGTGTTATAAGTATGAATTCTTTATCTTTTGTGCTAGCAATGTCTCTATCACGTATTTCTCAACCATGTTTATATCCTCATCCATTGTTTGCTTTGAGACTATATGTGGGTCGAGAAACCGATCGATAGTTTCTTCCGTAATCGCTACAAGTTGCATGTATCTATATATACAAAAGCGAATTATATATATATTGGAGGACATTTATCACTATTAGACGAATGTGGTGTGATGACACACACTTACAAGGTCCGACATCTTATGAGTCTTGGCGTCGAGGCGTCGAGGTTGTAGAGATGGAACAAGTCCAAAAATCGACCGTGAAGAAGCCCCCATTGAGTCGTTGAATAGATGTTCATACTTGAACTTATGGCGATACTTGTTATGCGTTCACGCTCTGGCTTTCCAACTTGTTGGGTGTACCAATTATGCAATTGTTGGCAAGGTATACTAAGTGAAATTCGCTGCCTTTCGTTAGTAATGGCTCTCTAGCTTGTATTTTTAGCCAACTCGGCGGATGGATAGTCGACTTGTTCTTGTCTTTCTTTCTTCTGTTTGTCCTTGCCTTTCTTTGTTTTGTATGAACCCTTCACGGAAGAGGAATGGGCAGCAAAGAGGTCAACATTATGTACCTCAAGTGGAGTCGCTCTCTGATTGCTGATTTGGTATGGCCCGATCGAGGACGATACAATAGGTGAATCGAGATCATTGCGGTTGTTGTATGAGAATGGACCACGAGGAGATGTCATTGCTAGGCCATTGGATGAATGTGCCAATGGCATCCCCAAGTTTCACGATCTCGTAAGCTTGGCGGCCACGTAGATCCACAATTTTGAAACTATCATATACCTGTCCACATTGACCTTGGTGAAATCGGCGCTATCATGGTGCCGTGCACCATGGTCCCCTTAGTGGATGGATCGCCATGCCCCAAGCAACCGTCGGAGAGCGGTGCCATTGTTAATTCTCACTTGGAGATTGCAGCGTGCCACCTTAATATCACATCTGAGGATAAGTCCGCTATGTTCATCTATGTCACTTGGAGGAGCGGATGCAGCTGCTCTTCACAGGCGGTGGGGCTGACTTGCGGACATATACAGGGCATGTACAATATTTCTTTCTTGATTGGTGAGCCTTTCCTCGAGGATTCTTATCCTTTCATAAAATTCTTCTCTCAGTTCTCCCTCAACTCTTCTCTCAACTCTCCTCTCAACTTGTCCTCCAAATTCTTTATAAGATTTGACTCGCGCTTAGCTTTAGTTCTCTTCTTACTTGGTATATGTGGAAGTAAATGCAGGAATCCAGTTTTCCATGGAACAAAACCCTTTGCCTCTTATGCGACCGAGGTGTTCCTTGTTTCCCAAGGCCATGGACGGTGCATCTTTCTCCTGTCAGGGAAAAAAGAGCCATCGCCGATTGTGTACTCAACGCTACACGCAAGATCCGAACAAGTTATTTCACTTATGAAGTCATGGACTAATTACATAAAATTGGTAGTTCGATTTATATATTACGGCGTTGGCGGACTTCCTCGTCATGGGGTTTACAAAGGAGGCAGTTGCGGAGGGCGTGGCGGTGACCTCGCTCTTAGCGATCTCGCACGTTGATCTGTGATCGATGCAAATGGCGAGATACCCTCCTCGTCCTCCTGTCCCATTGCGCTCTCTTCCCGCGTAGCCGAGTGCAGTGCGTGGGGTGAGTGTTCCTTGCACTGCAAGGCCTTGTTTGCTTCACTTTGGCCTTGCGAATTAAATGCATCGTCTTCATCTCAACAAAACGCCGCCACGTGTCCGCATCAATGAACCCATACTTAGAGTATGGATCTATATCCTTCTTGACGTAGTCTACGAAAAGTGTATGCTTGAAGGTCTTCCATGCCTTTCCTGCCGCTAGCAGTGCATACCGTCGCACTAGGGGAGCGAATTCTTCTGGAATGTTGAACGATGAAAGAATTTCCGTCAGCAAGGCATTGCGAGCCTCAATAGTCAGCAACCTCCAGGAAGATAGCGTGATCGGAACCCGTTCCTGTGCTACTATCCCGCACATACTCCAAAATGCATTCACTGCCTTTTTTGGCTTTCTAGGGGCCCCATCCTTTATATCGATCTCTGTAATGGTATATCGATCTGTTGGCCTTTTGTTTGATCCTCTTGCAGCGTGGGTCGATTCTTCTTTTGAGGGCACATCATGTCCTTCAGATGATGGATTAGAGGACGACATCTTCTTTATAAGTTAAAATAGTTTCAGGCGAACTAAAAGAGAAGAACAAATAAAATCACATTAGAGTGAATGAGTTTGTGGATACCATGGCTTGTTATTAGCCTTTTAAAAGAACTAGCCTAAATGGCTTGTTATTAGCCTTTTAGCAAAAAGCGAACTAGGAGGTTGCGAACTTAATAAAAATTTAAGCGAGCACCTCCTAAAACTAGGACATCCACACAGCAAACATGCGGAAGAATACATATGGATTGAACTTTAACAGATTAACGAGAATAATAGAAGCGAAGCTCGAGGATCTCACATATGAACATATGCAGATATTACGAATAAAGCAATTAGCATAAAGCTCATATTGATTGTTTGAATGTTCTCGGATGTTGGATTGCCTTAAAGGCCCTCCTCGCATACAATGGACAAGTAATAGACTAGATTGTGACAACTTTATCTCAATACAGATTTAATACTTGTGATTAAGTATATATCTACTCAATTGCTTATCTTATATGCACAAGAATAGTGAATCATTCAAAGCAAGCTTCTTTGGACGGTAAATAACATGCTCGACTTTAATTTGAGCAGAACACTACTGAAGCAATACTAAGGAAACAAGATAGTGAAATGTTACGGAACGTACGCAAGATAGATGACAATAGCGATGGCGAAATTACTCACTAACTAAGCATATAAAGACAGTTTGCAATAGAGCTAATCATAATATATATATATATATATATATATATATATATATATATATATATATATATATATATATATATATATATATATATATATCAAAGTGAAATTATTTGCTAAGATTTGTTATCACAATTAGTCTATTCCATCCCTAAATCATCCTTGAACATTAAGCCCCACGCAAGGTCCCCAAGTCAATAAACTTGACCGGCCCTTTGCTTTCACGAGAGGAGGAGACAATCACAGGACAACCAACCCCACATGCAAGGTCCCAAGCCACAAATTAGTGGCCCTTTGCAAGACCGAGAATAATCACGAAAGTGTCCCGAGAACTCACGAACTAGCGAGCAACACGGAGAGGGCACCGTGTTGCTTACGTGGCGTTGGATCCGAGCCAACAAAGCCGAAGTCAAAGCACGAGAATCACGGTTGAAGCCGAGATGCACAAGAACCTGGCGCCCACCCGTGGAACACGTCGCTGCTGGGGAGGACCGAGGGGAGGATGTCGATCTTGGGGAGGGAGGTCGATGGCGGGGAGGGCGTCGAGAGGAGGATGCCGAGAGGGGAGGCCACCGTGCGCCGAGGGGAACGCGCAGGAGACAAAATGTCCGCAGTGGGTTAGGGTTTGGCGGCTTGTGAATGAGGTCTGCGGGGAGATATATATAGGAGACAATACCACGAGATGGTTCTAAATTTGAACCGTCTGTGATGTTTATATCCTGAGCGGTTCTAAAGAGAACATCATGCATTATTCTCTTTTAGAACCGCTCATGATGGTTTTTATGACGAGCGTTTCTAAAGAGAAGCGATGCTGTGATAATAAAACATCCTGCATTGTTCTATTTTAAACCGTCGTGATATCTTTATCCTGACGGTTGAATTTAGAACCGTTTGTGGTAAGTACTTTTCATTTTTTTGAAAGGAATGGCGAGAGCTCGCCTCTTGCATTAAGGAAGATAGTCATGAGCTCGCCTTGTATTAAAGGAAGATAGTCATCACAATCGACATAATTGAGATGCTTCACAAGCTACTTACTAAGATCATCACAATCGTATATACATAATTGGATGCTTCTCAAGCTACTTACAAAGATCATCACAATCATATGTACAAAGCATGATGGGTCGTATCATCCTTACATGTAATATTATTACACATGAAAATTTGTAAACATGATGACAATGCACCCTTCTCATAACTACTCCACATGCTTATTCTTTTGTATGAAAATTAGCCCTTCATGATGATCGACGCGTGTGTAGCTTGCTTCCTCATGTTGTTCTTCTGGGACCAGGATGTCATTTCCGATAGGTGGCAACTCATCAAATTGATTGTACTCTTCCTCATCTACTACATTCTCAACTCCGACAATTCTCCTTTTTCCCTAAAGAACTACGTGGCGCTTCTTGTTGGGCGAATTGGTTACATAGAAGACTTGAACAACTTGGTTAGCGATGCTGAATGGTTCATCTTGGTATCCAACACGTTAAAGTCCACATGAGTGATGCCATTCTTGTCAACCTTCACGTCTTGGAGGTGGACCCATGACACCGAAATAGGGAATCTTGAAAAGTCGTAGTAGAGCTCCCATATCTCCTCTATGAACCCAAAGTAGGAGCTCCTCGTCAACCCGGCGGTATTATTGAATGCATCTATCACGGACACCGCTGTTACGGTTTATGCTCTTCATATCCCGATCTCTCGTGTAAAATGTGTACCCATTTAAGTCATATCCTTTCCATGTGACAATTGTAAAAGTTGGTCCTTTTGCCAACCATGTCGGCGTGTCATCGGCGAGCTCGCGATGATAGGTCGCTCCTTCAACCATTTGTTGAGCGAAGGTTATCTTTGTCTCGTGATTCGGGACTCTGCCGTCTTTGGATTCTCTTGCCTTAGCCATTGCTTGTGCTCGGCGATATAGGCGGACACTACTGACCATGTGTTGCAAAACCGTGAAATGGGCTCGAGCATCATAACTCGAATCGAGCGTGATTGCTTTCCTTCCGATGGTCCCGATACCTGGAGCCTCCTCATGGTGAGATCGAGGCACACCTATCGGTTCGACTGGGCCATGTAATCGGCCTTGAGAACTTCGGCGGCCTCTTCGTTGCATAACCTTCGACAATGCTACCTCCGGACGAGATCGATTCCGTCGTAAGACTTGAGAATTCCATGTACCTCTTGAGCGGGTACATGCTACGTAGGAACAACGGCCGCATATCTTTATCTCTGTCACAAGGTGAACAATGAGATGGACCATGATATCGAAAAATGATAGAGGAAATACATCTCAAGATTACATAGAGTCATCACCACCTCGACTTGCGAGCATCTAGTCCCGGGATCGATGACCTTTTGGCGATTGTGTTAAAGAAATAACACAGACCTAGTGATTGTCTCTCGGACCTTGGCCGCAAAATACTTCTAATTGCGACGAGGAGCATCGTGTCATCGACACATGACAATCATGAAACTTCATGCGGTTAATTTCAAATCTTCCAACGAAACAAGCCTCTTCATGTTGGAGGAGTAACCGGACGGAACTTTCACACCATGCAAGCACTGGCACAGTTCAGTTCTTTCGGCCTTTGATAGAATATAACAAGCAGGTTCCAAGTACATACGGCCTTTATCAGTCTCTTTCGGTGCTAACTCAGGTCTTATGCCCATATCAACCAAGTCAAGCCGTGCGTTGATACCATCCTTTGTTTTACCCTTAATGTTGAGTAAGAGATCAATCACGCTGTCACAGACATTCTTCTCTACGTGCATGACATCTAGGGGTGAAAATGGTACGGGTTAATCCCGACCGATCCGGTACCGTATTCGTTAAAAACCGTATCAGAAAAAATTCCGTATCGGCGGATTCGGATCTGAACCGGATACTTACTACGGATTCGATAGCGGAAGCGATATCTGAGATATCCGACCAAATTGCTGCGGTATCACGGTATCACGGATATTATCCGACCGGATATCGAATCAACTCATGTAATCGTACTCAAGCCTCAAGGGCAAGCCGCAAGCCTCAGTCTCGCCTCCCGCCCTCCCCATTCGATTCCCCAACCGAAAGGCAAGCAGCGAAACCTAACCCTAGTGCTTGAGCCTCCGGCGCTGCCTCCTCCTCCTCCCGGTCCGGGACCCGTCGTCGCCGCCACCACCTCCTCCTCCCAGTCCGGGACCCGCCACCTCCTCCTCCTCCCGGTCCAGGACCCTCCGCGGCTCCACCTCCTCCTCCTCCCAGGACCCGCCGCCTCCTCCTCCTCCCGGGACCCACCGCCGCCTCCTCCTCCCGATGCAGGACCCCGCCGCCTCCTCCTTGGGACCCACCGCCTCCTCCTTCCGGGACCCGCCGCCGCCTCCTCCTTAGGGACAGAGAGGATCGAAGGTATCTGGCCGAGGGAAAAATGCTACCTTTTCCTTCTCCCTTTTCCTTGATCTTTCTTGCTGAGTCCATGCTCCATAGGCATTGTTTGTTTGGCTGATCTGAGGAATCCCGAATCCGTGCTTCTTCATGCATTAATTTTGGTGCGGGGTCTTACGTAATCGATTTTTCTTTGCCAAGCAAGTGTCTTTACCCTAGTTTGGAGTGAATCGTGAGCGCGGAGGTAGATCTACTAGTTCTAGTTTTCCTTTTGGTCCCGGATGGCGAACTTGTACTAAACATGTACTAAGTGGTTGCTAGACTAATGACTTTGTTCTCAGCACTTCATGTGATTTGTTGCGAGAATTGTGATTCCCTATATGGATCTGTAGTTACGTACTCTAGGATTTACTATTTTCCTTGTCTTATATACTAGCTATGTTGTTATCTTATGAATGAAATTTGGGGAGATTCTCTTCCTTTGGAATGTTTTTGTTTTTCTGTCTTGTGTGCTTACATTTACTATCTATGGGCTGAAATTTCAAATAGCGAAGTGAATGGTCTTTGCTTCCCATAATCCCATCTTTGAGTGGATGAGTACTAGCCGGCTCAAGTTCACGATACTTTTGGATTGGGAGGTTTTGGCTATTGACATAAAACAGGCGCATGGTGGCCCTTGCTGAGGCTGATATAATCTATGTACTTACTCACATCGCGATTGGATCTGTGTGTTTCACTAGTAGATAGTGTTGCTTTGAGTGTTTTATCGCAATTGATTTATGAGCGATATTTATTTTTTCATGGTGAATGTGTGAAGATGAAGTGCATCTCTCTCGCTTAATTTGTCTATGGTCGTGGGTGGTAATATTTTGAATTGTCTTTGTCGAGAAGTAAGGTTGAGGTTAGCTTTTTTGGTTGATGATGTGGTTTTGAGTTGAGATTGTATGGATGATAATTGGAACTGTTCAAGTTATATATGAATTTGATACTATTGTTAAATTTGTGTTGTATGAGTTGTCAAACTTATGTAATATATATGAATTTATTGCTAGTCGGATCAGATGTTTCAACAAGTATGTATCCGTTTGTATTATCCGTTTCCGAACCGAATCCGGTATGTATCCGCCCCGACAATACCGTAACCGAAATTCCGAAATATCCGAATTCGTATCCGTATTCGGTCTTACCATATCCGATTCCGAATCCGGGAAAAAAATATGGATTAGGATACGGTAACAGCAATATCCGACCGTATCCGATCCGTTTTCACCCCTAATGACATCGATGCAGTGGCGAACTTCTAGGTGCTCCCAGTAAGGTAGGTCCCAGAATATTGATCTCTTCTTCCACATGCTCTTTTCACGGGTACTTGATTTACGTCCCTTTCCATACGCAACATCCAAATCCTTAACAATGTCATGAACATCTCTCCGCTCAAAGCGCCTTGGAAGTGAACCATTTCGTTCCTTCCGTCGAAAAAGTTGCTTCATCTTGCGATATGGGTGATTCCTCGAAGGAACCTCTGATGACGCATGTACGGTTTTTTGCGGGGAGTGATTGACCATAAACTCTCGGTATCATCTAGCGGTGAGTGCAGGCTTTGGTTCCTTTTGTACTCGGCACGATAGGTTAGCAAGGCGGGGTAATCATTTATAGTGCGAGAACAACAAGCGATTGCAAAGTAAAGCTCTCTCGTTTATCGCATCCCATCGTGTACCCGGTAACCCACAGTGTTTTAGATCTTCCACCAATGGAGCTAGGTACACATCAATATCGTTCCCAGTTGTTTCGGTCCTTGGATAAGCACGAGACAACAAAATATACTTCCGCTTCATACACAACCAAGGAGGAAGGTTGTGATCTGATTTATGGGCCAAGTGCTATCTTGAATTTGCTCATATTACCGAAAGGATTCATTCCATCTGTACTCAATCCAAACCTTATATTTCTCGGATCCGCACCAAATTCTTGAAAGCTCTGTCGATGTTTCTCCTTTGGATGGAATCGTGCAGGTGCCTTAGCATTCCATCATTCTTCACGCTCCTCAAAGTGCCAACACAAGCAGTTTTGCCTCCTTTGGGTTCGCAAACAAATGCTTCAAGCGGGAATTACTGGCAGATACCATGCCACCTTAGCAGAGGACCTTTTTCACCTCAATGCTCTCGCCATCATCATCTGAATGACTCTTACGCTTGTCTTGGGATCGTTGCACACGGACATATATGCAAGTTTGTGTACTCTTTGCGATGACAGGATACAATCGTTTGGACATGCATGTATTCTTTCTACTTCCATTCCCAAGGGACAAAGAACCTTCTTGGCTTTGTAGGTGGTTGTCGGCAACTCGTTTCCCTCTGGAAGCATGTCCGCCAATAGGCGAACTTATTGTGAAACTCTTGTAGGACCAACCGTTGGTTGCCTTCAATTTGAGTAGTTAAAGCACGGATGATAACCTTGTGTATTTCAACTTGCACCCTGCGAACAAAGGTTTCTCCGAGTCCTCCATTAAGCCACGGAACTTTCCATATTCCTGTCATCAAGGTTTCATACGCATCGCGTAGCATCTCGATCCAAATTGTCATCGTGCAACTTTGTCCTCATCGAAGCACAATCGATATGATCATCCGACATATCATTGACTTCGTCGACGATATTAACACTACTTCTGCTTCTCGTATATTATGCTCTTCGCCATGGTGGTCCAACATGTATAGCCCATTTTGAAACCCTTGAATCAAGTGTTAGCCGATCTGCTACTTGAGTTTTGAAACGTCTTTAGATTTTCACAATCAATGCACGGACATGACATGAATTGCACCCCTTATTAAACATATCCTCCTCTGCGGCTCTTTTGAAAGTGGAGCGCCATTAAGGTACTCAACACTCAAATGCGGTTCTCGGTACATCGACTTCGATCCATCTCGCTACACATGTAACACTTAGTGTTAAATATTAAGTGCACCGGTGTAGTGCGTATGCACACATTCTTAAACTAATTATGCAATTACATACCTTAATTACATCACAAAGAAATAATTAACACAATTCAAATTAATCTTCAATATAATAATGAAATTAGAACCCATTACTAACCTTAGATCACCAAAAGACCTGAATTGATCTATAAGCTAAATCTAAACAATCTTTAAATTCTATTCTTAACAAGCTAGCTAGCTACATCATGATCAAATATTATATTATGCAAATAGAACCATTACTAGCTAACCTTATAGATCAAACAACCAACACATGGTTCTACAAGCTAGATCTAAAAAAATCATCAAATTCCTTCCTTATCAAGATAGATGTTGAATATAATGCAATTAAAACACATTACTAACCAAATATCACAAACAACATATGGATCCAGCTACAATTAAGCTAGATCTAATCAAACAATCTTTAAATTAATTCTCTCCTAACTAACTTAGATATTGAATTGGATGCATGCAATTAGAGAACTCATTACTAACCTTAGATCACCAAAATCAAATGAATCTAATATCACCCTTGAAATCAATGGCTTTCTTTCAAAAATCGCCTCACTTCCACGATCGCCACTTAGGATAGAAACCGAAACCCTATAAGCGAAGTGGATGGATCGAGGCTACTTTTTCTGAGTGAGCGGTTTTATCACGAGCGGTTTTATATTACGGCCGTCGTAATGCAAAAATATTACAGACGGTTTCTAAATATAACCGTGCAGTAATGACTCTTGTAGATATTACAGACGGTTGTGTTATATAACCGTCAGTGAAATCCTGAGCGGTTTTACCGAATCCGTCTCGTAATGAGTCTTATAGCCATCACGAACGGTTATATTTAGAAACCGTCTGTGATATTTTTTGCATCATAGACGGCTGTAATATAAAACCGTCTGTGATATCCGCACTGACGGTTTGAGTACATAACCGTCTGTGATGTTCCATATTACAGACGGTTTTTCAAAACCGTCTATGATCGTGCGTCTGATATAAGCCTCGCTGTAGTAGTGTTCTGTGAACTGTTCTGTGCTTTTGCCCTCTCTTAATGCATTTGGCAGAGCTCCTGCCTCTTCTTTCAAAAAAAAAAAATCTACTGGAGCTTATATGAATACTGCTAAAAACTTACAAGTGATTGTGATTGTTTGTGACAGGGTGATGTTGGTTGTGGGAAGACCATAGTTGCTTTCTTGGCATGTATGGAGGTTGTTGGCTCAGGATTTCAGGTATGATACTACTTCAGATTAACATTATTCCCTTGTTAATTTACTTTTATATCAAAGAATTTCACCACTGAAATCTAGGTTGCTGAGGCATATTAGACTATCTTCAGCGATTTCCTTCCCGAATCCTTCCTCCACGACGGGAATCTCTTTCGATTTCCTTTCCTTCGGTGCATCTCAGCAGCATCCCCTCGAAGGGTTTTGTATAGGGATTGGAGAGAGAATCCCGTTCTGAAGGGATTCTCTCTCCAAATCCCTTCTGAAAGAAACCGTGAAGGGAATTCGTTGGAGTGCTTGGGATGCTTGGGATCCCTTCGCGACGGGATTTGGAGCCTGATGGGAACCCGTTGGTGATAGTCTTAGATGCTTGATCCAAATAGGAGCTACGAGAAACAGACTATCATCGTCCTTGTGGCCCTTTCTTCATCCATGAGATATTAGTATAATGTATTCACCTTGTAAATTTCTTTCTAGGCTGCTTTCATGGTTCCAACAGAGGTACTTGCTGTCCAGCATTATGAACACCTAACTTCATTGCTGGAGAAGTTTGATGGAGATGAATGCAAACCAAACATTGCCTTACTAACTGGTTCAAGTTCCACCAGGGAATCAAGGATGATTCGAAATGCAGGCTATTCTCCCTACACCCTTTCAAGTTTCCATATGCATATTTTTGTACCTTTATGTGTTATTGTTATTCCATGACAGGGTCTCAAGACTGGAGAGATAGCAATGGTCATTGGAACACACAGCTTAATAGCTGATAAAACTGAATTTTCGGCCTTACATATCTGTGTTATAGATGAACAGCAGCGATTTGGTGTCGTTCAAAGAGGAAGGTTTAATAGTAAGGTAATTTGCTCAGCATTTGTTATTCACATTGATACGTAACTAACCATACACGTCTTTTTTGGATGTTACTTTGTTCCAAAACTGGCACACAATTTGTAAACTTTGTTAGACGACTTAGAAGGGAACTTGCCGATTAAGAAGGAAGTGTGCATTTATGTTTTATTGTATGCTGTCATTTGTCCAAAGGAAATTAATTCAGCTGATCTGTTTCATTAATTCATCCATCGGGCCGATCGTCACCCATACTTGAGGCTATAGACTCATGCAACTACACGACTTGTTTCATTAATTAATTCAGCTGGCTAATAGCATGCAACCTTATTTTAGTTCAAGCAGGGGAGCTGAACTGACTCTATTGGCATCTAAAATTGCCTTCTTAGCTCCAAGACACAAATTGCATCCAAAATGGGTTATAACCATCATCACACACGAAAGATGAAACAAGCAGTAGTAGTAGCACTCTAGCTACTAGCAATTAATCTTCGGATCAAGGATAAAAGTAGAAACAAATAGAGTGGGGTACCGGTATACCTTGGTCGGAGAGGAGGAGGTGGCGTCGGGCAGAGAGGAGGAGACCGGTGTCGAGGCGGAGAGGGCGAGGCAGGCGCCGAGGCGGAGAGGAGACACGGAGGCGAATCCGACCTGCTGCGCACCCTGAGCGGTGAGCGCTTCGCCCGGCACAGCCGGTGGCTAGAAGCGGCGTAAGGGCGGCCGCCGGTGCAAGCGGCGAGGCCGTGAGGCGGGTGGCGCAGGGGCGGGCGTCTTGGGCGGCGAGGAGGCGGCGATGGCGGCTTGGGCCGGGGTTTATTTTCGTTGGTTTCTCTTAGCCGACGAAAAATAATTAATTTATAACTTTCGTCGGCCAGAATGCAGCCGACGAAAATTAAACATAACTTTCGTCGGCTGATGTTGGCCGTCGAAAATAAATTAAATTTCGTCGGTTTTCTTAAGATCCGACGAAAGTTAAATTGGCCGACGAAAATTTTCACGATTACTGTAGTGAATTCACCTCTCTTCGTACGCCTCGATCCTTCTCTTCTACGCCTCAGTCCTTCACATTTCATAATCCCTCCAGTCTCACAGTGACCAATATCGATCACTGGAGTCAAAATAACATGTCATCATCCCCACAAAACTCAAGGTCTAACATGCCTTCATATTTTGGTGAAAATTATTTCAAGGACGTATCCTCCCGATGAATCGGACTACCAGTGGGTGGAGAAGCCTATACGCCATTTTCCTTGCCTGCTACTGGGGCAGCGGCGGGCGCTAACACGCTGGAGCCATTGTCACCCTCAAGGTGATCAGGGTCACCAAAAGGGGGTTGCTCCATGGTTTTAGGCCGAGACTCGAGATCAAACTTGACCTCGCCTGACTCATCAGAAATCAACATATATGAACGGCCATATATGCGTAGAGAAGCCATTTTTGTATGCCAAGACTGTCACCTAGGGATGCAAATGGAGCAGATTTTCTATTTATTCGCCAACCAAAGGATTGCAAGGTGAATACAAAATTGAGAAATGGGTTATCTAGCATTGTTTATATCTGACTCATAGGGGGAAAAAAATGGAATAGGAATGATATCCGTCCACATATTCTCTGGTTGCACCTCTATTGTCTCATGTCCTATATATAGGTATAAAAGGGCCAGATAATTTTCGTATACCAGAGTCAAGATAATTTTCGTATACTGGCCGTCAACCTTAGAATAATCAAGTGTAATACTCTATATATACATGTGAGAGTGACCCTAACTGCCCAAGTGAGATTAGCATTTGGCAACACCGATGAGCCAATTTCTCAGATCCGCTCATGTTTCCGTTCATTTGACCGATCGAAGGCTTGCCAAGCAAATATGAAAAGAAAAAAAGGTATCTCGTACTGGCCATGTCTATCTTCGACTTCAAAACATATGAAATTGGATGAAGGATGAACCATATCTCCGACTGCACTGCTGCTGTTTCCCTCACAAAAGCGGAAGACTGATGCGACCAGACTCCAGAGGGAGCTCAGGAAGCAGGCGGATCTGCAGCGGGAGTGCCATGCCTGTTCGAAAGGTAGACCAGGTAGAGAGAGATAAGACGGCGTCGGCCTACCAATTATGCTCGTGGCTCAGATGGGAGCTGATGAGGTGCAGGGCGGCCGGGCCTGGCTACTACGGCACCGCGGGCGCACGGCCGTGGTCAGATGCCCCCTTCGCCGGCGACAAGCCGGTACTGCTTCGTAAGGCAGCGCATGCAGTGGGTGTAGCTTCGCCCGGATAGCCCAGCCTTGGACCTGGTTAAAGGCAGCATGGCTCGTGAGCTGTGCTGCCTTCCAAGCCGAGGCAGACGAGATGGTGAAAATGGGGGCCCATGCGCCCGATACAAGACCAGGATTCCCTACGTACACGCTCGTTTTCTCAAAGTACGTACGGATGTATGATGCCTCTCGGCGCCTTGATTTTGCTGAACTACTGTCTCGTTCTTCTGTGCTTGAGTGATAATCCGTGCCATCCAACTTGATCTATAACAAATTTTAAATTATCTAAATTGACTATATAAAATTATATTATTATATTATACTTTCATAATACTATAGCTCATACCTCATAACCAGTGTTGCCATCAGATTTTGGCAGGCAAAACAACAGACAAAAGTATTTTTAGTATTTGACATGTTTTCCAAAGAAAACTTGACAATTGCCAAAATCGGAAATAAGAATCGGCCATTCTAGAAGTTTTCAGAGTTAAATGACCAAGGAAAGTTAGATATGGAAAGGGAAACATCAACAAGAGTTTGAATATATGAAGATTTGGAAGGGAACATGGACTCTATCGAAGAAAAGATTAGCTGACACGAAAAAGCTAGGGAGACTTAAAGCACAATCCAAAAATGAATCGGCTTTTTTATGCTATTGATACCCCGTATTAGTTGAGACCCGAGTGTTGGCTTAGTAGGAGTGCTTGACGTAGCTCTTACCTTCGACCTGGATTCGATCCAAATCTAGCATTTCTCACCTCAATCGGTACATACATGCGTGTGCTTCACTAAGACAATTAGTTAGTGGTTTGGGGGTCTCTACAAAATTTCTCTGTATGTGTAGGATGCACATGTGTACATACGTGTGGGGTGTGTGTGTGAGTGGGTGTTGTGTGTGTCCTTGTACCCCACAAAAAAATTCGTATGAGAGAGCTTATACATGCAAACCTTTACTACCTACTTTTCATATGAATTAGGAGTAAGTCGTAGCTAGTAGAATAATTCCTCTATAATTTAGCTTTGATAAATATTATTTTGCATCAACTTATTGATCAATATGTGAGTTACACCTATCCGTTGTTTCGAGAGTTGTTCTTATTCGTTATTACTTCGTATTGATGTTTCATCTAGGGTCAGCTTTCATTTAGGTTTACCTATATATCATCGTTTTTTGTCGATTTATTGGAAAATCGGCTAGCAGGTAGTATACGCTGCTAGGGAGCACCCTCTATAGAGATATGGTGCTACTGTTGTCAGGTATTTTCAAATAGTAACAAACAGTTATCTCAATTCTAGGATCTCGCGAAGACTGAAGATACTACATGACTGCAGTTCTTGCATCTTCCCCTCAAGACACAAAGTGGCCCAAAAAAGAACGAGGGGGTATTATTCATTCCTTTGAAACATAGGAAGTCATCCCTTTCAATTCCTAAGGATCACTATTCCTTACCCATGATTTCATTGGAAAAACGTAGGAAAAAACATGAGCTCACACTGGATGGAAAAACTTCTGTATTTTTCCTGCGTTTCATCCGAACACCAATTCCTCTAATTTTCTTGTGTTTTCCGACCATCCGTTTTGCACGTACAATCCTCCGTTTTGCATTCCTAAGAGACCTTAAATTAATATTTCCCATCATGTTGTTGATCTTTTGGTCAAGATTTCGGATTTTCATCTTTGCCTTGAGCTCCGTTCTTCTTACAAATCAAACAAGCCAAAATTTCATTTTCCTTTTTTCTTCCCTAAAAGGATGTCATTAACTGGTTCTTCTTACAAATCAAACAAGCCAAGCCAGGACTGTTAGGATAAAAATCGAATCAAATATAACGGAAGAAGCAAAGAAGGGACACCGTATCTTCCCAGACCACCAAAATCCCTTGGTCCTCAACGTCGTAAGACACGATCTTGCCGGGTATTCCGGAGAGCAGCACGCCGCGCTGCCCGCTCGCCGCCGTCCCTCGAGTAACAATCAATGCCCGGATTGATCAAGGATTCCGTGCTCAACCGGGGCTTCGCCATGTCTATCAGAACCACGGATTAGTTTTTTTGGTTTTTTACCTTTCCTCTCCCGCGTCTTGGTAGTTTTTTTCTTCTTATTGTCCTAGCTGACCTCTGTTTTCTTCTTCAGATGGGAGAGTTTTGGTAGTGGTTGTTTTTTCCGTGGGTATTGTAAGGTTTTTTCCGGTTTTCTTCCTTAAAAAACTGACCCCTTTTTTCTCTCTTTGTTTCTTCTTAATATAAATTTACAGCAATTCTCTTGCTGTTCGTTCAAAAAAAACAATCAATGCCCAGAGGGCCAGCGTATCCGGATACAACTCCTTCACTCGCGTGATTTCGACGCGGTACAACATCGACCACTAGCTCGCTGCGATCTCCCCCCATCGCCAGCGCATCTAAGACGGCGGCGTGCCTCTCCTCCTGCGTGTAACCGAACGTCTGGAGGTGACCGCCCCGACGTAACCGCCAATCCAGCTCTCCTCCGGTCTCGGCGGCATCGGCAGCTTGTTGAGCTCTTCTCCATCGACGACGAAGCGGAGCAGAGAGTGCGACACCATCCACACCAACGAGCCATTCCAGAAAACGCTCCGGGAGTGATGGAGCCCGGCGAACGGGTTGTTAGAGCGCTCGTACTGGAGCACCGTCCGCCAAGATCGCGTCTGGGAGGAAGGAGTACACATGCACGTTGTTGGACCCCCGTGTCAGGAGCTCTAGACTGACGAAGTACGTGGAAGTTTCAGATTCATAGTTTTGTGAAGAAGTCTGCAGCCATTTGGAAGCTTCAGATGGAAGACGAGAGTATGGGGTTGGCACATCTATGTTGGTAAAATCCCTCAAACTTATTGTGAGATCTCAAGGAACCATGGCTGGAAAGGAAGATCTATCAGACGTTTGAGCAGAAATCTCAATCATCAATGAAGATCTGGCGGACCTGAAGAGTCTTGAGATGGAGTTCACAGAGATGAATGAGATGTTGAAGAGGATCTGTGCTTCCGGTTTTGGTGTTTCGCAACCAGCAGAAGGCGGTGAGCGTGGGGTGCAAGTTTTGGAGCAGTGTTCTCAGAGGGCTCAGGTAAGGTAACTCATTCAACTTCTGGTATCCCTGCGTGTGTTCTAGTCGAAGGTATGTCAAATATAGAAGTACAGGATGCTCCTTTCTATAGAAAACAATACAGTTTTTTTTTTTTGAAAGAGCAGCAAGAGGATTGCCGCAAATTCTATTAAGAAGGAAAAAAGCGGGGCAAAGACAGATTGGCCTGTTTTTTAGGAAAAAACAGGACCCAAAAAAACCTCACAAATCACAATCGAACAACACCTCGCTACTCACTCTACTAACTCACTCCACTAAACATGGTGCAATCAACCAAAAAATTGACAGGAAGGATAAACAACAAAGCCACCGGATAAAAGAAAAGAAAACACAGGAGAAATGCTAAACCGAATGGTTCATCGACCAAGCAAAACCGTGGTTTGACACCGCATTCTTGATCGATGCGGCCACCTGCTCCGGCGTTGTAGTGAGCCCATGGAAAATTCTTCTATTTCTTTCTAGCCAGATATTCCACCAGAAGTAGATGATGAGGCCATCCAGATCTCTTCGTCTTTCCTTGTCATATTGGGCTCTTAGCCTGCGCCACCATATGTATATCGAGCCGTTGTGACTCACGTTCTGCCATCGATCGAGGTTTCCCCAACAAAGAAGCATTCTCCAGACTTCAACAGTAAAAGGGCAGTCTTTGCAAAGGTGAATCGGTGTTTCCGGCGATGTATAGCAAAAAGCTGCGGCTTGGATACCTGACCAGCCCTTTTGATCATGTTATCTGCTGTTAGGATCTTCTTTGTGAAGTAATGTCCATCTAAAAGCGACATTTAGGTTCCGTCTTCGCCTTCCATATGGGGCAAATTTTCATCCTCTGATGGCGATGTCGAATTGCATGAGGTAGGCGGTCTTTGTTGAATATTGACCATCGTAGTCCAACGCCACCTTATTTGGTCCTCTCTCTGCATTTCTCTTTGGTTCGTCGAATGGCTTCATGAAGTGAGACAAACTCGTAATTGTGTTTGGTGAGTGGCCGAGATCTGAAACGAATCCAGTAGTCATTTGTTAATGCTTGATGAACCGAGATTTTTTTCCTTCTAGCTATTTGGTAAAGGTTCGGCACCATATTTTTGGGAGCCTTCCCTTCCACCCAACTTGATCTCCAAAAGTCTGCTAACTTCCCGTTCCCAACCGTGACCACCGTGGAAGCGTTAAAGAGGGAAACATCCGTTGCATCGCAAGGCAAATCAAGTCCAGTCCAGGCCCTTTCGTTGTTTTTCCATTTAAACCATAGCCATCGCAGCCTTAAGGCTCTAGCAAAGCGTTCCAGATCCGAGATCCCGATCCCCTTTGGCTTTTGGGAGACATATTCTTGCCGATTTATCAGCGATGACCCCACTACAATTTTCCGATTCTTTCCCTCCAAAAACTTCTCCTCATCTTATCAATGCATCGAATTAACCATTTTTGAGCTGTGTAAAGACAGTCAAGTGATATATTGGTTATGATGTAAGCACCGATTTCACAAGAGTCTCCCTTCCGGCTTTGGAAAGAAATTTGCCTTTCCACCCTGCCAGCCTACTTCCAATTTTGTCAATCAGAGGTTGGATTTCAATTCTTCTTAGCTGTCTGATTTGTAAGGGAAGGCCGAGGTACCTTCCGGGGAAGTGTGCGAGTTTTCCAGGGAAAATGCTTAATAAATCTTGCAGTAGGTCATCTTGGCATCTTATTGGATATATTTCAGTTTTGGAGATGTTGATTTTAGACCGAGCATCTTAGAATATATCCGATATCTTGGTGAGAGTATTAGCTTTGTGGCATCTGCATTTAAAAATATTCGGCGTAAATGCGCATCTGTGAACAACGAAGTCTTCTTTTGTCGCGGAAGCACTGAGTTTGAGGATACCTCGATCCTCCGCCCCGAGTAAATTTTGTAGGGATCAATTGCGGAATGAGCGAGAAGAGGGATAGGGGATGCATACTGTCTTACCCCCCGCGCATGTCTTATCGTCGCCGTCGGTTGACCGTTTATTAAAACTTTTGAAGAGGAAGTCCTTAGAATTGCCGTGACCCAATCCCTCCATTTACAACCAAAGCCTAGGGCCTGCAGCACCTCAAGAAGATACGCCCAATTCAGCGAATCGAAGGCTTTTGAAATATCTAATTTAATAAAAAGCGCAGGCGTTTTGTCTCTGTGAAGCTGGCGTATCACTCTTTGCACGTATAAGAAGTTATCATGGATGCATCTCTTCTTTATGAAAGCGTTCTGTGACACCGAAACCAATTCGTCAAGTTTGGGGGCTAGCCTGTTTGCCATGATCTTGGTGACAATCTTCATTACGCTATTTATTAGGCTGATTGGTCTGAATCGTTCCAATCTATCCACATTGTCTATTTTCGGAAGGAGGACAATATTTGCTTCGTTTAAAAGGTGCAGCTTTTCATGACGAAGATTGAAGAATGCCTTTATTGCTTCCATTAGGTCGTTTTTGATGATGTGGAGACACTTTTTGTAGAATAGCCCAATATATCCGTCAGGTCCTGGTGCTTTTTGATTTGGGAGTTCCTGCACGGTGTTGTTCACTTCGTCTTCTGTTATAGGAGTCTCAAGCTCGCTGAGATCCCTCGCCATGTAGCCTAAGGAATTCCAACTTAGAGCTTTGTCCCTTGCTCCATGATGCCCCAGGGCTTTTTTGAAATACTGGTAAGCCTCATCTAATTTTTCTTGTTGTGTGAACATGACCCTGTCCTCTCTCTGTAGAATCCGAATTAGATTTCTTCGCCTTCTTGAACTGGCAATTAGATGGAAGAAACGTGTATTGGAATCTCCCAGTCTAATTTTTGATAGTCTTGCGTGTTGTCTAGCCCTGGATTTCTGAATGGCAGCTATCCCGAGAAGTTTGGCTTTGAGGGTTTTTCGAAGTTCTAGTTCATCTTGTGACAGCGTGCGTTTCTCTTGGGAGCTTTCCAGGATAGCAATCGTGACTTGGATCAACGCTGCTTGCACCGCTAACTTTGCAACCATTTTTACGCTCCAATTTTTAGTGCCTTAGCCGTTGCATTCATTTTGACATGCAATTTTAGGATGGGATCCGATGTATGGACAGGTTGTGACCAGGCTTGCGTTACTACGTCGTGAAACCCCGGCATCTTAGTCCAGTAAGCTTCGAAACGAAAACCTCTGTAGTGTTCGTAGGTTACGCTTCCGTGCATGAGTAGGGGGCAATGATCCGATGTCATGGTTGGCATTGCACAAAGGTCTGCATTTGGGAAAACCTCGTGCCACTCTGTTGTTGCCAGGAATCTGTCAATTCTCGTCATGATGGGGTGGTCTTGTTCATTAGTCCACGTGAACCGACGGCCATGTAGCTCAATCTCCAGGAGTTGTAGCCTATTTATCGTGTGATTGAAGCGTTGCATCATTCTCCTATTTGTCTGGCCTCTGTTTTTGTCACTCACTTGTCTAAGGAGATTAAAGTCCCTAAGATCGCCAAGCCTGGTAAAGCGCTCCTTGCGAGATCTTCGGCTCGCAAGAAAACTTCTTTTTCATCGTCTGTTTGTGGCCCGTACACCCGTGATATCGGCTCGACCGTCATAGCGAGAAGTATTGTCGCGGTGATCGTGTAGTGATGGTTCTAGAATTATGAAGGACATAAAGATCATCCAACACCGCTAGCAGGATTCCTCCGGAAGTACCAATGGAAGGAATCGCGACTGTCTGGATAGCCAATCCCGTCCCCAGCGTCTCAATTAGCAAACCTGTCGACCAATTGGCAATTTTTGTCTCCTGAAGACAAACAATAGTAGCACCACATGAAAGGATAAAATGCTTGACGCTCTCTCTCTTTGCCGGATTATTCAAGCCTCTAACATTCCATGAAAGGATGGAACAATTTGTAGACATTTGAGTGTTGTTAAATCCCCTTTCCAGCATAACAGGCATGATACCACACATAACATGGATAGCATAACCAAATTTGGGGGACTTAGCCCTAACCAACAGGTAGCAGTAGTACTACGATACAACGGCCTGGAAGGCAATACATGAACTAAATGGTAGGGAACGCAGTCCATCTGCCAGGTACAACATCTGAGAGACACAACATAAGCAGATTTTTGTATCTCCAGTCTAGCAGAGAGATGAACCAAATGAAAATACAGCGTGCTGGTCAACCCTTGAACTGAAGAACCATAAGCCATGACTGGGAGAGCCCTGTCGCGAAAAAGAACTCCACCCAGAACTTGCCCATCTTCTGAAGAGCTATGTAGTAAAGCTGGTAGCATGAGAGAAAAGCGAAACCAATTCCACCACTGGAAGAGGACCCGAGGTCCTACATTTAGGCCTTTAGGCCCTGTCCTCCCTGTGCCTGTATTCCTGCACTCTTGATCCCACCTTTGTTCTTCTTGCTCGTACCCTTGTTGTTGATTATGCCCTGATTTACTAGTTCCAGGATCGCTTCTACCTTCTCTTTACTGAGAGGTCTTTCAAAGTGCGCAGCAAACTGTTCAAATAAATCAGCATGTGAGTTGTTTTGTTGTCGCTGGTGGGGATAGATCCTTGAGTTTAGTTGCTAGGAGGTCTTGTGCTAACTGTAGCGTCCCCCTGTTAGCCCCTAGTCTAGCTTTTGTTTTTGCAGCTAGCCTAGCACTTCTCCTTTGAATAGGGATATTATGGTTGTTGGATTTGTGGTCGGGCTTGGATGGCTCCCTCACATTGGGACTGCCTGGTGTCTGCAGAAGAGGTATTTCAGGACTATGAGATATTTCTTGGATGTATTCCTCTAGGCCGATCTGGCGAGAATTTGGGCATTGTTCAGTCATCAACTGTTTGTCTTCTAAGTTTTGCTCTGTCAACCTCGTGTGTTGAGACGTTTGGTGGCTGTCTACTGGTGTTTGAGGAGTCTGTGTTTCCTGTTCTATAATCCGACAATTAAGAGTGCTAGCAACTCTATCCTCTTGGGTGCTGGAGGTATCAATTTGAATTTGTTCTGTGGGAGGACTTGAATTACTAGGAAGCGAACTATCAATTTGTTCATGCAGCATGGTGGTTGGGCTCTCTGACTGGTCTGTGTATGCTTTATTTTGCAGGGGCGACGAGGATTCATTTTGTTGGCTACTATTTTGCATTTGTTCAGGTGAGATTTCTGACTGGGGTGTGTATACTGTATTGTGCAGAGGCGAATAGGATTCATCTTGTTGGCTACTGTTTTGCATTTGTTCCGGTGTGACTTTGTGTATGTCAGTAACATCTCGCTCATGCAACAACACATCCTGACTGACTGTGGGAATTGTATAGTCGCTATTGTGAGCCAGTGTAGGAAGTCGAGGAAGAATGTCTGAATGAACTAAATGCGGAAGCTGATGGTAGTCGATTGCGACATTGTTTTGACATACCTGTGCTCCTAGTCGGCCATTGGCCATCAAGCAGCTCCGTGCCTCTCCCTCGCCAATGAGGTTCTTCTTCATGTCAGTGGCGTGCGGATCAGCGAATGTCACCCTTTTCTTTCCTTTCTCGTGTGCAGTCTTCTCTCGGTCAGTCTTCTCTTGAGGAGGTTTGTTTTGCAGTGGGTTGATGGAGCTGATCAGCTTCTGCTTGTGTTGGAGGTGGTCGGCCTCTGTTTGCGTTGGCGGTAATAACTTCCTGTATCGCCTTGAGGATGAGTCTGCCAGACCGCGCCAGGAGGAGCTGTGGCAATCCGCCACCCCCTACACCTGGAGCTGCGCGCCCAGCTGGAACCGCTACGATGTCTGCGCACATGGCGGTGCCGATCACCGTGGTTGTTGTCGTCGTCGTCGTGGTCTTCGTAGTGTCGATGATGTCCACTGCCTCTACCTTTGCCCATCTCCACGCGTTCCCGCCGCTCTCCCACTTCGTCCGAGGCGCCATACTCCCAGACGAATTCACGGCGGTGCTTGCGATTTGGAGGGCTGCCTAATCCACTGCGCCCTCGGAGGAGAGAAAGGTCTTCAACAATCTCCAAATGGTTGCGCAGATTGTATACTTGGCCGCGCTTCAGATCCGTAGGGTCTTCGTGGTGTGGAACCGCCTGGAGTAGAGATATGCTGGTTGGAGGGAGCTCTCTGTCAGGCTCCAACACCGTCAAGCTGACCTCCTTCGGGATCGCACAAGGGTCTGAGCACCATGCCCAGAGGTCAAAAGATCTTGTGCGCTCCCTACGCCTGGTGCGCTCCTGCACAAAGTGAATCGCGCAACTTGGACCCAAGGCTCTGGCCGCTACCTCCTCATTCCAGCAATGCACAGGGACGCCTTCCACACGAACTTTGACGTGGAACTCGAAGTTGACATTTGTTGCATATCTCTGCTCGGACCAAGCAGCAAACTTGAAGTCACGGCCCCTGTAGCGCATTAGCTCCATGCTTAATACCCTCCTCCTGACCGGCGCCTCAGCAAAGATGACGAGGAATTGCTCTGGGTAGTGTTTGACTAGTTGGAAATCGCCGTGGCCAAGGTTGAACCGTTCATGGAGCATATCACTCACCGTGAACGACTACACCTCATGGCTGTTCCCCTCGTACCAGCATACCGCCGCTCTATCGATGAGCTCGTCCCGGCGGCGCTTGATAGCTCCAGTACCCGAGATGGCGCAAGAGGCCCTAGCAGGTCTGGCCCTGGGATCGCCTGGGTATCTCGCCGCCATTTCGCCTTCCCCGCGGACAACTTGGCAGAAGGATTTGTTGTGTGAGTTGGGTTGCTTTGTGGATAAGTAGGCTGAGTCTTGTTTGGTTTGAAGGCCTGTCCCACGGGGTGTCTCTTCTGCTTTGCATGAGGGCGCTTCTGTATGTATCTCGGCAGGCTTTATGTGAGTCTTGAGTTGAGCTTCTTCTGCTTCGGCAGTTAATGGCTTTGTGACCAGATCGCAAGCAACGCCAACACTTTGTCCGTTCTCTGCAGAAACCAGCAAGGTGATCCGACGAGAAGCAATTATAACATCTTCCCTTCAACTTCTGTTTGAAGTAGGCCGTGCCAGTGATTCCTGGAGTTGGTAGTTCAGGATTGCCATCAGGCCATGAATGAATCCGCCCTTTGCGCCACCAATATTGTGGTTTGACCAGCGTCCAACCATCCGCATCCCTCTTCGGAAATCTGGACATCACTCCGTCCTGGGCATTACGATGCCCTCCTTGATTACCGCTAGAATCAGGTGATGGGGAACTCCTCGATAGCTGTTGGATTACTCCCTGAATCCTGCTGCGACCGTGGTGCTGCGAGCAGGCTTCTCGAGCCCCACCCTCTTCGTGATGAACCCATTTCTCCTTTTGAGCGGCTGGAATTCTGGCTTTCTGAATCTCTTCTTCGGCTGCTACCCTTGAATGCTGCTCTGTATTGGAGATTTGGATGCCTTCTGCTCCTTCCGGTTGAATGCTGATCTGACTTGCCTTAGGTTCCTTTATCGCTGTTAGCTGATGCCTTGACTTTGCTATCTCATGCCGCCGGCGCGCTGCATGCGCGATTGCTTCATCTTGAGCATGCTTCTCGGACGAAGGTTGCTGTCGAAGACCAAGGTGTGATGGGGGCTGTGTATCAGCTTCCATTTGAGTATGTCTCCCAGGCGGAGGCGGCGGAGATGGAACTTCCCCCAAATCCACCGCATGTCCCTTCTCCCCTTGAACCCTCTGGCCATCGGGCTCCTTCCCACTTCGAGTGATTTGAAGCGAATCCGGACCAGGTGGTGATAGATTGGCATGTAGGGAGGTTGGATTTGTGGTTATTTTGGCTGATTTGTGGTGGAGTTGGGCGGAATCTGGATGGGAGGGATGAAGTAGCGCTGGAGGCGACGTTGACGACGGCGTCATGGGAGACGAAGGCCGTAAAAGGAATTACATTGATCCGAAAACAATACAGTGTGTTAAAGGTTCTCATACCACTTGTTAAGGGTGGAAGCACGGCAAAATAACGAGACAAAGATTTAACGTGAAAAAACTCTTACGAAAAAAACTACTAAAAACAATCCAATATAATGTTTTAAGATTACAAATATAAGGGGTTAGTTTATATAGCTAAAGATTCCTAATTGTAAACGATTTGTACTAACAATCTATTTGGATAGAAGGGAAGAATATGGTAGTCAGAGGTATTGAGTTATCACCAACACAAAGGATATGGGCCAAGATTTCAATCCAGCTGCAAGACCACCAATGATTCTGTTGGTACCAAAAACTTGAAGTAGGGTTTCCGGCTATAGCACACCAGATGAATACCGGGTTCAGAGCATGCTAACCGATTTGACCCTGCAATCGGTAAGGAAAATGTATGAAATTCGCTCGAAGCCAATCTTGTGAAACGATCGGCTTGGACTTGATCAGCTAGAAGCCGATCAAATAAAGGATAATCTAACTAGCTGATGAAGCTAACTAGAGGGTAAAGGTAGACACTCTGAGAAAAGCGATGCGC
This sequence comes from Guadua angustifolia, assembly GCA_036346375.1. Classification (NCBI taxonomy): domain Eukaryota; kingdom Viridiplantae; phylum Streptophyta; class Magnoliopsida; order Poales; family Poaceae; genus Guadua; species Guadua angustifolia. The sequence continues at coordinate 19,595,502 of CM070502.1, forward strand.
AACAAGATTAGAGAATCAGACCTGAGGCGTAATCGGCGAAGACCAATAATCGGCGATGCGCAACTTTATTGTTCAAGATCGAGTTACAAAAGGGCTAAATTACAGAACTAATCTTAGTCGATAGAAAAATAAAAGCAGATGCAAGCTTGATTGGTTTTTGTGTACTGTTTTTCTTGCTGGCCCTGATTCATCTTTTATACTCATTGGCCAATTCGAGTTCTATTATGACACATAAACAAGTAGAATCTGTATCGGCCTCTGTTTTCTTTTTTTTGAAAGGAATGGCAGGAGCTCTGCCTTGCATTAAAGATAGACATGAGTCTGTGAAGTTAATTTATAGATCGGATAACATCCTCTGGGGTAGATGAAACAACAAAAAAAGAGAGGAAAGGCGAAACTCTAATCATGAAACTTTTATCTAATCACCCAAAAGGCGAAGGCAGGCCCCATCTATGAATCCCGGATACTAACGGCCGCCCTTCCGACTACGGATATCGTCAATCAGCGGCGTCGGCGACGGCGTCCACATATCTGTAGTGATTATTAAAAATCCTGCCATTCCTCTCCTTCCGGATGTTCCGCTACATACATAAAGGCGCCGTCCTTTGCTGCGATATTGGTGGCGGATCGTGGCGGATTGATCTCCACCAGTGCTATGTCGAGATTGTACCATGGTTGGTCGGTTGGCGTCGAAGCTTATGTTCATGCCTAAAGACCTTTCTCCGGACCTCTGTTGCGACGAGCACAACAGGATGAGGTGTCTAGCTAACTCGGCTCTAGTCCGCTTTATCGCACAAAGCGTGCTATCGGCCATCCTCGGAGAGCGATCTATCGGCCGTGAGGATCCTATCTGCATGAATAGCCAAGTGAAGAATCGCATTTCGGTTGGCGTCGCTTGCCAAATTATCTTGAAGTTGGGGTGCGGAATGGCGCCAATGAGCTGCGACTGTAAGCTGTCCCTTGTGTAAATGCCATCTTGCGTCCAATTCCAAGAGATCTTTGTCATGTGTGCACAGTGAAAGGTGAACTGTGAAAGCGCTGCCAAAGCTGCACAAACTCTTGGATCTGCGGGTGAGGATATCCGCGCTTGTGACGCAGACCAATTCTGGAGAGTAGCTCATCCTTGACCGATCACCCTTTTCTCCGGACAAGGCGATAGCAATTTGGCGCTATATCCATGGCGACATCCCATGAAGCCAATTAGATTCCCAAAATTCACAGTTTCAACATTCCCTAGGGAGATCTTTGTGCTATACACGAAAAACTGCGATCAGATTCGCCGCAAGGGACCGACATCCCAACCGATGGCCTATTTGGTCTGTCCATGTATACCACTGACCATCGGAGGCGGGCGCTCGGCGAAGGAGGTGAGATCCTTAACTCGAGCCCTCCCAAAACCTTTGGTGCGCAAACCGACTTCCAATTGACAAGGCGGTGCCCTCCGGCGCATTCTGTTCGCCTTTCCAAATGAAACCTGCGAATCTGTCAATTTTCTTTCTTTGCCCATCGCGGGCGAGAACACAATCAAGTGGTATACCGCGAGAGCGTGAGCACGGAGTTTGCAAGCACCAATCTGCCCGCCCTAGAGAGGAGCTTTCCTTTCCATCCGCAAGCCGTTTTCTCACTTTGTCAATGAGAGGTTGAAGGTCGGGCGCCTCGGCTGGTAGAGGCGAAGAGGTAAACCTAGATACCGCAAGGGAAAGGTTTGGATAACATTTGAAATCTGTAAGGCAGCCGCCATGTCTATTGAGCCACATCGATGGCATAGACCTCGCTCTTGTGGATGTTGGTGTGAAGCCCTGTCGCCCCTCGAATAAGCTTAGCGGCTCTGCATTAAAGTTAGCTCCTCCGGATTGGCACGACAAAGCGACAACATCGTCGGCGTGAGGGAAGTCCTCATCCTGGGGGGCGCGGCGGGCAACTGCGAGAAAAAATTTTCCGCCGCCGCCTTGGAGAAGAGACCCTGCAACGGCTCCATAGCAAAAATTTTCCACCGCCGCCTCTGTTTTCTTAATAATCTCTTTTATGTTCAAATATCTTCAAGTCATATCCTATCCATACCCTGTTGACCTCAAACTGCCGATTTTAACCGTATGCACCAAATTTGGGTGCAAACAGATTCATGACCCCAGTCAAACTAATATGAGAATGTCAGGAACATTCAAGTCAAACCCCGCACGATGATCATGTAATACTGCGACTTCGATAGACCGTACACGAGGTTCATTTAGTACCCGGCACTTTCTGGGTATGTCTATCTCGATTAACTTTTTTGTTACCGGTTTGCAGAAGTAGCAACGTGATTTGTAGACATAGTTACGCTGTAAACCTTTACAAACCATGAATTAGATTCGTTAAATCTAAATCGGTTTAGAATATAGGATTTGTGTTTGCAATGGAAATTAGAAAAAAAAAGTAACGAATCAGTACCGTGACTTGGACGAAACATTGTTATCAATTGGCCTACGGTATGTTGGTAGCTCATTGTAAGAACTGGTGACATTAATTGTGCCTCAGAAGGTGTCAAGGGTAGACTTGGCCCATTGCCACGGCCCATCATTTATACGAGACGGCGTGGGACAGCGAGGAGGGGATGACACGGGGTGGCGGAGGTGTTGGTGGCATGAGGAGGAAGCAGGGGTGGACGAGGGCGAGCAAATAGAGTGAGAAGAGACGCGGGGAGGTGGCGACTGCGCTGGATGGGCCATGATAGGAGGTGAAGGGGAGATTTAGTATTTGATGATGGACTAAACTGCTGGGGTGAGGTAATTGATGATGGGTTGTACTGTACGTATAATATTTTTTTTATAAAATGATCGTTTTCATGTCAGGTCGCTTGAAGCATGGCCTAAACGGTCATGCTGGGCCGGGCTGTCCATTGTATCGAGTTTCTACACCCAGCATAGCCCATCATTTGTACCATATCGGCCTAATCCAAAGATGACCGTACCGTGCTTTAGGGCCTGTTTGAGGGAGCTGTAATTTGAAATTGAAAAGCTACTTTTAATTTCTTTGGGTATAAAGTAGTATGGTGGCAATTTGTAGCTTTTCTTGTTATGTTGTTTGGCAAACTGGCTATTACAGCTGTAGCTTTTGGGGGACAACCGAGTGGGGAGATAGCAACATAGCGAAGTACAGCGGCGTCCGAGCAGGGAGGTGACGTGGAGGAGGCGAAGCGGGGTGGCGGAGGTTGAGAAGGCAAAGCGACCGATGTAGGAGGTGGTCAAGTGAAGCCCCGGCTAAAAAGCTCCTCTCCATCAGCTGCAGCTTTTTGGAGTGCTTCTACTATGGCTTAGCTACCCAACTGTTTTGCAGCCATGCTGTTTGGGGAAACTTTTAACCTAAAATTAAAACAAAACTGAAACACAAACTCTCAAACAGGCCCTTAGGCCGTTATTGTCCAGCCGTGCTGAGGGACAGCCCAAAAAGGCCCGACTCATTGCCCAAATCTTTTTTTTTTTTTGGGGTGGGGGGATGAATGGGAGGTGAGGGATGAGATTGTTGTTGGTGGTGGTTATGTATAGAGGGTCTTATCTAAATTTCCTGTGGAGTTCGCTGTTGAGGAAGAAGCCAGGGATGGAGTGACCAGCTCTATTCCGCAAGAGGTTTGTGTGTATGAAGTGGTGCCCTGATGTCACAGCATGCCATTGAGCGGTATGCTTTGGAGGAAGCCATGCCAGGATGTTGGCTATGATATCATCGGAGAATATCGTCTCTCCTGCCATGCCAGAGAGCCGAGAGCACAAAAATGATAAGAGGAGAGGAAGGACAGTAACTTCATTGAGAACAGATTATATATAATTACTTGTGAAGCCGGCAATCCGAAGTCTTCCAAAGAGGGCATAAAACGAGTGTTATATGTTCCCATTGGATCGTCGTCGGTGGATTCGTCGATAAAAGTGGACATCAATCGACAAGTTTCTATTCAGGGTGGTTGTTCTCATCCAGCCGGCTAGCAAATTTCTTGGCTGCTACGTCGGCATAGGGTAATGGTTACACCCTTTATACGTGAAGAAAATGCCGAGTGACCAGGGGGGCCACGTGCCCCCCAAGACAGTTTGCAAAAAAGTCCTCCGGTTTTTGAATGGTTACACCCTTTATCGTGAAGAAAATGCCGAGTGACCGGGGGCCACGTCCCCCAAGACAGTTTGCAAAAAGTCCTCGGTTTTGAAATTGCGAGATAGGTCCTTCGAATTACAAATAGGTCGCTGCGATTTTACGTGAGACAAAATTTATTTTTTTTCTTCGTTTAGGTCCTGGAGGCGGTATTTTACGGAAAGACCTCCCGTTAATTAAAAATCACGAGTAAGCCCTTTTCTAATTTTTCGAGGATAGCGAGCGAGGTCCAAAAACTAACAAAGCAGGTCCCCGGTTCTTACGTTCGGGTCCTTCCTCCGTTTTCCGGAAAAATGTTTTCGCCACATAAAAAACACATTTTCCGAAAAAAAGTTTCGCAAAAAAAAACAGTTAAATCGAAGATTTATAGCAACTTATCGATTTGCGATCCGTTTTCCGGTTTTCCGGAAAAAAATGTTTTCGCCACAAAAAAACACGTTTTTCGAAAAAAATGTTTCGCCACAAAAACACAGATTCGTTGAAGGTTTATAGCAACTTATCGATTTGCCGATCCGTTTTCTAGGAAAAATATTTTCGCCACAAAAAACACGTTTTCGGAAAACAAGTCTCGCCACAAAAACACGTTTTCTCGGAAAAAAATGTTTTCGCCAAAAAAAAACGTATTAAATCGAAGGTTTATAGCAACTTATCGATTTGTCAGCGGGTCTTAGCCGTCGTTTTCTAAAAACACGGATTCATCAAAGTTTATAGCAACCCATGGATTCCTAAGCGGTCCTCAAACCTCCATTTTCCGGAAAAAAATATTTTCGCCACAAAAAAAAACGCTTTTCGAGAAAAAATTGTTTCGCCACCAAAAAACATGATTAAATCGAAGATTTATAGCAACTTATCACCTCGTTTTTCCGAAAAAATATTTTCGCCACAAAAAAAACGCTTTTCTCGGGAAAAATGTTTTATACAAAAAAAACAGATTAAGCGAAGGTTTATAAGCGAAATCGAAAATTCAACCAAATTTCCGTTTTCTAAAAAAAACATAGATTTAATCGAAGATTTATAGCAACCCATGAATTCTGGATGTGTCTTATCGACTCTCTAAAGCCGTAGACGTAGCGCTATTATTGCTAGTAACACCTTTATGTGTTGAAGATTTCACGCCCAGACGGCCTAGCCACCTGTCACCTTGCGATTTTGCAAAAAACCCCTTCCATTTCTCCGAAATTACGGATAGGTCCCTGTGCAATTTCTGAGAGACAAAAATATTTTTTTCGCGTTTAAGTCCTGCCCGGTATTTTTACGGAAAAAGCCTCCGTTAGTTTCAAATCGCGAACAAGCCTTTTTCTAATTTTTAGGGATAGCGAACGGGTCCAAAAATAACAACTTGGGTCCCTCTTCTTACGTTCGAGTCCTTTCTCCGTTTTTAGGAAAAAATGTTTTTCGCTTAAAAACCGGAAAATGTTTTTACACCCAAAAACCGGAAAAAATGTTTTCGTCACCCAAAAACGCAGATTCATCAAGTTTTGTAGCAACTTATGGATTTGCCAAGGGTTAAATCATGGGCTTTTTTTAAAAAATGTAGATTCGTCCACGATTTATAGCGACCGTTGATTAGCGGTGGGTCCTAACGATCCATTTTTTTATAAGCAACAAAAACCGGAAAAATATTTTCACCATTCAAAAAGCAAACAATGTTTTCGTCCAGCGGATTATTTGGTGGGTCCTAACGACCCATTTTTTTAACAAGCATAACAAAAACCCGAAAAAGATGTTTTGGCACCCAAAAAACAATGTTTTCGTGCCAAAAAACTGGTTTCGTCATCAAAGGTTTATATCAACTTATGGATTTGTCAGCGGGTCATAACCGGGTATTTTTTAAAAAAATGTAGATTCGTCAGAAGATTTATAACGACGAGTGGATTCGCCGCGCATCCTAACGACCCTTTTTTAACAAACGCAACAAAAAACTGGAAAAAATTGTTTTCGTCACCCAAAAACCGGAAAACATGTTTTGGTCACAAAAAAAACAGATTCATCGAAGATGTTTCGCCCTTTTTCCTCTAGGCTATTTTTCACCGGTGGGTGGTTTTGCGAACATGTATTATTACTCAGTGAACACGTAGAGTATTAGGCTCGACAAAAGAATGTTGTCATCTCTGATAATTTTTCCCCCTTTTTCCTCTGGACTATTTTTTGCCGGTTGGTGGTTTTGCGAAAATTAAAAAAAAATCCCCGAGCGCATGCTATCGAAATTCAACCGGCGCAGCGTAGCGCGCTTTTCCACCTAGTATAATCAAAGGGAGCAATAATACACTGACGCTATCGTGTTGGCTCATTATCCCCAAGTCTCATAATGTCCAATACGTTGTTTGCCATGGTGAAGTGCCGTGAAAGCTGAAGCGCTAGAAACAGAATAATTTGAACGTCAATCCACCTGGTACCACATCGCCAACGTCTCCGTTATAATCCATTTTGGTTCATGCAGAGTTCCTGCTGCTGATGCAGTCCAAGAAGCCCTCTTGATATCCAAAAAAGGTTGGTTGGCAACCGACTGCTTGACTAATGTTTGGACTTTGACCGTAGCTACGGTTGTCTGATGGCAGATCTGGGTCTGGGACGATCCGCCCCCGTTGTTCTGCCGCAGGCATGGTGCGCTGTAGGGACCGTCGGCAGGCTACAGTAACTAGGGATGAAAACAAGACAGAAACGATCAGTAAATGGTTGTTTTATTTTCGTTTATGTATTTTTAACCAGTAACAAACGAAATCGAAAATCCCGAAAACAGATACGGATGTGGAACAGAATGGAGCGAATACGGAAATGAAAGGGAAAATTCTATCTAGCTATGTTCCCAGTTGTAACACCCTAAAATTTGTATTTTTTTTATTTAAGCATTTAATTCGGATCTTATGAATTTTTAGCATTTAATTAATAATTTTTTACTATTTTCATATTTAAATAAATAATTCATTTGAGGAAAACAAAGCCATTCTTTTAAGAGTCTTTCTTGAGATAGTCGAATATGGCATGAGTCAATCAAAATTAAAAAATATAAATAAAAATAAAAATAGGGAAGAGAGTGAAGCTTAGAAGGCTTTTGTCGATGGCTCCTAATTGAGGATATGCTTTGTTATGATAAACTCTCCAAACCTTATTGGGTGTGTAAAAGAGCGTGAAGCCTAGGAGGTCTTTGTCGATGGCTCCTAGTCAGGGATACGCTTTGTTAGGATAACCTATTCACACCCCACTATGTGCGTTAAAATCAAAAATTTGCATTAAAAATGATTAAGCATGAAGGATCTCTTATGCACTTGTACTTTCCCCAAAGTATTGACTAGATTGAACTCTAGGTTATCTATTTGCTCTATTGTATGGCCATGTTTCTAGCTTAGAAATTATGCTAAATGTTTCACTTGTTGAAATCATGCAAAAATAGCATATTATTATTTGAGCTAGCTAGCAAAAATGTTGAAATATGTACTTGGATATGTCTTAGACTAGTTTAATCTAAACTTGAGTAGCTTAGTGTCATACTGTGCCTTTGTGGTCACTTAGATAATTTTTAAAACTCTTTTAGAATACATTTTATGCATACATGATGAAAAGACGAGAAAATGCTCTTTTAATGTCTACATTGACAAAAGGGGGAGAAAATATGAAAAAAGGCATCGTCAAAGGGGGAGAAATGTAAATACATTTTGGTTCTTATGATCATAGTAAAAAATTACTATTTCTTTGGATCATAAGAAAAATGGAGCTTTCTGTGAGATTTCTTGAATTTTTAGAGTTTTTATGGAAACTTATTCTTTCTCTTGGCTTGCTCTAAAATTCTTCTTGCTAAGTTGGTCTTGATCTTGTTTTCTCCTTCTTTTGGACCGAGTGGGATTTTGCAATCAAATTATTTTCTTCTTTTACATTCAGATTCAAATTTATGTCTTTTGTGGTGTTTATTAATATACTCATCAAGGAGAAGATTGGAAGACCATTTAGAGGTATATCCATATTTGTGATGAGTTATTGATAGTATTTGAGTATGTGGTTCTCAAGTTTAAGTTTGTTTGGAATTCTATTTTGAATTTGAAGTAATTTGAGGTGCTGTCAATGTTGGACGGTACTACTGGCCTAAAATAGAGGTAGTTCCAGCCTTACGGTATGACCGGCGCTACCGGTCTTAGCTGGTGGTAGCTATTTTACAGAAATGTGTGTTCTCTAGGGTGCACAAGGTGCGACACTACCAGTCATGGAGGAGCGGTAGTATCGGGGGTGCAGTACTACTAGCCTCCAGTTGATAGTAGTTATTTTCTAGAGAGAGGTCTCTCGGGGTTTTTTAAGGCAAGCGGTAGTACCGATCAACCAGGAGCGGTAGTACCAGACTTGTGATACTACCGACCCTAGGTGGTGGCATGCCGACATTCCAGCGAATTGGGATTAATGATGAAAACTAGTTTGGCCCGATCTTCCATTGAGAGTGATAACTACAAATGATCGATGTGACGTTGACTATGAGGCTACTTGATCAAGATGACCAAAGTCCGTTCTGTAATCACTACACCATACTCTTTGTCGTTATCAACCGTGCCCAATACAATTGATCTTTCTTAAGCAATCGAGAATCAAGTAAGAAAGAAATGAGTATAATCTGAATTTGATGATGAAATATGAAGTTTTTATTGACTAATGGAGAGTCTCTGAATTGGATAATGAAATATGAAGTTTTTATTTACTAACGGAGAGGCTTGAAGTTGCCGTAATTAGTTTAGTTGATACAAGTACACAACTAATGTTTTCTGAATGAAAAACCAATCTGAACAAGCCTAAACCCTAAAAGTGGCGACCACAAAGGATATAAAGGGGAGCCACCATGCTTCGACAGGAGGGGTGCACACATAAGTGAAATTGGATTCCAACTCTATTACAAGTTCCAAATTAGCCCAATAGGTGGTGCAGTAAATTACTTTGATGATTTTGATGTGCATACATTGAATCTGAAGGTGGAGCTAGATCCATTAGATTTGAATACTTGAATGCCTCAAACGAACTCCATATGTGAATGATCATTTTACTCAAGACTATCAAGCTGATTCTGAATTGGTCTACAATTGAAATAGGGTTGGCTTGGTCTTATTATGGTAGTAGTGCCACTTCCCTTAATTTGGTTTCTAAGTAGAATAACATCAAATGACTTAGATAGCAATGAATTCTCAATAGAAAAATTATGAACTACTAAAAATGAGTTCACCTGATAATTCAATTGTCATGCGCGTGCTATTATTATAGGTCCTTACCTAGCATCTTGTGGAGGATTTCTGTGTATATCCAAAGAAGTGATGTCCTCATCAATTAATATTGGGATTATGTGATATTTATTACATATCTTTATGAACATTGTTATGTGATAGTTTGCTTATCTGTGTTGGTTGTGGGACTCTAGGGCTAGGTCATGGTGAGGCGAAGGTGAAACCGGGACTATACTAGGTGAGCTGAGATCCATAACAGTCAAGGGATGCCGGAAGATGATTAAGGCCTAGAAGTGATTGCAAGCCGGGAAGATAGCTGTCGAATATCTAAATATGGGATATGGGTATACACCGAAAACTCAAAGACTATGCCATATATGCTTAATCAAGTATCTGAAAATTCCGAATATCGCGAGCCCAATTCTATGGGATAAGATATACGCGGAGGGGGTATCTTCATACAGAGAAGGGCTCGATCGTTTTCCAATTACGAGGAAACCAACTTAAGTACGCTTGATATTCAGAGAAGTTTGGATACGTTACGAAGATTATGCAACAATAGACTCCTTATCAGCTATGATCTGGTATCCCAAACCAACTACAACTCAACCCGAGGAAATGCTACCTCAACTATATAAGGACAGGGGTAGGCATCCCTAGAAGGAAAACAAGTAATTTTCAGACTACAAGCTATCCAGAGTTAGACAAGCGAGAAGACCTTTTGAACAGAACATCCAAGAACCGATAAACTAAGCTTCGTCAACCTTTAGCTGTAGCTTAGCCACCCCCTAAGTTCAATCTTCATTGTAATTAGAGCTTGGCATTCTGCTTTGTACTCTGTTCATCGACTCCATACGTCATCTATATAGGAGTAGGGTATTACTCTATCCGGGGGCCCGACCCTATCTACATTATATGCCTTCAATTTTGTGTCTAACTTTGCTAATCCGAGAGTACCCAAAACTATAAGTTTATTGTCGATTTCTAACATTCGACAATAACGAGTCGGAGCATAAAGCACTGGTGATTGATATGGCAGGCAACGCCATGGTGAAGCGAACAAGGACACGTGGCGCGTCAAGAGACATGGGCCCATTTATAAGCGAGGACGGTTCGGGAGAGTTCGGATGTGTGAGAGACTTGGCGACACGTCATTGGGGCCATGTGGAAACCGAAGAAGCAGAGACGATGCTTCGAAGAGAAGGAAGATCGATCATTAGGGCAAATTGGTATTTTGTCCAATACCAGGGACTGAGGCAATTTGAAAAACTACGGCTGTGGTTTAAGTGGTTTAGGTTAAGCCAAAGTGGACATTGACGCAAATTCGGACTCGTGAAGCGAATTGAGCATCAATGTAAAGGCCACTTTGAGAAACGTGCTTGTATGAGTATAAAACCCAGTATAGTGTTGTGTTAACGGGTTAGCCCATGTAACAGTGGATGGTACCCACCTTAGTATCCAGATTCTAAGATTAGTGTTGTCTCCACTATATAAGGAGATGTAGTGAGAGGAGAAGGCTTGAGTCCTTAAACCAAGCCACTAAGTCTAGGTTAAAATGATTAGGGTTTTCACAAAATTTTAGTTTTCTTGTATAAGTGTGTGACTGCTCCTTAGAAGTTTTGCTCTACCCTTGGTTAAGAGACTTTGTAAATATTTCTCATAATCTGAATGCAAATCATCTTTTTACTCAAGTTTTTGTCTCAAGTTTTGATTTTCTTCTTTCTTAGCTCTTAATATTTTCTTGTGATTTCTTTCTTACTTGATTTTGTGCTATCAAAGATGTATGATTAATAGATGAATTCTTTGTAGATTTTGATTTGATTTTACTGCAGCCTTCAGTAAACTTGAAGGTCGAAACTTTAACATCAATTCTTAAGATTGAAGGTTGAAATAGATTACCGACCTTCTTAGAAAGATGCGTACAAAATTTCATGAGTTTTGAATCATCCAATTAAAAGTGACGTTGATTTTGGATTTAAACTCATGCTGATTTTATTATTCATTTGCTTGATTTTAATGTTTACCGGTAGTACGGTAATATCACCCTCTGGGTGAATTTATCTGAAAATTTACCTTTTTACACTTTTTTTTATGCCGAGAGATTTTAGATTAATTTCTCTTAAAAGTAAAACTAACAAAAAGTGTTTGACGCTGAGAAGCATGGCAAAATATCCAGTGCAATTAAAGTTTTGGTGAAACTATCGTGCAACCCTACTAAAAAATATTTCAAAAAATTCTGAAAAAAATCATGGATGTACATCTCAGCTTACGCCATCTACATATAAAATTTCATGATCAAATTCGTCTTATGCTAGAAGTTAAAAAAAAGACAAATTTGGGATTTTTTCAGAATTTTTAAAACTTTTTTAGTAGTGTTGTATGATAATTTTATCAAACTTTGATTACTGGATATTTTCCCGAGAAGCATTGCCGAGCCCCAGCCAGGTGACCAGGTCACGTCACGGTTTTCGCGAAGAGACCATGGGGGAATCCCGGAATTCCGCTTAGCACCTCACGCATGATCGCACGTGTCCGTCATCAATGTCCCGTCGTGGCCTACGCCCCACCAGAGTCCTCTTTCCCTAGCTGTCCCGGTCGCTTCTAGAACCCTCTCGTTTCGATCCAGCGCGGCCTCGCTTTCTCTGTCGCCGTCCCCCCGTTCCTCGCTCTGGCCCGTGCCGCCCACGCCCGGTCGTCGCCTCGCCGCGCTCTGCCCACTCTCGCGGGCGGGTGCCCCCCACTCTCGCGGTCATACCGGATAGGCGGCGGTGGCGGTCCCGAGATTTCAAAGGCCCGGGACGAGATTTAAAATAAAGACCCTTCTAAATTTTTTTATATATATATATAAGTGTTAGTAATAAACACTCAAGATGCATCCAAAAAAATTATTCATATCAAGCAACAAGTAAAGCAAAAAATACATATTACAGTATTACCTTAAAAGTTTCTTCTAACATGTCTAGATGCAAAGTCATTGATGATGGTGTCAATATCAATATCATCCAATAATATCTTCTCAATGCATAAAATCGCAAAGCTACAAAGGTACTAGATCAACTCAAAAAAATTATTACCGATTATGTAGAACTCTCAAATCCCAATATCATAAATGCATCAACACGGTCCAATCAAACGATTACAAGTGGTCTACTGCAAATTCATAAACCAAATATGAAATATCAAATTACCGATCCATCTAATTAATATGTTAAACATAATACATGTAATCACGTTAGTTAGGATTAGGATAATTGGCAAAATCAATACGAGTACACGACAATACCTAACGGCTCACGGATGAAACGTCGAGATGGAGACAAGATGCTCGTGATCGCGAGGGCAGCAGCCAACAGACGGCAGGGGCGTCTCGTCGATCGTCGTCCCGCCTGAATCCTCAATCGCTGATCCGCTGATCGCCTCGCGTAGTTGCGTGATTGCGTCGCGTCGTGGCGTCGGCGGCTCGGCGCGTCGCCCGTCCTTGCCTTTCTGCAGCAGATGAAACGATTTGTTGCCACGCCAATCGGTCTCTCGTCTTTGAAGTGGGGCCGTCGACGGAGTCCACGCGAGTACGCGACTGGCGGGCCACGATTCGCGACTCGCGAGGCATCACGACGCGCTGCGATGGGCCTCAGAACTCAGAAGCCAAGTCGGTCACGGTCACGTACTCACGTTACTTTCTCACGTAAATGTAATCATGTAACTCAGTAACTCATTAGTCATTACTCATATACAAATACAATATACTTATATGCATGCAAGGGTGGGGCCCATGGGTTTGGGGGGCCCGGGGCGGTGGCCCTTCGCCCCAGGCTGGGCTGGTGGCAGGCGATGGCGGCACAGCACCGAGAGGAGGGGAGGCGGGCGGTGTGGTGCCGGCGAGCAGGGCAGCCGCGCGCCAACGGAGAAAGCAGGGGCGCGCGAGGTGGAGGAGGCACCAGCGGCCGTGCCATTGGCGGCGGAGGAAGAGGATGTGCCATCACCAACTTGTTCGCGCGCGTCTTCGTCCTCGTGGGCGATGTTGAGGTGATCTCATCAAGCGCTGATGTGGGGAAGAGGATTAGTGTTTGATGCTCGCCTGTGCGTTTGGTTCAGTAAGTCTGCAACCGAGTATCTTCTTCTCTGCCAGCGCTTCACTAATCTTCCTCTCTGCTAGAACTTCGCTAATTCGATGCATGTGCGCTGCTAGAACTGCCTTGCTATGAGATACGAAGCACTGGCTCTGCGACAGGCCACATAGTCCAACGGCCTTCATATCCATGTTTCCCATGAGGAGCGGCTGACTTTTGCAAAGGATTATCTTCATAATGATCGAGTTTTATACCGTTGCTTCCAAGGTACTAATTAGATTCAGATGCAGTTTGTGTCTGAAGAAAACTTCAGATCTTAGCATGTTGCTTGCATGTCGGATCTGCGGTTCTTCCTTATATAGCTATGGTCCCAGGCTCCCAGCTAATACGACTCCAAAGTTCACAACATTGTGGTTAGGTTCAATAGTGTCATGAACACAATTTAGTAGTAACTCTGAAGCAGTGGACATCTTGGAACTGCTCAATCGTGCCGTAGCCTCTGTAACCCGATCGCCAAAGAGCATAGTTGCATACCCTAGGTTGAAACCAATTGATTTATTTGAAAGGACAACCATCACCTCTCGGCACATGTTTTGGATGAAGTGATGCAAGGTGTTTGATGATTATATTGTATGCTATTTAGACTGGTATCATGCTAATCTTGTTTGCACAACCGAACACAGATAAATATAGAGCTCTCTGGAGAATAACGCTGATCGGTTTCCTTAGCAGTGAACAAATAGTGTGCAGAAAAGTGATCCTCTATTAGTTGTTTTCTTGGAACTTTCGATGTCCATTGTTCCATGCCTTATATATCTCGGTTAACTCCTTAGTAGTTATTTTTTATGGTGTTTCTTGAGCTCATACCATTCTTTTGTTTTGCCTGAGCATGAAGCGGAAAATGGATAGAGCAAGGTCTTATCGGACTGAGATATTTAAGAAGCCTACATATTTCATAGAGATGTTTAAGGTATATCTTGTTACCTCAATACTGCCTTTGATAATAAGATTATAAAAAGAATCCCATGGTGCCAACTCTTCCTCTTTTTATCTCAACATTGAAATTTTGCTTACTAATTAGTGGTAAGACCTTTTCCGGTGGCAGTCCCAATCTACAATGTCAGTAGAAATTGTATGCTTGCTCAAATTTTAGTCTTTCACAATAAAGAAAAAACTGACCTGGTTCATGGTGTCATAGTGAGCATGAGGCTGCTGCTCGTGGGCCATCGACAATACCTTAACTTCCTCTCTTGGTTATGTAATTTTGTAGCTGGATTGTAAAATCGATTACGCTATCCTAATTTTCGTTTGTTAGAACTTGGGCAACCTTTGGCGGAGTTTGGAAAGGCGATTGAGTTTTTACATGCTTGCAAATGGGATTTCATGGGATAAATCTAAACTAGACACTTAAAACGGACCTGCTTATTGTTGTGTGTTTCTTTTAGAGCATCTCTAATGGTGCCACTTCAGCTAGCTATAGAGTGCCATCTTAGCATTTTGCTTAGGTGGAAGAGAGAAAATGAGGAGAGAGATATAGACCGGTTACTAATGTATAGCCAGACTATAACTGATTCCAAAACACTTATTATCTATTACATGTGGGCCAATATTTAATTTTATAGACAATGCTATAGCTAATCTATTGAAGAGGTTATCTATATGCTATCTATAGATAACATGGACATTTCTTATAACTAGTACCATTGGAGATGCTCTGACTGTAACTAGCTAATGACAAGTTAGTGGTAGAGTTACTCATGTCTTTATTACTCTTTGACATATTGTCACAGATTACCCACATGCTTCGGCAATAAAAGGCTGAAGTTCAGATGAAAGATTAATGCCCTGTTTGGAAGCAATGTATTTTCATAGTTTCTAGGCAATATCATGATTTCTAAGAATACCATGGTATTTTATACTATAAGGTGTTTGGTTACTATGCCAAAAACTCTGTATTAAAAATTATGGTTTGGTAGATATCATGGTATTTTTGGTGTATTTGAAATTCCACTCCAACCCAAAGTTTTCATGGTTTTGGCTAGCTTCTTGTCTATTTCTACTCAAATACCATGGTTTGCGATGTTGCATTCAAACAGTTGGTAGTTTCAAGAAATACCATGGTTTTAAAGGGGTTTGGCAAAACTATGGTATTCATGACAAAACAATTGCAAATCATAGTATACCAAAACCATAGTTTTGAAAAATTATGCTTCCAAACAGGGCATCGGTTCATCCATGGATAGGTACTGTTTTCTGTGCCATTCCTCCATTGACTTGAATGCTTGGTAAATATTATGTTTCGGCTTTGTTTCGTTTTCCCCCCAATTAGGGAGAAGAGGGTTTGCCTTTCCTGTTAATTACCATGGATAGTAGAAATTATATAGTTAATAAAGGAAATCATGATTGATGTCAAACCGAGGCTGATCAAAAATATAATATCTGACAAGTACCTATATCAGCAACATTTTTCTAGCATTAGTCAGCCCGTAACCATTAATGCAACTCGCATGATTCGTTTGGTTAGATGGTTGTTACTTTTGTTCCTTGATTTCACAGTGTGTTTGAGGTGGAAAGCAACAAGTCATTGTGCTTTATAACTTAGCTCTTATCATTTTTCTTCCTTTTGGTTAGTATTATGTTCGAATACGACACATTAGTTTTGAGGTGTATTAATGCTGGCTCAATTAGATTTGTTGTTAATTGGTCATTTGCGCTGTGTGTGATTCCTAAATCATTTTATGCTTTATCTTTGTCAAACGTAGGGGTGGGCATTTTTAAACCAAAACCAAATTACCAAACGGAATTAACAGATTATTTCGGTTTTCGGTTCGAGTTTTGTTTTGGTATAATTCGGTTTTTAGTGTTCGGTTCGGTTTTTCGCATCCAAAAAACCAAAATAATCAAATAGGCCATATACAATACCACTTCTATAATATTCTTTCTGAATAGCCCATGTACAATATCACTTTTATAATATTCTTCCTAAAGTTACTACACAATTCTCATATTATAACACATTTATGTATATATTTGGTATATTCATATATTCTATTATGCTTATACTGAAATGACCTATGAATATTGTGTGAGTTTATCCTTACCATATATTGCAATATGAGAGTAACTAAATCTAATCTATATAGTGTTTATTCATATTTCGGTTAACCAAATTAACTAAACCGAAATATTTCGTTTAATTTGGTTTGGTTTTTCATTTTGGTCCGAGAAATTCTATAGCCAGTTTCTAAAAACCGAATTATTTTAAAACCAAACCGATTGAAAAAAAATCAAACGCCACCCCTAGTCAAACGAACATCTTATCATCGGCGCAGCGTATTGTGCGTATCTATGCTCTGTGAACGAGCCTGCATTCTTTAGCGTGTCTTAGACAGTCCAGGCCAATTTATATGCTGGCCCATCCGAAGTTTTAGCTTGATCCGTCAGAGTGGGCCTGTCTAACGGACTGGGATCGGTTCATCAGAAGTTCGGTACTGTTTTCTGTTTGAGGGTGCTGATTTAACACGAAACGATCAGGCACAGCTGGAAATGAGGACCTTATTACACAGGACAGCATCTTGCACAAACACGACGAGAAATTAAATTACCGGCCCCGGAAGTCCGGAACTGAACCGCGCTCACCGAGCTTACTCCTGCCACTGGCCATGTTTCCTAGGCTAGGTTGATGGACACAGGACAGGAATGATTGCGAAGGATGGATTGGGTGGTTTTATATAGGGAAGTCGAGGTAAGACTATCTCCAGCAATTTCCCTTCATTCCCTTCTCTTCCCTCATTTCCTTTTTCATATTCATTCCCTTCATTTCTATCATCTCCAGCCGCATCCGATCGAAGGGTTTTGTATAGAGATTAGAGAGAGAATCTCTTTCTGAACAGATTCTCTCTCCAAATCCCTTCCGAAGGGAACCGTGAAGGGAATTCGTTGGAGTGCTTGGGATCTGTCTGCGAAGAGATTTGGAGGCTAGAGGGGTACCGCTGGAGATAGTCTAAGGCCTCTTCTAACGGGATCACATCAGCAGTGTTCATAGCATTAATTAACTAGCCATGTAGGATTTAAAAGTAATGTGGCAGATAGTTAGAGAGGAGAGAAAGAGAAGCAATATAGGGGGTGTTTGGCACAGCTTCAGTTCCACTAAAATCCGTTACTACTACAGACTGCTTTATCCGCGACCCCCCATCACTACCGGGTAGGCCTGAGCCGGCAGTGATAATATTATCACTGCCGGTTCTAAATTCAATCGGCAGTGATAGTATTATCACTGCCGGTTCTAACTTCAACCGGCAATGATAAGAATAGTATAATTTTTCCGCACGAATGGAGGCAATATCATTGCCGGTTTTAGAGAGAACCGGTAGTGATAAGAAGATTTTATCATTGCCGGTTCGGCTATCAACCGGCAATGATAAGACCATTTTCACTGCTGGTTTTACTTAGAACCGGCAGTGATATTACTGTTCCCCATAATTAGTTAAGATATAGAACATATCAAACATTGTAATTTATCTCGCACAGAACATATCAAAGCATAATTAGTTAAAAAACAGAACATATTAAACATTTGTAATTTATCTCGCACAGAACATTTACAAAATTTGTAATTTGCGTGATATGTATTAGTTAAAACACAGAACATTTACAAAATTTGTAATTTGCGTGATATGTATTAGTTAAAACACAGAATATTTATAAAACATAATTAGTTATACCATCCATAATTACATATTTAGTCCTAATTATATATACAAAATATAACGGACCAACGGCTATTAACCGTTTGAAACCCAAATTGGCGCGAAACCCTATATCCAAAAGTCATCGTCCTCCTCCTCCTCGTCGCCAGAGCTACCACCGGATGACCGATCGGAGTTGCGACAGTGCTCCTCCTCCAAATCCGATTCGGTGGCGGAGTTGGTCCTGCCGCAACGCCGCAGGACCTCACCGCCACCGCTGTCGTCGTCGTCGCCCTCCTCCTCCTCCTCCTCCTCATCCTCCTTCGCCTCCTTCTCTGGCGGCTAGGGGTGGGCACAATTGTCGAAACGAAAATCGAACCGAACCGAACCGAATTAACCGAAAATTTGGTTTTTGATGATTCGTTGTTCGATTCGATTTCATTGCTATTCGATTGTCACGGTATTCGGTTCGGTTTTGTAAACTTGAAACCGATTAACGATCAACGAATAATGCCGCGATGGCGGCGAGGTGCAGGCGAGGCACAAAAAATACACGGTCCCAACTCATCCCCCACCGGCCCACGGCCCACCCATATCATTCGGGTCCTTCGGGAGGCTTCCAGTTCTCCCTCAGTCCCTCCCCCGATTCGGCGATTCATCCCCAAACCCCAATCCCCATTCGTTTCGGCGGCTTCCAATCTCCCGACCCAAGATCGCGGCTCGCGGTGTCTCTCCGATGCCTCCGTCCAACCTCGCAGCTCCGTCTCCGCGATTCCGCCACGCCTCCGCATTCGCTGCGTTTCACTCTCCGGTCCTCCATGACTCATGCGCAGCCGCGCGATCTCTACCCTCCGTAGCTTCGTGACTCCGCCATTCTGCGACTTCGCCGTTCCGCCCTCCCTCGGTGCTGTCGCCGACGCCGTCCCCAAGCACCAGCTGCACCACCACGCCGACGTCGGCCCCACGCGTGGCCTCCCTCCTCCTCGACCTCTCTCTGCATTGCGCTTCCTTCGAGTTCCACGGTGAGGTAAAAGTTAAACTCAAGTTGCTCCTCATTACTTTCGAGATCTGGTGAGTTCTTTGTGACTGTGATCATGATTCATGGAGTCATTTAGACTTGACACTTGAGAGACTATCTTTGGAGCAATACATGTATGGGTGCGTGTATGGTGCATGATGTGATTTTGTGTTGATGATGAATGAGAGTGAAGTTGAGATTCGATCGCAATTTTGCTTCCTCTCGAGTTTCAGTTTGATTTTGTATGGGTCTGCGTATGGTTTTTCTCTCGCCGAGCACTTTGGCAGCCTGAAGCCCAGAACCCAAAGCTGGAAGCTTGCTAGCTTCAGGGTTTTCGGTTAACCGAAAACCGAATTAACCGAACCGATTTGGTTCGGTTAATTCGGTTCGGTTTTCACCGCAGATCGGTTTCGATTCGGTTACGAGAATCCAAAAACCGAAATAACCGAACCGAAAAAACCGTATTAACCGAATGCCTAGGCCTACTGGCGGCGGAGTGGGGTTTTGCCCAGTACGTACCCGCTTCTTGGAGGGGCCATTCTTGTAGCAATAGTGGATTGTGAGGAGCGGCGCTACAGATTGAGGAGCTGGGCATTATATAGAGGAGGAATGGGAAGCGCAACAGTTGCCGAAATGGGGAAACGCAACAATTGGCAGAGGAAGGGGGAAGCGCGACGGTTGGCGGCGGGAGATGGAAGGTTCATAGATAATATTATCACTGCCGATTCTAACTTCAACCGGCAGTGATAAGAACAGTGTAATTTTCCCGCTCGAATGGAAGACAATATCACTGCCGGTTTCAGAGAGAGAACCGACAGTGATGTATTACTGCCGGTTGAACAGTATAACCGGCAGTGATAAAGTCATTTGCGTGGGAAACGATAGCAATATCACTGCTGGCTTTAGAGATAGAAGTGGCAATGATATATTACTGTCGGTTCTAGAGAAAAAACCGGCAGTGATAATATGACACTATATATACCCTGGCTCCCTTCCCCAACCTGTCCAGAACAGAGAGGAGCTTTGTTCTTGTTCGATTGGGGTTTTTTGCTCTCAAATTTGGTGTAATTCGTTTCTAACTCGTGATCTAAGATTCGTATCTTGATATAGATTTCTTTGGTAGTTTATTTAGTTGGATATTACGTTCTATATTGTTGTAGGTTGTGAGAATTATTGATTGCATAGTCAACACAATTAGAGCTCTAATCTGGATGCTAGATTTGAAATTACCAACTTTTATATGTATAGTAATTGGTGAGATTATGATGTACGTTGAATTTAAGTATTTAGAGGACTAAATTAGTGATTGAATTTAATACGTTGATTGAATTTAAATGTGGTAGCACTTCATAATTAACTATGGTTTAACTAATTACTTAAAATTGTTTCTTTATTTCGTGTATGTTAATTTAATATACGTAAGTAATGTAAATTTCTTTGGACGGACCATTATATATAACTAATAGCAATTATTTAATTGATTTTACAATCGAGATTTGGATATAGATTTATAAGTAATGAAAATTTGTAGATTAATTAGCAGTACATAACAAATTAAATGAATAAAACAATTTGTGAGCACTTTTTGATTTATTGAGATCTTATTTGTTATAAATATTTGTAGATGGACCGAAGATGGATGTATGAAGCGGACCATCGTGATAGAGAGTACTTTAACGGTGTGACTAGTTTTCTGAGCGCGGCTGCGGCGTACAAGTCAAATAAGCTGATGGACTATATTTGTTGCTCGTGCGTCGATTGTAAGAATGAGAAGCAATTTTATAACCTTGAGGCGATCCGTGCACACTTGCTTCAAAGGGGTTCAAGCCTGCTTATACCTGTTGGACCGAACATGGTGAAGATGAGATTGTACGTGAAGGGCATCAGATTGATGATGATGAAGACAACGACTCGATTGTGGTCGAAAATACGTTTGTCGACACCCATGAAGACACGTTCATCGATAACCATGAAGATGATCTAGAACAGATGTTGCATGATGGGGAGGAGGACCTCACGAGTGAAAGGGATTTTCAGAAGTTTCAGTGTATAGTTGAGGATTCTACAACACCCTTGTACCAAGGCTGCAAGGAGGAGCTCAAAAAGTTGCATGTTGTGCTTACGCTACTGCAATTGAAGGCAAGCAATGGTTGGTCCGATAAGAGTTTCACAGAGTTGTTAGGTTTCTTCAGAGATGTCCTTCTAGAGGGTAACGTGTTGCCAGAAACCACGTACCAGGCCAAGCAGGTTGTTTGTCCGTTGGGACTGGAAGTGTAGAAAATACACGCATGTCCAAACGATTGCATATTGTATCGCAATGAGTTTGCAAATTTGGATGCGTGTCCCGTTTGCAAGGCATCTCGGTATAAGCGCGGCGATGACGACATCAAGGCGCAGCGTAAAAAGAAAAGACCTTCGACTAAGGTGGTGTGGTATTTCCCTATAATCCCCCGTCTGAAACGTCTGTTTGCGAACAAAAGGCATGCTCAATTGCTGCGATGGCATGCCGAAGAGCGTAAGAAGGAATGCTTAGACACTCTGCTGACTCCGCTAGTGGAGGAATATCGATAGAAAATACAAGAAACACTTTGCATATGATATGAGGAATATAAGGTTCGAACTCAGCACGGATGGGATGAATCCTTTTGGCAACATGAGTAGTCATCATAGCACTTGGCCGGTGACTATGTATCTACAACCTTCCTCCTTGGGTTTGTATGAAGCGGAAGTACATTATGATGCCGATCCAAGAGCCGATGCAACCTGGCAATGATATTGATGTGTTCCTCAAACCACTAGTTGAAGATCTTCTGGTATTATGGAACGACGGTGTACGGGTATGGGATGAGTATAAAAGAGAGAATTTCATGCTACGTGCGTTGTTGTTCGTAACCATCAATGATTACCCTGCTCTTGGCAATCTTTCGGGCCAGACTATAAAATGATTCAATAGATGCGTCCATTGCATGGGTGATACAGGTAGCCGGTGGCTGAAATACTGCTGTCGGCGTACTTTATGCCAGGGTACCCTCTCTGCCGCAGACAAGTAAGCCCATGTGGCGGCCTAGCGGCGGTGAGCGTCGTACGTGGCGGCTGGCGGCGGTGGGCGATCAGCCCCACTCGTCGGGCGGCGGCCACGTGGCGACTGGCGGCGGCGGGCGATCAGGCCCCTCTCGCCGGGCGCCGGTCCACGTGGCGGCCTGGCGAGCAGGAGGGCAAATCAGGCCTCTCTCGCCGGGCGCTGGCCCCACTCGCCAGATCGCGTGGGCGATCAAAAGGATGAAAAGGAGGCTTCGCCTCGAAGTCTCCATCTCCTGACACGCTGTGTCAGAGCCATTGATTGCGAAGAATTCTGCTGTCGACACGACGACGGCCCATCCCTCTGACGCCTCACACCTAACCCGTCGCAGGAAAGTCACATCCCGGGCGGACCGAGCGATGCCATACAGCGACATTAAATAAGGCTTGAGGGATAGAACTACGGTGATGGGTGTAATAAATGAATCGTAGATCAGTATGACGTCACCTTTTCACTTGCCTGAGCTAGCCCGGTCTATATAAAGGAGCTCTGGTGCATGGAAAAAGGGGGACAGACTGACGAACAAAGAGAGCAAAAAACGAGCGGAAAACCTGAGGGAAAAACATTGTAACCGGTTCGATATACATCAACAAAGATCTTGTAGGACGTAGGGTTGTTACCCACGCTGGGGGCCTGAACCTGGGTATATTGGTGTGTTCTTTGATCTGTTGACCCCCGGGATCCCTTGGGGGGGAGCCATTAGGGTGTCCGATCGCGAAGACGCCGTCTACCGAACCTTATTCTCCGTCCTGGGAGATATTCTGCCGGCGAAATATGCTGGCAGGGGCGCGCCAGGTTGGGGGCTAGCGGTTGGCTCACCCGGCCATCTCTCCGATGGATCCCGGTCTTTTGTCTGGAAGGACCGCGCATCTGGTGATGACGGGTTCGCATTCACAGCGAAAAGAGGCGGCGGAGGCTAGCAACGCCCAGGACACGTCCCAGCACTCTCGCCGAACAAGAGATCATCTCACACCGCCCCTACAGCGAGGTGGTGGTGTCCCCCTTGCGGTAGCGGAACATCCGGTTCGGCGACGGCTGGCCATGGAGGCAGCCACTCCGGCCGAGAACCTGCATGCAGTCCGTCTCCTCCTGGACCACCCTCCGGTGGAACTCGCAGAAGACACCCCGGCCACGCCGTGGCTTCGGGACATTGCTGGCCTCGTAGACGCGGCCCAGCTTCGTAGATGCGCACAGGTGAACGAAAGGTGATAGTTGAGCTTAACGTAGTTAGAGAACCAACTATACCCGCATTATTGCTTGGGCCATATCGAACAGCATGCGGGGTCCTGGCTAGAGATAATGTGCCCATCATCTACAAATCATGGACACGTCAGCGCGATTGCCCGTCGTATGTTCCCGATGACATCAAGGAAACATTGTGGACAGAGTTGACAGCGAAGTTTGAGTTTAGAAGATCGATTGGAGCTTGCGAAGCGTGCACTAAGCGTTATGGGATGCGCATGGAAGCGGAAGACAAAGCTGAATAAGGAGTATGTTAAGAAGGATCAAACGCTAGATTTTAATAGATACCCGGGTTAGAGCAACTTTGGGATGAATTAAATGCGATATAAGAAATCGATGAAGCTTAGGCTATCGATATGAGAACAAAACAAATTCGGATAAGAACATTTACTCCCATGTGTTGAGGCAGGGGTGGCTCGTGAGAAATTACCCAAGTGGGATGCGTGGGAAGAACGGCTAACTTCGTAGTGGAGTTATTACTCTGACGTCGAGATGGCCCCAAGATCAAAATCTTGGCGCTTGCGAGGGAAGCTACTCTGTCAGATGATGGTAGCTTAAGCTTCAGAAGCGAAAAAGACAAGAAAATCTCGAAGAAGATTGCAGATGCCCACTACCAAACTATTTAGGACTCTTTCTAGCCAAGAAGGGAGAACGACGAGGTAACACGCGCCTTGAGTAATAAGGGCACCACAGTCGCACAGAGGTTTGGCTTGGTGCCACAGAAAGCGGCATTCGAGAGGATGCGAAATTTATAAGCGACCAAAGAAATCCAGACAACAACAGTTGAATTAACGTGTATGAGAAATAGAAAACCGGATGCACAGAAGGGAAGTCGAATTTGCAGAACAGATGGAAATGATGCGAGAAATGGTAACAAAAGGACCGTAGCGAACGTCAGTCACATGACGGCGATCAGCAGCACCATAGTCCCGCCGGGGCTCATAAAAGCAACCAAGCGTCCTCGGGACCTCCTGAAGAGGACTCAGCGTGTAGTTTTTCCGTGGACAAAATCATAGAGCCGACACGTTGCAGTCTGCACCTGCCCGTAGCGAACATTACCATCAAGGTGGCTGAAGGGATGGCTTGGCCATGCATCGAGGGGCGGATGTTGCATAACCGCCCAATTCCTCGAGGATACGCGAGTTTGATTGACAGCGTGGTTGACAGATACCGCAAAGTGGAGGTTGAGATCCTGGGCGAGGAGGGGAAAAATAATCTTGGACAAAGCCTGGGCACATTCATCACGTGGCGCAAGCGCTATATAAAGTTTGCCTCAGATGATGACAACAACGATGATCTTAATAACGATGACGAGGCGAACAGGACAGGACGGACAGTTGAGGAGCTTCAGTTGCCCGTCCTGTCTGTTTAACCGTCGCTAAGTCTAGGAAGAAATCCCGTTTGGCAGCTTCGATTTTAATCTTAGCAGGTGGTGGTGTCTTCTTGAAGTGCGCTGCTACACTGGCGTCTACTTTTTTTGTTCCTTCTTCGGGCAGTTCATATACTCGTTTCTTGCTAAGAGTTTTGGCTGGTTTCACAGATGAGGAACATTTTCCTCCTGATCGTGTAGAATGTTGAGATCGTGGTGCTCTTTGCTTACTGTCTTGTGGCGCTGAAGCGGGAAAAGGAGCTTTATTGGGTGACGCCGGAGGAGGACTTTTCCTGGGTGGAGAGTCCGCCTCGTCATCGTTATTAAGATCATTGTCGTTGTCATCATCTGAGGCAAACTTTATATTAGCGCTTGAGCCACGCGATGAATGTGTCCAGGCTTTGTCCAAGATTATTTTTCCCCTTCTTGCCCGGGATCTCAACCTCCACTTTACGGTATCTGTCAACCACGCTATCAGCTGAAACTCAAGCGTATCCCTAAGGAATTGGGCGGTTATGCAACATCTGCCCCTCGATGCATGGCCAAGCCATCCCTTCAGCCACCTTGATGGTAATGTTCGCTACGGGCAGGTGCAGACTGCAGCGTGTCGGCTCTATGATTTTGTCCACGGGAAAACTACACGCTGAGTCGTCCTCAGGAGGGCCCGCGGACGCTTGGCTGCTTTTTTGAGCCTCGGCGGGACTATGTTGCTGCTGACCGCCGTCATATGACTGACGTTCGCTAAGGACCTTTGCTACCATTTCTCGCATCATTTCCATCTGTTCTGCAAATTCGACTTCCCTTCTGTGCATCCGGTCTTCTATTTCTCGTACACGTTTATTCAACTGTTGTCTGGATTTCTTTGGTTACTTATAAATTTCGGCATCCACTGGGAATACTGCTTTCCAGGGCACCAAGCTAAACCCTCTGGTGCGACCAGGGTGCTCCTTATTACTCAAGGCGCGTGTTAGCTCGTCGTTCTTCCTTCTTGGCTGGAAGGAGCCATGAAGAGTTTGGGAGTGGGCATCTGCGATCTTCTTCGAGATTTCCTTGTCTTTTTCGCTTCTGAAGCTTAAGCTACCATCATCCGACAGAGTAGCTCCCCTCGCAAGTAGCCAGTACTTTGATCTTGGGGCTATCTCAGACGTCGTAGTAATAACTCCACTACGAGTTAGCTGTTCTTCCCGTGCATACCACTTGGGTAATTTCCTCACGTAGCCACCGGTGCCTAGCACATAGGGGTAAATGTTTTATCCGAATTTGCCTTGTTCTGTTGGCTGATAGCTTGAGCTTCATCAGATTTCTTATACTGCGCGAATTCATTCCAAAATTGCTCTAACCTCGGGTATCTATTAAAATATGGCGTTTGATCCTTTTTAACATACTCCTTATTCAGCTTTGTTTTCCAGTTCTTCCATGCAGATCCCATAACGCTTAGTGCACGTTTCCTGGCAAGCTCCAAGCGATCTTGGCGAAACTTACTTCCCTTCGATTCACAATGTTTCCTTGATGTCGCCGGGAACATCGATGGGCAATCGGCGTATCCATGATTTGTAGATGATGGGCACATTATCTCTAGCGAGACCCGCATGTCTGTCCGATATGGCCCAAGCAATGATGCGGTATAAGCTGGTTCTCCGACTCGTTAAGCTCAACTATCACCTTCGTTCACATGCGCATCTTCTTTGGGACCTCGCCCACGAGCGGCTCGGCGCACGGATGTCGACCACGCTTTTGATTGTTTCATTAGTTGTTTGGCTCTTCTCTAATTTCATCGGGAAGTACATCCTACGAATGAATCCTACTAAAGACTTACCTCGTGTACATTTGTTGCCTCGGGTTGTTCCAGGTTGAGAAACCCTGTCGGGCTTTGCTCTAGGCTTTGGTTCACGGGCTCAGTGCCATACGGCACTTGTCCATTGTGAGAGGCCATGTGCAGTAAGTTTTCTGGAATTTTAAATTAAGAAAGTCATAAGATGAATCTTCGCATATATACCAACGTTGTGCATATATAAGGCATAATCACCATTTTGTCATGCTTTGGTTCAGTGATTAGTTGTACAATATCTCGAATTTGATGGTTGATCATGAAATAGAACAGCACATCTGCACTTACATACGAAAAATATGGCCAAAGAAATAATGATGCAAAATGATCAGTAATTGAGCACAGTACAAAATGAGACAACTAATATTCATGCATGATATTGCTTCTGACATCAGTGGATCTAACAGGGCATAAATGAGGTGGGCTTGTGGAGGAGCTTGCCGGAGGTCGGTTCAACATGGAGATGTGGCATTTCCACGTGCCTGCTGGAGAAGAAGTGGAGACAGAAAATGCAGATTCATGCACTTGATAGGTGAATGGGCTTTACATGGTGCGTGGATGTTTCTGCATGCCATAAAGGGTAAGACCACTGAGCCTGCACTCAACTTTATCATCACCACAGGTTTCAAGCTCGCACCTCAACTCTGATATCCTTGGTAATAAGTTCCCCTTTTATCAACAGTGTTAAAACTAGATACATCAATACTGTAGTACTAGACCAGTAGACCTACTTATATAACAAGATGCCATCAGCGATCCCAAGGTGTTGAACAATCGTCAGTCTGGATTTGATTATGCAAGCCTCCATACGCTCCAGGGCTCCAGGCAGTTCATGATTGATGAAAAGGAGTAACATCAAAGAAGCCTACTAATCTCAATCATCGATTTAATATTTCCATCCTAGAGCTACGAAATCGCTCCAGCAAACATCAACAGACTAGGCGATAAGGTGATTAACTCATAGAAATCAACTGAACTACAAAAAGCATTCTAAGCTCCATACAGTAATGGTCAGGCTTGCTACATCTTTCCTATTAATACAATCAACAACGCTTTATGCTTAGTATACTTCTTAAGTCGAAATCGAGATCGCGAATGACCACAATAAACTTTCAAAACAAGACTTCCTGTTCTGTAGCTAATAATCATGTCATCTGAATCAAAATGTTCATCAATTCTGAGGTCTGGATTCCTTACTGATATGGGGCACCGTGGAAGATCTCCGTCGTGAAATTTGGGCGGCCTTGTGTGTGGAGGATCCCGTCGCACTCGAGATTAGCAGCGAACAATTGCAAATTTGCAATCTAGTGCAGCGAACAAGAAGATTACCACTTCCTTTGTCGCCTAATCTAGTGCAGCAGCTCTCGTCGCGGGGGCCGGGGCGGCGGCGCGGTTGAAGATCTCTCGTCACGGGGCCGGGTGGCTTGTGCAGTGGAGGATCCGTCGCGGCGGCGAAGCGCGCTT
Organism: Guadua angustifolia; assembly: GCA_036346375.1. NCBI lineage: Eukaryota > Viridiplantae > Streptophyta > Magnoliopsida > Poales > Poaceae > Guadua > Guadua angustifolia. The sequence continues at coordinate 19,623,565 of CM070502.1, forward strand.
GCATGGTGGAGATTCTCGTCACCGCCTCGAGATCTTTGAGTCACCGAGGGAGTCTGGTGACAGTCAACGGAGGGTCTAGCTAGGGTTTGGTTCACTTGGTGTCTCGCCCAGTTGCCATCTCGGTGCCTTCCTTTCCTTGACTGCCGCTTGCCTCTTGGAGTCTTGGGCCTTTCGGACGGTTGGAATGGGCATGGGGCATCGGCCTGCATGGGGCATGGCGCTCAGGCCATTCGGAAATTCCGAATAAGGTTATACGGAATTTCCGTTCCGTTTCCGTTTTCGTCGGAACTAACTCTACCGTTTTTGAAAAAAAATCCATTTCTGTTTTTGTTCCGATACTTTCCGATTCCGTTTCTGAAAAATAGCTTCCGTTTCCGTTTTCCTTCGGAAAGGTCGGAAAATTTCCGTTCCGTTTTCACCCTTAGGTAGGATACACGTCCCTACCGCGCTTGGAGAGCATGGAATCTTGCAGGTTCTACAAGAACACAGGCGAGCGTAGGAGCACATGTTTCCTGATGCCTTCCGCGCTACCTAAGCGTGGCAGCAGACTTCTCGCTCCGCTCTCGCTCTCTGCAGTCTTTGCTCACATGCCACAGGTCGTTAGCCCCACCCGCGCCGTTGTGCCCGGCCGCATGAGTGGCCTCTGCGCTCATTTGCTCCATGAGCCCATTTGGTTCCACACTCCCTAGGCACAGCAAGGAACACGTATCTCTTGTTGCACCTTCCTCGGTGGGGAGGTGTCGACGTTTGGAAAACAGGCCCCCGCCGAGCTTACTTGTTGAATGGGGGATCAACAGGTCCCTTTTCCGTGAAGGATTTGCGTATAAAAAATGCTCTTAGGATCGGATACTTGGAGAATAGACAAAGGGGGTTTATACTGGTTCGGGGCTCTCACAGCGGAGATAATAACCCTACTCCAGTGGTTTTCACTATTGTTGTGGAGCTCTTACAGAAAGGCTCGAGTATGTCTGTATGTTATTTCTAGCTTTTGTTGTCCTCGTCCCCCTTTACCGATCTATCGGGGGGTTTATAGCTTATAAAATATTATAACTACAGCTGAATAATGAGCAAATTACTGCATTAACCGTGGCCGTAACCGCAGCCTTGATTCTTGCCACGTTCCCATCGTGGGCATAAGGGCCCTAGATCGTGGCATAGTTATCACCGCGTACACGTTGTGGGGTGAGCACGATCTTCCGACCATGGTCGAGGATCCCCTAGCTTTGACCGATTCTCGCACGTTCCCCAGCATGCATGCTCGGGGGCGAGCTTGGGTATGCGCATGGTCGAGCGCTGGGCCTGGTCGGGCGGACCCGCCGGCCAGACTATCCGAGGGTCCTCCTTGGGGACACCATCCAAAGGTATGCATGGTCGGCCAAAACTGACTACCAGGGTATAATAGTCCTTTTGGAGATTATCCAATCCCCGACCGCTAGCCCACAAGGCTCAAGTGGAAAACTACTTGGTGGGGCCTTCCCCTTGAGCCTACAGACTCAACGGAGGGATTTGAATCTTGCAGCGAAGTACTACTGCAGCATCCGAGCAAGTCTCGCTCGCGGACGAGCATGGTTGATAAGAGCCGAGCTACCAGCTCAGCCTCCGACCAAGGAAAGCTCGGGCAAGAGTAGATCAAAAGCTTGCGCCGGTTCCTTCTCCGCAAAGCCCCGCGGCAGTGATTTGGACAATCTTTTGGGAACCGCGCCTTTATTAGACAATTTTGAAAACTGTGCCTCTACGCGCCGGTTTGCGAATAGGCGGGAGTGGTTTTTAGATGGTTGTGTCCGTTCGGCTTCTCCGCCTCTTTAAATAGGGCAACAGCGGCGATGAGAAACTCTTCACCCGCACTGCGCATCTGAACCATTAGGAATTCTCAAGTCTCGTATTCTTCTGCGCTTGCATCCTCCTCCATCGAATCCATGGCGAAGTTCGGAGCGAGCAAGATTAATATGGAGAAACTCCAACTGCTCGTGAAGCTTGGCTATCTTGATGAGGAATCGTGGCGCGCACCCGATAGCGAGGAAGCTCCTGCGCTGCGGGAAGGAGAGATCGTCTCCTGCGAACTCTACTCCATCGATGGGCTACGGACGCCCGAAAGTGAGTTCCTTAAATCCGTACTCGCCCAGTGCGAGTGCGAGATCTCCAATCTCTACCCTAATTCCATTCTTGTATTGACGATCTTCTCGCATCTTTGCGAGGGATATGCGGGCACCATGCCCACGGCGAGTCTTTTCTTCCATTTTTATTTCTTGTTCCGCACCTAGGGATGGCAATGGGGAAATTCCCCGCGGGGAGTACATCCCCATCCTTGAAACATAAAATTCCTGTTCCTATCCCGTCCCGGTTCTTGAGGCTGTTTTCCGTCCCGTCCCCATTTGGGTATGCGGGGAAAAATCTCCGTTTAATACCCGATTAGACATACTATTCTAAGTTGTTGTCAACCAATGAATGGATTAAAAAAACAATCTTTCAAGTTCCAAGTTGAAAGCACATGAATATTCTATCTTACACAACATAGAAAATAGTTCAACACAACAAAAATGAATAAATAAATATACATTATCTTTGAGTCTTAAAAATTTGGTTGACAAATATACATTTCGGGTCCCTATCGGAGTCCCCGCGGGGAAAAATCTGCCCCATCCCGTTCCCCGCCATCCCCGATGCGGAATGGATTTCCCCATATCCATCCCCATGAAGAACAAAACCTCCTCATCCCCAGCCCCTAATAGGGGAATTCCCCGCCGGGGAACGGGGAATGGGGCCCCATTGCCATCCCTATCCGCACCGAGGGGACCTCCCCCGCCGGTTGCATCTATTTCCGTCTTTGGTCCAACCGACCATACGAGTATCCGAGCTTTACGCTCAAGGATTCAGTGTCGGGCTGGGCTGACCATTGGTTCTACTTGAAGAAGGCAGAGGGAAGCACTCTCCGCTACACTGGAGTGGTGTCTCCGGAGATCGAGACCCCGTGTCTCCCCGTGCAAGCTGAGGAGGAGCGGGTGCTAATGACGATCAACGAGCTCACAAACATGGGGCTCACTGGTCGGGATATCGCCCGGGACTTCCTCAAGAACTGGGTGACTCCACTAAGAAGGACGGAGCATCCCTTCTTTGAGATCATGGGGTGGCAGGACCTCACCCATGAAGCTGATTCCGAAACTACGCAAATATTTTCCTTCCTTTAGAAATAGTTTTCTCGTACTAATGCTTGCGTTGGTCGGATTGCAGCCCCGAGCAAGACCTGGGTCGAAAAGCAGGTCGTCGAGATGTTCGGTACCCCAAAAAGCAAGGAGCTCGAGACCAGGCGGTAAGTTCCGAGCAACGTGCTTGAGCGGGGTGAAGTGGTAAGTGAATTCTGAACTATGCTCGAGGAAAAACATCCCGAGCATCTATGATATTTTATGCTTCTTTGGTCAAGAGAAGATCGCCCTTGCAGCCATGGTGGTCGAGATCAAGCCACTGACGCGCGACCAAGGGAAGGTCGTCGCCGCCGTCAAAACCAAGAAGGCGAAGCGCAAGCGACTAATGCTACCACCCCCGTCATCCCCTGCCCAACACCCCAAGAGGCGGGCAACTTCGAGCGAGACCCTCCTAGGCGGCATTTGGAATATGCTGACAGACAGGAGGTAAGGGAGTTGAAGTTGTGGTTGAAAGAGCACACCAAAAAAATTCGGACTTGATGGCTCATTTGTACCAGCTCGCAGAGAAGGCGAAGCGAGCGAAGGCGGCAACGATAGCGGAGGGCTCCGCGCGCAAGGAGCGATTGGAGAAGATCGCCGCCCTCCAGGCCAAGCTGGCATGGGTAGCCTCGGGCTCTTCGGCAGAGGGGTCTGAGGAAGAGGAGGAAGATCCGGTGCCCTTCATCGTGAGGCGCCGGAGGTCGCCGGGCGCAACGCCGAAGCGGCCGGGGCAGACTTTGAAGGAGGTTGGCCTAGACGAGGTCGACCCCTGGATGGCGAGGGCCAGCCACACAGTTGCGGAGAGGTCGAAGCTCGTGGTCGGGGCCCAAGCTTCCGCAGGCAGAACCTCCGCAATAGAGGCCGAAGGCACCAAGGATGAAGGCGAGAAGCTCGGCAGAGGTAACTTACTGCTTTTTTTTCTTTCCATTTCCTCCTTTTTTTTGCTTTGCTTTGAGTGTCCGAGCTAACCCCACACTGTCGTCGTGGGCGAAATAGCTAATAGGGGCGCTACGGACTTAGAGGGAATGGCTGATAAAATCCTTGACTCTATAGTGGAAAATGAGCTTGCTCATCTCGCTGACCTTGTGATGGCCGAAGACATTGACGAGGTTCCCCACGACCAACAAGTCGTGGAGCCTCATGCCCTGGAGGAACAAACTCCCCAGGAAGGCCAGCAGCTCGAGGCTTTGAAGCCAAGCATGGCTGAAGAACAGGGGCAGTCTCCGAGCATGAAGGTAACTCGCGAGCCGTGCCCTGATGACCCAGAGGAAGAACATCCCCGGGAGGATCCTATCCTGGTGGAACCAACTCTGCCAGGGCAATCCCTTGAGCCGCCGAGCTTGTTCATTTTGTTCTGCTTGTATTATTTCAGGTGTTAACTCCTCCACATCAACTAGGAGTTAGTTTGTCTTTGGCTTTTTGCAGTAGTAGTGATTTAATTTATGAGTTGTGACTTAGATTGGTAACAATCGACTTGATAGGAATATTAACATTCAATTACGCTGGAACCTGATTTCCGGTTTATTTCAGCACATCTTAACTTCAAAGACTGTCAAGGTCTACAATGAGTTAGTTTTGATTAGATTGACATAAACTCACATAAACTACTTAACCTCTGAATTCTGATAGTTGTATAGAGACTGAGTATAGCCCTATAATGCATTCAAGTATCTCAAGTCTTTAGCAATGAATACGAATAGGAGGAGAACATCAATACTCGCTTGGGCATGAAACTTGGACAATGTGATAACTAAGTGTTATTTACAGAAATTACCGTTTCCCTATGCTTTGGCATTTGATCAGGATATTCATTTACCTTTTTATGTTGGAATAATTTGTGTATGGTCTACTCATGTGGTGTCTACTTTTTCTCAACCTCTTTAGACTTTGGAAATGAACCTGGCCTGAGGATGAGGCTGAGGAGTATGGTGCGAACATTGATTTAGATTCCCAAAGGAAAGGGAAATGTGTTGTTCTGAAGACCTCCACAAGACAGTAAGAAATTTGTTGGCCTATTCATTTGGTTCCTAGCTTTACATCATATGAATGAACTCCGTCCTTTGTTCGCCAACTATAGTTAAGTTTGGTTAAATTGCTATGCTGGCAGTTGAAATCAGGTTTTGTTCGGATGGAATAGTTCGGGTGCAAAGATGATGTAATTGCAAAGACAGTATGTTGAATCAAGTGTAATTGGCTGAAAGTATTACAGAAATAAACAGTTCTACACAGCAGTTTTATGCTTATCCAGCAAGCAGAACATCTTTGCTTTGGTGCTATAGTGTCTGGCTTTGCATGTGCAGGATTGTGAATCTTTTACTGACTCAACTGTTAACTTCTACATCTGCATGAGTCATGTTTTAAGTTCATACTAAAAGAAATTAACCATTTATGAAAGTCATTTTTTTATTGTAAGCATGCTATTTAGTTCAAGAAAATAAGAAATCAAACCAGCAGATGTCATTTGAATGATGTACTTGGATACTTTCTAAACTGCCATTGAAGTATTTTCTCAGTATTAAGTTGGTAGACAAGTCACAAGTATACACACTAAGGTTTTGTCTTTGGCATTTATTTCTACATATATGTCTACTATTGTGGTGAATTTATAAGATGAATGTCTGTAATGAACTTGTGATGGAGACTCTATGGATGTTAGAATTTTCTACAATTTTTGTGGAATTTTTCTGTGAATTATATGCATGTAGTGAATTTCTATGAATTTTCTGTATTTTTTTAAATTTACAAAAAATATTGACGAAAATACCTATTAAGGTGCCATGTGGACAACTGTTGATGTGTCTTAGCTGCAACGTGGCAGGGCTATTTAAATAAACCCACGTCGGCATGAGCGAGGCAGTTGATGACCGATATTTTAAATCATTTGTGACGGTAGATGAAAGTACCTCTATTTTTATCGGTTGCCGACGAAAATACGGATATTTTTGTCAACGTACTTTCGTCGGCTTATTTTCGTCGGTTTACCGATGACTATCTATTTTCGTCGGTTTTCGACCGACGAAAATAATGCCGATTCCTGTAGTGTTAGTCATGGATGGGCAGCTGGCCACTAACTCGTCTGATCAATCCAAGCATCCTAGGCATATATGTTCTGTTGTTTCAAATTTCAATCAGTGAACTAAAGAGCACTCAGGAGGCCCAGGGTTAACAATACCAATTTAGGGTGAAAAATCGAAGACCACCGGCACCATTTTCGTCGATAATCGATCAAAAATCACTAAAAATTGAATGATTTGCAAAGTCAAATAGATTTAAAATTAGTGGTCAAATCGGGGCAAAAAATCTCAATCATTGCCTGATATGGTCAATTATTGACCAATATTCAGCGATTATCGAGCGATTTTTACAAAAAAAAAATCATCAACCAAATGAAAAATAGAAAAAATCAAGTAAAATGGGAAAATTGAAAAAATGGTTGAAAATTGCATAAAAACAGAATAAATCCCAATTAATCTACAAAACACCTTAGAGAAATTTTAACAATTTTTAAATTCATTTAGTACTTCTGGAAAATCAAAAACAACAATTAATGAAAAGGAATGGAGGCACTGTAAGATTTTTATAAAAATTTACAAGCTTTATCATACTCTTAAATTTTAATGGTACCATAAAGAGCTCCCAAGGATCACATATTAAATTTTTAGAAATATTAGACTTCATTTAATACCCTTAGAAAATCAAAAACCGAAGAACATATACAAAAATAGTAGTACAGTGAGAATTTTTTTACAGTATACATAGGTCTTATCATCATCTAAAAACTTTACAACCTCATATAATTTCCTCTGGACCGTACACAAAAATTTTCAGAAATATTAGACTTGATTTAGTACCCCTAAAAAATAAACAAAACAAAACAATATATATAAAGACAGTAGCACTTTTAAATTTTTTTAAAAATACATAGATCTAGGAATTACCTGAAAATTCTGTAGCATCATTAGAATTGCCTCCAAACCTCACATGAAATTTTTTAACAAAAGTTGATACTTTTTGATAAATTTTTTCAATTTTTTGAAATTTTGAATTTCATCGGTTTATCGAGCGGTTTTAGATGCCGAGTGACTCAATACGTATGATAAATGCGATATTCAAGCTATTATCATCATTGATGATATAGCCTGAACCCTGCTCAGGTCTCCCCATTTCTCTGGTCTCCAGAACAGGCAAGAAATAAAGGAACTTACAAAATAAGAAAAAGGAAACGTGCCCTTAACGCTCAGCCGAAAGGCCTCTCATGGCCATCTCATCGCCCAGATTCTTTAAATGTCCATCTACCTTCTACCAGGCCCAGATGGAACTGCATCCAACTTGCGGCTCCTGAGCAAGCCCATGCCGTTCGCACTTGTTTTTACAGCATTTGTCTAGCACATACATACCGTCTCAAGAAAAAGAAAAAAAACTGAGAACATATCTTTAGATATTATATTAAGAGTGTGTTTGCTAGGGCTCCAGAGCTGGGTATTTCTAGGTCTATCAGATCCGTAGAGTTAGAGCTATGAGTACATTAAGAGTGTTTAGATAGATCATATTGTTTACATTTTAGACCAAAAATATAAACTTAATTCACTTTATTTTAACCTACAAGTTTCAGATCTTAGATGAAGCTGGGATCTAGAGCTGGACCAAATAGACCCTAATTTTCGAGGTTTGCACAGTGCTATTGCGATCATCCACTCTGCTTACCGAGCTACTACACCTCTTTTGTGTTCTGTGTCACTGGGCACTCAAAAAGCTCAAACATTTGCGCTCTAAGTGGATAATTTTGTGTGCATTTACCGACAAAGTACCGAACCCTCGGCACTAAGAACGCGCGGCACAGGTGATCGAGTAGGATAAGTTACTGTTATTGTTGGGAAGGGCCTTTCTGAAGATGTATGCAGAGAATGTAAAGCACCATTTTGACTATGGAAACCGACCAACCGATTGAGCTAGCTGCTAGTTACTAATACTGCCAGGCATTGTATATAACCGTGTGTCCACAAACAGGATTTTGAATTTCGCTGAAATTTTTCCAAAATTTGGTCCTTTCGGTAGGTTCCGAAATATATTTATCCTAGTTATATTTCAGTGGGTTCATTTAAATTTTTTCCAAAAAGTTAAATTTTGGGTCAAACATTGTCCAAAAATTCAAATTTCGATCAAAATTTCGGACAACCATTTTGTCCCGAAATTCCACCAAAGTTACCAAATTTTGGTGGTGTCCGAAAAATTTTAAAAATGAAATTTGAACCGTGGTGTTCACTCTGCCAGAATTATTAAGATGTTTCTCGCTCCTTATCTAGGGCGGATCTAGGGGTGTCGTGTATTCGTCAATACCCCCAAAAATTTGATAAACACTACAAGGTCATTATTCAATAGGCCAAATTTGTTGATTGAATTTATTCTAATTTTAGTGGTTTGAAATTTGTAAGATTTTAGAACTATTTGTATTGTACTTTTAGCAAATTTTAAATATATATATTAGATTTATAATATTACAAATAATTATATAAAACTATAAAGTTATATATGTGAAGTGTACACCTTTAAAAAAATTTCTCGTCCCGCGACTGCTTAGTAGCCGTCTTTATATCTCCTCTTCACGTGTTACATCACCGAAGTCCTACTGTTGCCGGCCTCTTTTACCACCACTGACGAAATAATGTAGTGTTAGTATAATTCAACCACGCAAAGGGATCGAGCAGAAGGCTTTCCTTTTTTTCCTGGAGCGTCTCCAAGTTTGCCATGTTGATCTGCGATGCGCTTTTAAGTAGGTCTATTTCCTCCTTTGCTTGAGACTATCTAGAAGGCTAGTTAATTAGTACTTGACAGTTGGGCTAATTAACAATACGCGATCTAGACGCTACCATATTCTACACGCACACGACTAACTAAAGTCTCAGTGCACGTACACATAAAAAGCTAACGGGGAGAAATCAAACAATCCTGCCCCTAGCTGCCAATGTTCCATTGGAGTACGAATAGAATTCCACTGAAAGGAGGAGTCACGCAACGGCAAAGTCAGAGCGGCCACAGCTCCAAAGCCCCTCTAATCTCTACAGATCGCCTTTGCAACCCTAGCTCAGACACCGACAGGACGGACCCTCGCCAGGCGAAGGCCACGAAGCCAACCCGATCGGCCGGCCGGATCAGCAGACGCAGACGCTTCCCCTTTCGACGCTGCCGTGGACGGACGGGCTGCGTTGACGGCGCCCGCGCCGCTCGGTTGGTTAGGTAAATGACAAGGAAATAAAGCGGTGAAACAGCCGAGCCGGGCGGCCGCGGCCTCCCGCGCGCGGCCCACCAGCCACAAAAACCTTCGTGAAATGGTGCCGTCGCACGGCCGAATCGCGCGGTCGGTCGGTCGGTCGTTCGCGGTGTTGGTGGTACGTGTCACCGTCGCGCTCTCGATCGGCGCCCCGTAAGCACACGCGCAAAGCCGGCTCTCGCACGCTCCGTCGCTATTTCTGGTTTCGCGCGCGGCCAGTGTCGTTGCACCACGTAAAGCGCACGATCGAGCGACCGGACGAGTGGTGATGTCTGACCGTCAGGTGACGGATCGCAAGCCCATTGGAGGCGCCACGGGGGGAACGGAATTCTGGTGCCCACTACGGGAGGGAAAAAAATAGCAATATCTCCGGTCCTAAAGAATAATCGATCGACCGCAGGATGTTAGTTTGTTGTTGTGTAGTGGGGTTTGTGTAGGGAGGGAGATAAGGCGGCGCATCATTAGCCGCGAGAATCCGGTTCTGCAACTTCGATTAATCAAATAGTGGGCTAACCGTGCTATGATTGTTAATTAGTCGTGAGGATATGTTCTTCGTTAAAGCCTATTGCAAAAGAGAAAGAAGAGATGCGCACTAAAGCAAAATTGCAAAGCCGGCTTATGGGTACCATCCCCTTAAACCTCAGTCAGTCGTACGATTAAAGAAACAAAAAAGGAGCGATGGCCCAGGTTGATTACTGCAGTTGCAGTTATAGCTGCAACATTACATGGGTACAATTATTTTGAGGTTAATCTCAAACTAGTAAATTTGGGTATACTTTCTTAAAATGTTATGTGTTATCTTCTCCATTCAACCTCTTCCCCTCTTCACCACTCATTTCTCTCACCTAGGGGTGAAAAAAAACTCAAAACTCGTGAGTTAAACGAGTATTCGCAAACTTGGCTCGAATTCGTTCCTTAATGAGTCGTGTCGAGCCATGATTTGAACTTGTTTATATAACGAGTTAAATGAGTCAAATCATGAGTTAAACGAGCCAACTCGCGAGTTTAACGAGTCCTCGAAGTCGGCAAGTACAGCTGTATATGTGAGGCAAGGATGATAACACATAGTATACCATATAGTCTCAACAGCAATCCTCCTTTCAGATGACAATATCGAGTTTAACGAGCCAACTCACGAGTTTAATGAGTCGAGCCGAGCTGAGGTTTGAGCTCGTTAAGATAACAAGTCGAGTTGAACTGGCATGTTATCTTAACCACTTTGATTGAGCGGAGTCGAGTCGAGCCGAATTGGCTTGTTATCCACCCCTACTCCCACCTCCCTTCTTCCCCTTGCTAGCACAAAAAATTAAAATTAGAATATTTAAACTTTGAAAATTTTAAATAGGAAGCTTCAATTGAAAAAAAAAATCAACTCAAAATTTAAAACTCAGAAAAATTAAATCTGAAAATTTCAACTCAAAAAATTTCAAATCAAAAAGTTTCGACTCGAAAAACTTTCGATTCAAAAACTTTTGATTCGAAATGTTTCGATTTAAATTCAAGACAAAAAATTTTCAATCAGACAATTTCAAATTGAAAAGTTTCATCTCGAAAAAATTTTAAATTATAAAGTTTCAAATCAAAAAGTTTTAGCTCTGAAAATATTCAATTCAAAACTTACAAATCGAAAAATTTCTTTTCAACAGACTTTCGGTTCGAAAAGTTTGTTTAAAAGACTTTTAAAAGTGATTAAAAAATACTAGTTTTTAAAAATTGAGGAAAAATTTAAAATACAAAATATATTTTGGGTTTAATGGGAAGTGAATGGAGGAGGAAAGGAGATGAAGGAGGTGCTGCTATTTATCTCAAGGAGACAGCCTTTGAGGGAGAAGGAAAGTAAAAGAAGAAAGGAGATGATACACTGTTATAAGAAAAGAGCTTTTGAGATAGAAGTATTGTCACTTGTCTAAAAAGAGATTCTTTGGTAAGGACGTCCTCAAATTAGCAACTTCTACGTTATATTGCGGTGTCATTACGTCACAACGATGGGATACAAGAGGTTGAGAGGACATGAAAAACAGTACTGCACTTCTGTGCTGTACAATATTGAAACTACAGAAGTGACTTCAGAAAGTACATGTGGTTAAACGGTGGCACGAAACTGTGGATGAAAATGGCCTGTTCTCGTAGACAAGGGCGACGGCGAAGTGCCGGCATGCACGATGGGATCGTTACCTAACTCCGGTGGTCCGACAGACCGGTCAGTGACGCCACCATGCTCTCAGGAAAATCCGAAGCCCGATCGAAATATTGGAGCGTGCAAAACCGTTCCAAGACCGTATTCAATCTCTCATGCGCCCGGGGTAATTTGCGGAAAACTTTAACATTCTCTTTTACGTCTAGGCTCCGTTTTACTTAAGAGGTGGAATAGAAGTCCCTCACATCTAAACTCTCTCAGGCCTAAGAGATAAAATAAAAGTAAGTTGCAATTATTTTTTAATTATGTCTAGACTCTTCCTCAGTTGCAATTATGTTTTAAAAGGAGGAATAAAAGTGAGTTGCACTTATTTTTTTAATTGTATTAACTGGGTGTTGAATTCAAGACATTTTAGCTCTAATACTATGTTGAGTAATATGCATAAGCCAGTTCATTCAAAAAATTGAATAGCAAATTCACTTATACTGGCCAGAAAAAGGCAAAAGGAAAAAAAAAAAAAACGAAAGTTACCTTGGATAGTTGGAGTGCAAGAACAAGTGGCGTAGCATTTTCGTTAGGTAGCTGGTAACGCCGGGCCAAGTGGCCATAGATGAAACTAGGACAATAAGCGCGGCGTGCCGTGCGCGTGAACGAAAAACAAATTTATGTTTTTTTCGGAGAAAAACGGATCACGAAAACAAATTTTGCCGCGCGCGTGAACGAAAAACAAATTTGTGTTTTTCTCAGAGAAAAAAACGGACCATGAAATTTTTTTTTTGGAAAAGCGAGGAAAAACGGACCACAAAAATATTTTTTCCGGGAAAAACGGAGCACAAAAACATTTTTTTCGGGAAAAATGGAGAAAGGACTAAGCAAGACGCGCCGTCTGCGTGAACGAAAAACAAATTTGTGTTTTTCTCAGAGAAAAAACGGATCACGATTTTTTTTTTTTGGAAAAGCGAGGAAAAACGGACTACGAAAACATTTTTCGGAAAAACGGAACACAAAAACATTTTTTCGGAAAAAATGGGAAAGGACTAAGCTACAAGCACGCCGTCAGCGTGAACAAAAAACAAATTTGTGTTTTTCTCGGAGAAAAACGGACCACGATTTTTTTTGAAAAGCGAGAAAAACGGACCACGAAAATATTTTTTAGGAAAAACGAGGAAAAAGCACGAAAATATTTTTCCGAAAAGAACGGAGGAAAAAGTCTAGAGATAGATGAACACATTTTTACGGTGACGAAAACATTTTTTCGAGAAAAACGAAGAAAGGACCTAGACATAAAGAGCAAGGACATAAATGTTACGTTTTGGACTGTCGCTATTTTGAAAAATTAGAAAAGGGCTTGTTCGTGATTTGAATTTAACGGAGTTTTTTCCGTAAAAGCGGTATACGAGGACCCAAACGCGATTTCAAAAGGAAACCTTTCTCTCACAAAAATTACGAAGGATCTATTCGTAATTTGCAGGGACCTATTCGTAATTTGAAGAAACATAGAGGGTTTTTCGCAAAATGGCCTGAGAGGACACGTGGATCGGCTCTCGTTGCGGGAACTTTGCGGACTTAGAGAAAGGACCTAGACGTAAAAGTAAGGACATAAATATTACGTTTTGGACTGTCGCTATTTTGAAAAAATTAGAAAAGGGCTTGTTCGTGATTTGAATTTAACGGAGTTTTTTCCGTAAAAGCGGTATACGAGGACCCAAACGCGATTTCGAAAAGGAAACCTTTCTCTCACAAAAACTTACAAAGGATCTATTCGTAATTTGCAGGGACCTATTCGTAATTTAAAGAAACATAGAGGGTTTTTCGCAAAATGGCCTGAGGGGACACGTGGATGGGCTCTCGTTGCGGGAACTTTGCAGACTTTAATAGGAGGATGATGCGACCCAGCGGTAAACTTTGCACCGTACCTGGCCAGTTTGTTCATCTACCCGTCAGTTAAGTAATTGACAAGAAACAGACCACGGTGAAATCCATGATTAAAACTTGCGAGTTAATCTACTCACCACAGCAGATGAAGTTCCGTAAAGATTAAAGGAATCACATGTTTGACCTTTCATTAAATCCTCTAACCGACCTGCCCATGCATGTATCTATCAAGTCCAACTATGTCCCTTTTATTTCCAAGAAATAGGAGTACTACTGCGTATAGTTTGTTCGTGGAGAAGACATCGAACCATATCAAATTTAACCGCCGATCCAATTCCAATCCCACAAAAGCGTACAACTGCTGTACCGGTATTATTTTCTCCAGTCCTCTGTCCCGTGGCATGTACAATGGTGTGTGTATATACTAGACATAGCGTGCTATTGCACGCCGTGTTGTGTGGGCGTGGGAAAAAATCGACGAAAGGACGTAACACGATTTTCAACATATTTCTCACTCCGAAAAAGCGTAAACCGAGTTACGGGAAAAAATAGAGAAGCGTCGTTGACGCCGTGTTGTATGGGCGAGGGAAAAATCGAAAGCAGCATAAACGCGATTTTCAACATATTTCTCTCAAAACAAAGCAATGAAACCGAGCTACGGGAAAAAAATAAAGAGTTAGAGTTGTAGAAATATCTCTTTCGACGAATTATCTGGGAAATATCGGAGACCGAGGTGGAAAACGAGGTGGGAAAACAGCCTTAGAGGAAAAGGCGAAAAATTATTAGTGGCGACAACCTTTTTGAGTTGCACATATTTCGGTGACAAAAACATTTTTTAAGCAAAACGGAGAAAGGACTGACGTGATGATGACCTTCTTAGAGATGCACATATATTTCGGTGACGAAAACATTTTTCCGTGAAAGAAAGGACCTAGACGTAAGGAGCGAGGACCTATTTGTTACGTTTTGGATCTATCCGCTATCTGAAAAATTAGAAAAGGGCATGTCCGCGATTTGAATTTAACGGGGGCTTTTTTCGTAAAGTACCGCACGAGGGACCCGAACGTAAAAAAAATAAAAAATCTTCCCCTCACAAAAAATCGCGAAGGACCTATTCGTAATTTCGAGGGACCTATCCGTAATTTGGAGAAATGTAGGGGGCTTTTTGCAAAAATGCCAAGGGTGACACGTGGGCATGCTGAGGAGCGGCCGAGCCCAGGCGCTATGTAATGGCTAATATACACACACTGTCTATAAGAGTATGTCGCATTAAGATTTTGAATGATATGGAGGAGAGAGAATGAGAAGAAGAAAAATACTATCTACTATTTAACAGACGGTTTATAGATAGCTTTTACTGTATATACCATTATACAGACAGTCTATTAATTATATGAGAGGAATTACAAACAGCTGTAGCTTGCATAGACAGTCGGGTTGTCTTTAACTCTGTTTATAGATAATGTGGAAGTGTATTATAAACAATCACCGTCAATAAATAATTAGTGCAAATGGCTATTCAATGCTAAAATGCTAACATCCAACGTGGATCATCCGATCTATCATGTGTGGCTCAGATTAAGAGTGATGCGATGCAAATAGGTATGCAAGCTGACAGGCGGCCCGGCCGAAAGCGGCTGCCACACGAGTCTCTTGCCGCTGGCGGTTGACTTTGCTCCCAACCTGCCGTAACCCCGTTGCTATCCTTCACCCAATTTCCAGCAGAATGTTCAGTTTTTGTTTTGCAGATAAAAATGGGAAGCACCGCAACTCGGCTTTCTCAGTATAAATAGAGTTTTTACTATCCTTGAAAGGTATATAAGATACCATCAAATTATCTTACATTTTTATACCTATCAGTACTTTTACTCTTTAAACTTTTGGTACTTTTTGATACTACATCAATGCTTATTTTAGTACCTCCTAAGGATGATAAAAAGTCTCCTTGGTAAAATCATAATAGAGGTATCACCAAATTGCTATTGAACTATTGTACCGTTTGGTATCTTCATCCTTTAAACTTTTCGTACTTATGGTACTAGATCAATATATAATTTGATACCTTCTAAGAATAGTAAAAAGTCTCGAATCATAAACATTCTTACACAATTTCCATTTTGGCATCATGTCCATGGCAGCGTGTTCATTATCTCCATGCTTATTTTATAGAATGCTCTCTTGAGCATTTGTCTCACAATATCTTCGATAGTGACGCTTACACTATATTTATGGAAACAGAAATACTACATAACGCAATAGTGTCGGATCCATTTCCAATGGTACAGCAAATAGCCTGATTCCATCCCACTCATCCAACGTCTTGTCTCACGTGACTTCTCTCCCTCAAGATTCAGTACGACCCTTCTCCCTCGTACAGTTCATCCCACTGAATGCAACTTTTCCCACCTCTGTTTCCCACACCGGTGATCCGCCGGTCAATTTGCTGCAAATTGAACCATAAGGCCACCCCGGCTCAATTCTTCTTGCTTTTATCCTCCAGCTTGAGCGCTCTAGAGTAGTGGATGTGAGCATCAGCTACGAGGAGTAGGTGTGGCAGTATCCGCGAGTGGATGTAGCGGGTATGGCGAGAGGTTGCAGCGAACTCTAAAGTAGTGACACAGAAGCAGCGTAGCGGAATGGTGAGGCCGCATGGAGATAGCTTGACGTGAGGTGGTCATGTTGAATTGTTGAGGCCGCACAGAGGCGACTATGGCCACACAAAAATGATACAGTGGCGGGGTGGACGGTATTACAATGCAGCAGCAAGTGAGCATGGTGACTGCAAGCAGCGATTGGTTGCAGGCAAGTGCGATAGGGGGCACAGGCTTGCGGAAGAGCAATTACAGACGGCGAGCACGCAGGGCCGACAAGCGCCCGACGAGCGTTGCTACATACTAAGACTGACGAGTAATCCATATTTTGATTATTTTTCTTTGAAAGACGTTCGAATTTCAATATTTTTTTAAAAAAACTTGCCTTGATTTATTTGAAAGTCGTGTTAGCTTCCTTGAAAATCTTATGAAGCACCAAATTTCAAATTTCGAAATCCGTGTTTAAGTTTTGCTCGAAACATTTTTGAATCTCTTGCGAAACACCAAGTTGCAGAGTTTTGAACTTATATTTTTCAATGCAAAACTCCCCTAAAACTTGTGAAATTTGATTGGATTTTTTGCTAGCTCGCCAAAACTTTGAAGTTTATTTTGAATCTTTTGTTGAAACTAATTTTTCAATCAAATTTCATATTTTAAAACTCATTGAAACGGTCTAACAATACACTAATCTCTCTGAAATCCTTTTGAGACTGTCTGAAACCTAGTGAAACTTAATGAAAAAAGGATGAAACTTTTTCTTGAATTTTTGAAATTTTCTCGAAATCTTTTGAAACTTGTTCATTTTATGTGAACCTTGTTGAAATCTATAAAAATATTCTATTAAAACCTTCTTGAAACTACAACATTTTAAATCTGGAACCTCAAGTTTTATTTTTTAGACACATTGAAACATTCTAAAAATGCATTGAAACTCTCTGAAACCTAGTGAAACTAGATGAAACAACGATGAAAATTTTGCTTGAATTTTTTAAACTTCCTCGAAACCTTTTGAAACTTGTTGAGATCCACTTGAAAGTCATGCGCGAAACCTTTTTGAAACTTTGATTTTTTTTTAAGCCCGAAACTTTCGCAAAACTTGTTGCATCATTTAAACTTACATAAAACTTGCTACACAGGTAGAACTCTATAAAACTTTGCTATACTGTTGGTAGCACTTTAAACGGTATGCCGTTGGATAAATTCTCCCTTCTGGGAAATAGGAAAAAAAGGGTAGTGCTTATCTGGTTGTATAATATTGGTATGCAGGTTCCATCCTTGAGATTGGTCTGCTTTCATGCTAGTTAAAATAATCATTTCAATCCACACAGCCAAAAGGAAGGAAAGGGAGGAAGAAAAGGAAGGTTAGGCCAATTTTGAACAGAAGTCAAAATATTTCCGACCATGCATTTTTCCAGCAAGTTGACAGAGACAATCAATTCCCCGGAAGAAAATTTGGGTCTCCCACGGCTGAGTGCCTACACAATCACAAGTCAAAACAGAAGCATGACACACTCCGCTGCCTGACACCTCCCTACTACGCTGTCCTATCGTCTCCCACCTCACCTCACCTCAACTTACTCTCACTTCACCTCCACCATTGTTGCTTGGGGTGCAAGCGCTCAGGAGGCCAGCCTTATGAGCCAAATGGCTTAGATATCACAAAGCTCCTGAAAAGGCCAAACAAGAAGGCTTCTTCCCTGCTCCGCGCCATCGCTATAGCTCTTCTTGCTCCGATGGGGCATTTCTTGATGCAACGCACCACCACATGGCCATGCTGTTTCTTCTTCTGCGTGTCTGTCCACCTGCTCTTCTTGTCTCCAGCCAACTCCCACGACCAAAGCACCTGCAACCCGGGTGATTTTAATGCCCTGACGGACTTCGCGAAAGGTCTCTTCGGAGGAGACGTCAGCGGCTGGACGGTTCCAAACGCGACCTCCAAAACGGCCAACTGCTGTGCATGGACCGGTGTCACGTGCAACGACGATGGCCGGGTCATCG
Source organism: Guadua angustifolia (assembly GCA_036346375.1). NCBI lineage: Eukaryota > Viridiplantae > Streptophyta > Magnoliopsida > Poales > Poaceae > Guadua > Guadua angustifolia. The sequence continues at coordinate 19,641,613 of CM070502.1, forward strand.
GGCTGGACCTCCAGAGAAGGAAGCTGAGGGGCGAACTGGCGCTTTCGCTTGCACAGCTGGACCAGCTCCGGTCGCTCAACCTCTCCAACAACAACCTCCGTGGTGCCGTCCCGGCACCCCTCTTCCAGCTCCATAGGCTGCAGCGGCTCGACCTCAGCAACAACGACCTCACAGGCACATTCCCGGCTAACATGTCACTCCCGGTGATTGAGGTCTTCAATATATCCTTCAACTTCTTCAAGGGCTCCCATCCCAAGCTGCATGGTTCACCGCAGCTCACGGTGTTCGATGCGGGGTACAACATGTTTGGAGGGCACATTGATACAAGCATCTGTGAGTTGTCTGGAGCTATCCGCGTGATCCGGTTCACATCGAATCTCTTCACTGGGGAGTTCCCAGCAGGCTTCGGGAACTGCACGAAGCTGAAGGAGCTATATGTTGATCTCAACAGCATCTCCGGGAGCTTGCCAGATGATCTATTCAGGTTGCCATCTCTGAAGAACCTGTCTCTGCAGGAGAATCAGCTTGCTGGTAGGATGAGCCCAAGGTTCGGCAATCTCTCCAGCCTTGTTAAGCTGGACATATCTTTTAATTGGTTCTATGGATACCTTCCAAATGTTTTTGGTAGCCTTCGCAACTTGGAGTACTTCTCGGCACAGTCCAACTTCTTCAGGGGCCCATTGCCTTCCTCGCTGTCCAATTCGCCATCACTGAAGATGTTGTACCTGAGGAACAATTCTCTGACTGGAAAGATTAATCTCAATTGCTCGGCAATGGCAAAATTGAGCTCGCTTGACCTTGGCGCTAATAAGTTGATCGGCACAATTGATAGTTTGTCAGACTGCCAACATCTGAGAAGCTTGAATCTTGCCACGAACAACCTCAGTGGAGAAATCCCTGCTGGTTTCAGGAAGCTTCAGTTGCTATCCTACATCTCGCTTTCAAACAATAGTTTCACAAATGTCCCCTCAGCATTATCTGTCCTTCAAGACTGTCCAAGCCTAACGAGCCTCGTGCTGACAAAGAACTTTCATGACAGGAAGGCCTTGCCAACTGAAATACATGGTTTTCATAACATCCAAGTGTTTGTCATCGCTAACAGCTATCTTTCAGGATCGGTACCACCGTGGCTAGCTAATTTCACACAATTGAAGGTGCTGGATTTGTCATGGAATCAATTGGTTGGGAATATTCCTGCATGGATTGGTGATCTTGAGCTTCTATTCTATTTGGATCTTTCTAACAATTCACTTACTGGAGGAATTCCAAACAGTTTGTCAAGCATGAAGGGGCTACTTGCATGCAACAGCTCACAGCAATCCACGAAGACCGATTATTTTCCATTCTTCATTAAAAAGAACAAGACAGTCAAAGGATTGCAATACAATCAGGTTAGCAGGTTCCCACCTTCTCTAATTCTCAGCCATAACAAGCTCATAGGTCCCATATTGCCGGGCTTTGGAAGACTCAAGAACCTGTATGTCTTGGACCTCAGTAACAACCAGATTTCTGGTGTCATTCCTGATGAGCTATCAGGCATGTCGAGCTTGGAATCCTTGGATTTGTCACATAATAACCTGACCGGAAGCATCCCTTCTTCACTAACAAAGCTGAATTTTCTATCAAGCTTCAGTGTGGCGTACAATAATCTGACAGGTCCAATTCCATCAGGAGGGCAATTTTCTACATTCACAAGTTCTGATTATGAAGGGAACCCCAAACTCTGTCGCATCCGCTTAGGCCTACCCCAATGTCATTCAACTCATGCTCCTGCCATGTCTGCAACAAAAAATAGAAAGAACAAAGATGTCATATTAGGAATAGCTATTGGTATTGCACTTGGAGCGGCAGTTGTTTTGTCTGTTGCTGTTGCACCTGTGTTGATGAGTAGCTTCAGAAGGCAGGATCATTTAGCAAAGGCTGTTGCAGATACAAATGGAGTCCTCGAGTTGGCTCCAGCTTCACTGGTTCTTCTGTTTCAGAACAAGGATGATGACAAGGCGTTGACTATCAGTGACATCTTGAGATCTACAAACAACTTTGATCAGGCTAATATCATTGGCTGTGGTGGCTTTGGTCTAGTCTACAAGGCAACACTACCAGATGGAGCAACAATCGCCATCAAAAGACTATCGGGTGATTTTGGTCAGATGGAACGGGAGTTCAAAGCAGAGGTGGAGACTTTATCAAAAGCTCAACACCCTAATCTTGTACTTCTTCAAGGTTACTGCAGGGTTGGCAGTGATAGGCTCCTGATCTACTCTTACATGGAGAATGGCAGTCTAGACCACTGGCTTCATGAAAAGTCTGATGGTCTATCTAGATTAAGCTGGAAAAGAAGGCTTCAGATAGCAAAAGGAGCAGCAAAAGGTCTGGCATACCTGCACTTGTCATGCCAACCGCACATACTCCACCGTGACATCAAGTCAAGCAACATACTTCTGGATGAGAAGTTTGAAGCTCATTTGGCTGATTTTGGGCTTGCTCGGCTTATTTGTCCCTATGATACACATGTGACAACCGACCTAGTTGGCACATTAGGCTACATTCCCCCAGAGTATGGTCAGTCTTCAGTAGCCACTTTCAAAGGTGATGTGTATAGTTTTGGCATTGTTCTTCTGGAGTTATTAACTGGAAAGAGGCCTGTAGATATGTGCAAGTCGAAGGGAGCTAGGGAGTTGGTCTCATGGGTTATACGCATGAAAGAAGAACACCGTGAAGCTGACATATTGGACCGTGCAATGTATGACAGGAAGTTTGAGATGCAAATGATGCAGATGATTGATATTGCTTGTCTGTGCATAAGTGAGTCACCTAAATTGAGACCACTAACCCATGAAATAGTGCTATGGCTTGATAATATTGGTGCTACCAGTGAAGCAACAAATTGAGGCAAGTTCAGTAACAGCAATCATTGTGGAAATCCTTGTACTTAATTTCTCCTCTATCGGATGAATTTTATCGTAGTGAAGGATGTAAGATAATGAATGATGGTTGTATACAAAATAAGACTTGTTTTATGGGAGTCTAACTTGCTAATTCAATAACAGCAAAACTTTTTTTTATGTCATATGCAGTAAATGCAATTTTCTAACAACTCATGCAAATGTTTCTGCTTATTTTTATGCTTTGATCTGAAGTCTGAAATCTTGTATGTAGTTTCGGGAGTTATTTAAATGAAGAACATAACTAAATGTTTCTGAGTAGTTTGAATAGGTTTGGACAGAGTTTACAGTTATGTTGAAGTAGTTAGCCAACTTACAGTTACAGCTCATAAGTTTGGAGGCTAATCAAAATTTTACACGATAGCTAAGTATAACAGAATGAAAAGGAGCAACATAAATGGTGGATCTATGTACGAAATTGCACCTGCTGAAAGCTTCAATTTCTTTCACTGGCGTTTCATGTAAATGACTTGAGATCACAACCGGCTGTCCTTGGCCCCTTGCCTAAGTGCTTGCTTCCAGTCTCGTACTGTCTGGACGCAACAAAAGAAAGGAGACGATCAGTTCAACATTCACGCGGAAAATCTGCACTTCTTGGCTGTATTTGTCAGCTATGATGCTGCTGAGTAAACGTTCCAACCTGGAATTCCCTTTCACACGTTGTGTTTAACTCAGGTACGTGAGACAGAACAGAGAGAAACAACTTGTGTAGTTGTGTGCGAATTGTGATACATACATGAGTAGTAATCCTTGGTTCCGACATTCTACCGAACAGGCGGCGTGCGTGGATGGTGACTCTGACTGAGCCTGAGCCACCACTGTATCACCCCCCGAACCCGGCGGGTGTATGTCCCCTTCCCCCGTGTCCCACCACAGCGGTGGACTGTGCCATCGGTGGCCGCTGTCGTCGTCCACCCACGGCGCTTGGACGTCACGGTCGCACCACACACGCGTGCCAGGGTGGGGTCTCCAGAAGAACGACGACCCGAGCATTGCGGCTTCCGGTGCACGAGCATGTTGGTGTGGACATGCGCGGAGGGCGTCGGTCGCGGGCGGCAATAGCGAACCAGCCACCGGACGGCCGTACGCCGTGGCCTTCGTCTCAGTAAAGTACCAGTAGCGCGGCCTTCGTCTTATCGCGCCGACGCACTGCCCCAGCAGAGCCATGTCGCCGTGATCCACACCCGTGCGCACTGCCCCAGCCGGACGCCGCCACAGTTCACCTCTTCCCAGAATACCGCCGACTCCACCACCCTCCTCCTCTCCCACACGCCCGCCCTCCTCGAACTTTTTCTGATCAGGTAACGGATGGACTTGTGTCGGATTCTTCAAACACATCATTCCTCTGGATTGAGGATCCGGGGCGCATCAAGCGCCATGCCGCTCACTGTGAAGCAGATCACCGACGCTCTGCAATCTGGCACCGGTGAGAAGGGTGCTCCTCTCGTCCTCGACGGCTAACGTATGGACTTGCACGGCCCCACAAGGCGGAGCGGATGATGGATGCATCCTTCACGCCTGATGACGCCACCGGCCGGCTCGATTTCATCAGATGGTGAGCACTGAGCAGGGTTCAAAATTTCGTGTAGCAAAAAAATTCGAACATCCCCGAAATCTGAAATTTCAGCGAAATTTCATTTTTTCAGTGGAAATCTATTCAAAATTTAAAAAATAAAATTCAAATCCGGTTCGTTTGGCACCGAAATTTTCCAAATTTCGCCGAAATTTCGGCCGAAATCCATTCAAAATTCAAAAAACAAAATTCAAATCCGGTTCGTTTGGCACAGAAATTTTCCGAATTTCGGCCGAAATTATCGAAATTTCGGCAAAAATGCACTGAACGAAAAATAATTCAAACGATGCTGAAAAAATTTTAATTTTTTTTTGAAGGTTCCTGACACATTAGAGATATTCTCATAAAATTATCAGATGATTATCAGGTCTGTGTAATTTTTAAAAATTCAAAGAGTGGTACTATGCAGATGAAACGTTAATCAGCAAATTTGAACCGGATGAAAAATAGTACAAACGACGTTATAAAATTTTAAAATTTTTTGTGCATGATTTTGATGAATCACTAATGTTTTCATAAAAGTTTCGGATGATGATCAAGATTGAAGAATTTTTAAAAATTCGGACAGTGTTGCTATGCTGATAAAAGTCTTACCGTATATAATTTTTGAATGAGCAATCAAAGTGGGTTGAAATTATTTGAAACTTTCACACAATGTTTATGAGAGAATTAATGATCTGTCATAAAAATTATAGGTCATGATCAAACATAAAAAAATTTATAAAATTCCAACATGGTTACTACCTCGTTTATGCTAATTCTGTTTTTTATTTTTAAAACATAACAACTGAAGCTAAATTATTTTGAAAATTTTTATGTATGATCCTAGACTTCCAAATATAGTACCATAAATTTTTAATATCATGATTTAGCATATTCAATTTTATAAAATTCTGTCAGTGTTTGTACCGATATTTTAAAATGTGTCAAAAAATGAAGTTCAATGGTTTTATAGATTTGATTGACCAAACAAAAAAAATTTAAATTTTTTGAAAATTTTATATAATAGTACTAAGGCAATTATTCATCTTTCATAAAAATTTTAGATCATGATCACACCCGAGAAAATTTAGAAAAATCTAACAAGTTTACTGTCCCAATTATGTCTATTCTGTTTTTGATTTTTTAAAGATAACAAATGAAGTTCAATTATTTTGAAAAATTTTATGTAAGATATTACACTAGTAAATATGGTACTATAAATTTTTCAGATCATTATCAAGCTTTTACAATTTTATAAAAATCTGACAATATTTCTGCTCAAATTTTAAAATGTCTCAAAAAATTAGTTTTTCAACAAATTTTCATATAATATGACTTTCTTAAGGGTTATTGGACTAATTCCGGTCAAATCCGGTTTCAAAACCTGAAATTTCGCGAAATTCTCGAAATTACTGTAGCAGTATTGTAGCAAATTCAAATTTTTTTAAAATTTTAAATTGGGCCGGTAGTTCAAATCTCGCCCTGCCCCGAAATCCAAAATTTTGCCAAAATTTCGCCGAATTTTTGAACCCTGATGGTGAGTCCATTTCGACAGATGGTACTTCATCCCTTGTCCATATCATCATCTATGTCATTTAGAGTAAACAATAAATTCAGTTTATATAATAATTATTTCTAAAAATTATCTATAGCGAAATACTTTTGGCTATAACATTAAAGGTTGTACAATAACTATCTCTTATTCATGTCATCAAGAGTAAGCACACTTGCTTCAACATAGGCTTTTGACTAGCTGTATTATGTTATTTCCTGTGCGATGCTAGCTGCTGCATGAAAGCCGATTTTCTTCTCTCTTATTTTTTCACTTTTCTACATAAGACAAAACTAATATGTACATACTAATAGCAGGTAAGTTGACTTTATTGTACTATCTTAATTTCCAAATATTTTCGCTTCCGTTGGCATTGCTGGATGTTGGATGTTATCCAAATCTTCCATGTTTAATCTTTCCTAGGAAATCCTTCGCTCATGTCAGAATGCAAGCAATTCAAGTATGGGAAATCTCTGGGATATGCAGGAAAAAACATCAGATGGTTACTAGGGATGGCAATCAGATCCACGGATTCGGGTACCCATGGGTTTTGCACTCGATTGGATCGGGTTCAGGTTCTAATTTTTACCTGCGGGTTCTTCGGGTCGGATACCTGAGATGGGTTCGGGTCGAGTTCGGGTTTTAATTTTCATCTGCGGGTACCCAAAATACCGCACATACCCATCGGGTACCCGTCGGGTTCCGGGTACCCACCAGGTTTCGGGTAGGGTTTCGGGTTCGGCTCGGATTTTTTGGTTCGGGTTTCTTGTTGGGTCAGGTTTTGTAAAACCCACACCCGACCCAACCTATTGCCACCCATACTACACAAACCCGTCGGATTTCGGGTACTCGCCGAGTTTGGGTTCGGGTATAGTTTTATACCCGATAGGGTATTCGAGTTTAGGTCAGGTTTTTCCATTTGGGTTTTCTGCTGGGTCGAGTTTTGTAAAACCCGCACTCGACCCGACCCGTTGCCATCTCTAATGGTTACTTGGTTAGAAATCGTCAGATGGTTACTTAGTCTGAGATTGTAAAATATTTGCAGATGAGATGTGATGAGGTGCTTCTATGCTTTTTTATTGTACAAATATTAAAGCGTAAAAGAAGGGTAGATGATGATTACTTATCCATTCGTTTGCTTCAAGATTTATACAATTTGTATTAGGAGAAAAAACACAAATGAAGGATGGATGATGATTACTTACTCATTCGTTTGCTTTAAGATTTATGCAATTTATATTGAGAGAAAAAACATAGAAGTATAGCTCGGCTTGAGAATGTGCATGGCCTGATTATTTTCTAAGGTCTTCATCATAACTAGGGTGCGTTGTGCGCTATGCTGCGCCGTATGACTTAAGGCTACCAATAGACAATAAGGTGGTTGCTGGGTGTGTTTTGTTGGTAACCACAAATATAAGAGGATTAGCAAGCATTGTGCACACAGAGTTGCTATCGACGCGTGTCGATGTCATATATGTGGACGTGTATTATATATCGGTAATTAACACTGATTAAACATGGCCCGAGCGGTGGAAGGGCCTAATAAACATAAAATTTTAAGAAAAGTTGTGCAGATTACACAAAAACCATGGGCATGAAAGGCCTACATTTCTGAATTTATTTTTCTATACCTTAATCACTTACTGTAAATCTTAAATATCTATCATGACTCAGGATCATGTCAAACTTTTGAAGGAAATGCGGTTCCTTGTTTCGTATTACCTCAAATAATTTGATATTTTCTCAAACTCTTCCAGAATATTAAATACAAATAATTTCTTTGTAAAAAATATCTTCCAATAGGAATATACAATTCCTAGATTAACACATGTTAATCAAACAATTGCAGAGCCTAAAAAAAGTATAAACATGCAAATACCTAGAATATTACTACCAGGCGAAGGTAGTTGTACGCTTCAATTCTCATGTTGGAGATACTGGTGTTGGTAATGAACATGCATACATTCCTAGAAATCCTTATCAATCATTTCAATTAATGGGCCATCCAGCAATCTATATGTTTAGCTTTCTTGTGTGAAAAGTTAATGGTGTATTATGTTATAATCCTGTAAATCACAAACACATGCAAGAAATAAGCATGTAGACTCGAACCACTATAAGAAAACAAGGAAAAAAGTTCACTTTTGCTTCCTCAAATCAAAACAACCATTTGGAACAACATGATTCATACGCTTCTTTTCACTAGCAAAGAAGAGGCTATCAAACATATTGGAGAAGATAGTGAATGGCAACTCCATTATGAAATAAAGAAATGCAACTCAGCAACAATGCCTATACGATATCTTGGTAAAGTATAGTTTAATCTATTTTTTTAAGGATAGCATGGTACCAAAGGGAAGACAGGGCATGCTGCAAGCGTCATGCAAGACATATGAGGAACATAAAACTGATGTCATTAGCTGTGCAAATAAAAGGACAAAGAAATTTGCCAAACTTCATCAAAGACATAAGAAGAAAAAAGGGTTAGGTGTCAGGAATAGAACGGTGAGCTATAAATAAATGTAGATCTTATAATTATCTCAGTTAAGGATTGCTTAGAAAAGCACACCCAATAATATGCAGTGCGGAACAACATAGAAGGATTATATGAGCCGAAAAGACTGGAATGCAAAAAACCATACATGCTATATCAGAAAAATACCATTTTAGAAATACAAGATCAATCTTACTGTTTCTATGTAAAGTTGGCCACCAATGTTACTTTTAGAAATATCATTCCACATAATTTGGCTACAGAATATGAGAATAAACACACAACTGGCTCCCAAATGTCAGCCAAATCCGTGAAATCAATGTTTGAGTATGTGATTAGCAGTAATAATTTTTTGGTCAGCTTACTGTGGATAATTTCACCTTTACATCAGCTTACGACAAATAGCTACATATCCTTTTTTTTGGTGCAGTGTTAATTTCTATTCTTGTCCTAACTATCGAAACCGATCACATACTATTCCTATCATGGATGGTATAAGATTCCAAGTGACTAAGAAAAGCAGCTAGCAAGAACATGAAACCTCAATTTTGTATCAAATGCTAGGCAACAACAGATCTCAATTATTTTACACAACACAAAGTTAGTAGAATGAAATTATGTATTGAGTGTAATATGTTGTTCCATCTTTTTGTACTGACAAGTACAGAAATGTCTATTATAAGACAGATGTCACTGTGACAAAAATCTATAGGCCATCCATCTAATGCATCAACAAAGATGAGGATGGCAATATGGAACAATAAGAAGGCACAATGGCTACAGCTGAAATTGCATAGAATGAAAAGGGAATAAACGCCTCAAATTCTAGAGAGGTTCGTAAAGCAATTATCACCGTGCAGGTTCTTTACTGCCTATTATGGATCATTTCCTCATTCAATGATTGCAATCTTGCATCTTACACTACTGATCATCAAGTAACAACTGAAAAGGAAATTGGCAACTATTGTCATTAGTTTCAAGTTCAAAACTCAGAATTTAAACTTTAAAATTAGACCTCAAAACCCAAACCAAGCAAATAGAGATGTGAAAAGAAATTTGCTAACAGAAAAGCTGTAACCTTGAAGTGAGCAATACAGATGGCATTGTAGCTGATGAACCAGCCAGCATCTCTTATTGGGTTTTTCTTACGTTTCCTGATCCATGCTCTCCCTGACACAACATAGAATCGTTATCCATTTTATCCATTTATGAATATCTATACCTAATGAAGTGATCAATCCATACGGATTGAAATTAATATCGAAGAACTCAGGAAAATGGCAGCCATACATTGCAATTAGTTAACAACATAGTCATGATCAATAAAATAAGGAACTGTAAAAGATACAGTAGAAGTTTTAACCATAATCAAGACTTTCAATGCAATGTTACAGGAGTTTATGCGTAACATAGGCTGTAGGTCCAGCCTTGGCCATCATAGGCTATAAGTCTAGCCCATGCCCTCCTGAGCCCGACGCACAACTGGACAGGAAGGAACCCCCTGCATGTAAACATTTGCAGCATCAGCACTTCTATTAGTGAAGGTAAGATGTAAAACAATCTATCAAATGAAAGGCTAAATGGGATGGCTGAGCTGATTCCTTACATGTTTGCTTGGCAGAAGCAATCGAGGTAGAGGTCAAGATCTCCAACAAAGGATCACGAAGTGCGTGCGGCAACAGAAGTAAAGCACCAACCTGGTAAGAGCCGACATAATACAGAAAATAACAACAAAAGGGAAGCTGTTCAGAATCTTGTAGTAAGCAGCTCACAGGAACAGGGAAACAGCCTGCATTTCCAGGTTATAGAAAGCATGAAGGGCTCATTAAGAATCTACCTTGTATTGTTGTTTATATGTCTGATGAAACTTGAACAAAGTCATCAAGGTTTTTAAGAATCTAGTTGTAATTTAGAGAGTGGCTAAGAATAATACAGAAAATATTGTTTAGCACATACATCAAGTGGGACTATGTGATCAAAAAGGTAAACAGATGGATATGAGGGTACTTCCCATGCAATTCATAAAACCTAAACAAGTCGTAGGAAAGAGCAAAGCTACTCACAATTCCACCAACACGTCCTATCAGTAACGGACACCTTCCAAGATCGTTGACTTTAAATACTGCAACACTTGTCACCAGCGACAGCAAAGAATAGAACTGTCACACATTGTTGAAGAATAAAATAAAGTGAAAGCTCTTGAGCATTTCTACTCGCATGTCCTGATACCAAAAAAAAGCAAACATAACATAATCTATACTCTAATAACGATCTAGCTCCTTAGCCTTACCTTGAACAGCCCAATCTAAATTGACACTCTGTTAGCATCAGATGCAGCTGCAAACCCAGCTGTGAGCTGTCTACAGAAGTAGAGAACACAAAGAAATTGAATTGTATGCACCAAAGCAATTTAACAACATGAGAAACTAATATTCCTACTTCCATTTGTTCTATATATATGTATTAAAAGGAACCATCGAACAATTCCAAGCAAAACAAAGGTACCTCAAGAATGGAAGTTGCATAGTACAGAATACTCGGTTGGCCTGTTATCTGGCAAATAAGAGTTTAACTTGCTTGATAACCTCAACAAGGGAACCATCTGTCAGTAAACACAATAGGAAGCACAAGGCGGCAATGGAGTAAACCAAGGAGGGGAAACTGAGTGAGCTAGGTGATGGGGAGCAAAGCGAGGCCGAGGAGGACGGACCCAGGAGAGTGCGCGAGCCAGCAGAGCGACGAACAGAACAGCAAGCATGAGACGTGAATAGATAGACAGCTAAACCGAGGAGGGAGTGTTGGGTTGATCTCGTACGGCTCGGTCAGAGACCGAGTCCGTACCCACGTCCGCGCCCTGATCGGGGGCGCAACAACCTTTTTGGTTGCGGCCCCCTGTCACGCCCGCGCTATATAAAAGGAGGCACAAGGCCGGCACGCGAACAAACGTTCGTCGTTGCTCCCTGTGCCGCACATACCACGAGATCCGATCTAACCCTAGCGCGGTGAAGTGACGGGAAGGCCGTCGCCATCTTCATCCTCTTCTTCCCCTCCAACTGCCAGGAAGTTCGCAGACGAGAGCAGAAGGGAGTCGCCGCCATCCGGATCGTATTCTTCATCCTCTCCGTGCGAGCGCGATGGCTTCGTCAAGCAATACAAACTCCAAAGGTATTTAACCATAAGTCCCTCTTCTAGGTGTTGGTTCTAGGCGCTAAGATCCGCAAAGTCTATCAATGGTATCAGAGCTAGTGTTCTAGTGCCTAAACCCTAACCCTAGATGAAGTATTCCTTCGGGTTTTAACTCGTGCGAAGCAATTAGAAGGAGAGGAAAAATGTTTTGATCTCAGTTTAGAACCCTGTATTGAAATCCCCCCAAAAGCATGAAACCCTAGCCCGATTTTCCCCAAATCCCGTAGAACCGCATCAAAGAAAAGAAGGGAGTAGACCTACCTGGCCTCCTATGCTCGCTGTAAATGACGAGGAAGTCCACCAGCGCCGCCTCCAAGCAAAGACGCCGACGAGGAAGTCTCGCCGCCGCCTCCGCTGCACCGCGCTTCGCTGCAGTGCGCCGCCATGCATGCCGCTGGCTGCTGCCAGGCCTCCGGCGACGCGTCAGATCCGTCGCGAGGAGGCTAGCCGCAGTGCCGCCGCATTTCTCGGGCTAGAGCGTAGAAAATGGTCTAGGGTTTTGGGGGCGGCCGAAAGTTTCGGGGTGTTATTCCGAGCCGAAGCAATCTGAGCCGTTCGCCTCGATCGGACAGCGCAGAAGCAGTGCGGCCCGGCTAGAAGAGTTTCGGCCCAGGCGGGAAAGAGCAGAGCCGGCCCAGGCCCAAGTTGGCTTGGCCTGGTGACCGGGCGCACGAAGTGGATTTTTGGGCAGAATTTCGGCCATGAATAGTCACCATGCACAGTAAAAGATTTGATTTAATTTTTTTGCTGTGAAGAATAGTTTAAGTGCTAAATTAAATTCAGTTGCCGCTGCAAGTTTAAGTTTTTTTTTTGATTAAATTGAAACCAACGTGGATATTTAATTAGAGAAAATAGTAAATGAGATGTTTTATAGTATTTCACATATGGTAATTTTATTTTCTGACCAACGTTGAAAATAAATTTGCCATGACCATGCCAAGTATGATAGAAAGTTTGAATAAAGTTTGCTCTATTCTAATACTGCTCAACGGTGTTTTAGAAATAGATCAGTCTTTATTAAAGTTGAGAGCATGTTTAATTGACCAACGTTAATTTATTGATGCCAAAGTTTATATGTTTTAATTTACTGATTAAATTCTTATTTCATTTATGAAGCTTTTCCAGCTAAGATTGCCAATTCCATAAGTGTCTTTCAAGGGCTTGAGAAGTTGAACGGCAACAATTACTCCTCATGGAGAGAGAACTTGAACTTAGCCATGGCTATGGCTGAGATAGATTATGCCCTTCTCCATCCAAAGCTTGTGGCACCGGTTCTGGCAGAAGCTAGGACTCCGGAAGCTGCAAATAATGTTGCGGCAGAGTTGTCGTATAGTATTGAGAAGGGAAAGTGGGACAACTCAAATAGAAAATGCCTCATGGTGATCAAGGGCACCATTATTGAGTCCATAAGGGGAGCAATCCTAGACTGCTGATGATGCTACACAAGATTCAAGAAAATAAAAGAGCAGTTTACTGGATCCACCAAGGCCTATGCAGGCACATTAATCAAGAAACTTGTCAATGACAAGTATGATGGATCTGAAATGCGAATGGACCGTGCATTAGAGAGCATATTCTCAAGATGACTAACATGGCTCACTCTCTCACGCCCTTTGATATGCCTTTAAAGAATGATTTCATAGTCCATCTTGTCTTGGTTTCATTACCAAAAGAATTTGAGACTTTTGTTGTAAATTACAACATTAGTGAAGAAAAGTGGTCTATTGAAAAGTGCATTGCTATGTGTGTCCAAGAAGAAGAAAGATTAAAGGCACAAAGGGCTGAAGAACTGAATCTGGTTAAGCATTCTCAAAAGAAAAAGAATTATTTCCAGATTCAGAATAAGCCAAATTTCAAGAAAGGTAATTATCAAAAGGGCAATTATCAGCAGAAAAGGTTCACTAATTTTGAGAAGGGTGAACACTCAAATGGAGGGCAAAACTCCAATGGAGGACATGGTTCCAGTGGACAGGGTCCTAGGCCTCCACCAGAGCATATAGACCCAGACACCTGCAGGCGCTGCTATCAGAAAGGGCACCGCATGAAGGATTGTGTTCTGTTCCTCAAGTGGCTGAACAAAAAAGGTAAAGATCAAGTTACATTCATAGATGAATCCTTGTATATAGATTCACCAACTAGTACTTGGTGGATAGATTCTGGTGCAACTGTTCATGTTGCTAATTCTATGCAGGGATTCCGTACGAGGAGGATCCTACAAAGAGGAGAAAGAGGAATTAGAGTGGCGAATGGAGTTGAAGCTGATGTGGAAGCCATTGGAGATCTTCCCTTAGAATTGGATGGCGGCTTCATACTCCATTTGCGTGATGTTCTATTAGTGCCTTCTTTGAGAAGGAATTTGATTTCAGTGTCTTGCTTAGATGATGAGAACATTCAGTGTCATTTTGGGAACGGAAAGTATGTAATAAAGTTTAATAATGTTGATGTTGGTCTTGCCATCCGACAAGACAAGCTTTATTTGCTATCCCATTATGATATTGTGAATGACATAAGTACCTCCTCAAGTGCAAAAGTATGCAATGTTACTACAAAGCGAAAGCGAATAGAAAGTGAATCGTCGTCGAAATTATGGCATTGTCGTTTAGGCCATATTTCGAGGGGGAGAATTGAACGATTAATCAAAGAAGAAATACTTCCTCCCTTAGACTTTTCAGACACAGATCATTGCATAGATTGTATTAAAGGCAAGTATGTTAAACAAATAAAGAAAGGTGCCAAGCGTAGCACAGGAATCTTAGAAATAATCCACACGGACATTTGTGGTCCTTTTCCTGTAAAGACAGTGGATGGTTTTGATTCATTCATTACATTCACTGATGATTATTCTCGCTATGGCTACATTTATCCTATCAAAAAAAGATCAGAAGCATTAGAAAAGTTTAAGATCTTTAAAGCTGAAGTAGAGAATCAACATGATTTAAAGATTAAAGTAGTAAGATCAGACCGTGGAGGGGAGTACTACAGTAAACACACCCCTTATGGCCAAGTTCCAGGACCTTTTGCAAGGTACCTGCAGAAAAATGGCATAGTAGCCCAAGATTCTATGTCGGGCTAACCTCAAAGAAATGGAGTAGTGAAAGGCGAATCGCACATTAATGGACATGGTACGAAGTATGATAAGTTACTCCACTTTACCGGTTAGTCTATGGATGGAGGCATTAAAAACCGCTGCCCATATTCTTAATCGGGTCCCCAGTAAGTCGGTGTCTAAAACACCATATGAGTTATGGACTGGGAGGAAGCCATCACTAAACTATCTACATGTGTGGGGCTGTCCAGCTGAGGCAAAAGTATTCAACCCAAACATAGGAAAGTTAGATCCAAAGACAGTCAGTTGCCATTTCATTGGCTATCCCGAAGATCAAAGGGTTATCGCTTTCTCTTGTCCGCATGCATACCAAGTTTATAGAAACAAGACACGTTGTGTTTATAGAGGATGATATGATCAGGGGGAGCATGGTACCCTGAGAAATTAGCCTTGATGAGAAGCGGGTTTGTGCCCCAATTCCTATGATTCAAGAGCCTTTCTTCTCGATACTGTTGTTCTTTGCACCACCGGTTACAAAGACTGCCGGTGATTCTCCGAGTGCAACAGTCGGTGTGCCAGAGGCACCTGATATGGAGCCCGAGGCCCCTGCTGTTGCCAGTAAGGAGCCTGAGCAGCCTCCTGTAGAGAGCAATGAACCTGCTCAAGAACCACTTAGAAGATCACAGAGAAACAGGAGATCAGCTATTCCAGCTGATTATGAAGTTTATGTCAGTGAAGACATAGAGATAGAGGGTGATCCCACCTCTTATGAGGAAGCGATGAGAAGTCCCAATTCATCGAAGTGGCTTGCTGCCATGCAAGATGAAATGAGATCCATGAGTACAAACAAAGTCTGGGATTTAGAAGAAATTCCTAAAGGAGCCAAAACAGTAGGCTGTAAATGGGTCTACAAAACAAAACGTGACTCCAAAGGGAATGTTGAAAGGTTTAAAGCTAGACTTGTAGCAAAAGGCTTCACTCAGAGAGAAGGAATAGATTATACCGAAACCTTCTCGCCTGTTTCGACAAAGGATTCTTTTAGAATCATTATGGCACTAGTTGCTCATTATGATTTAGAATTACATCAGATGGATGTTAAGACGGCATTCCTAAATAGGGATTTATATGAGAATGTGTACATGGCTCAACCCAAAGGTTTTGTCATGAAAGGAAAAGAAAATATGGGATGTCGATTAAAGAAGTCCATTTATGGATTAAAACAAGCGTCTAGACAGTGGTACATTAAGTTTGATGAAACCATAAGAAATTTTGGGTTCAAGGAGAATGAGGAGGACAACTGCATTTATGCAAAGTTTAGTAGAGGGAAGTATATTTTCCTAGTTTTATATGTGGATGATATCCTATTAGCAAGCAGTGATAAAGATCTGCTGCTAGAGACAAAGAAGTTCTTGTCCTCAAAGTTTGATATGAAAGATCTTGGTGAAGCATCTTATGTATTAGGAATTGAGATACACTGAGATAGAAAAAGAGGGTGCTAGGGCTATCACAGAAGGCATACATAGAAAGTGTTTTGAAAAGATATAGTATGCATATGTGCAATGCCACGCCTGCTCCAATAGTCAAGGGCGATAAATTTGGGAATTTTCAGTGTCCAAAGAATAAGTACGAGATCGATCGAATGAAATCAGTCCCATATGCTTCAGCTATCGGAAGCATAATGTATGCTCAAATATGTACTCGCCCTGACTTAGCATTTACAACCGGGATGCTTGGCAGATATCAGATTAATCCAGGAGTTGATCACTGGAAAGCAGTAAAGAAAGTATTGTGGTATTTGCAAGGGACAAAGAGCCTCATGCTAACATATAGAAAGTCAAGTGCCCTAGAGATTGTGGGCTATGCAGATGCAGATTGGGCAGGGTGTAAAGACACTGGAAAGTCCACATCAGGATATGTGTTCACCCTCGCCGGAGGAGCTATATCGTGGAAAAGCTCAAAACAATCAGTCGTTGCAATGTCGACAATGCACGCTAAGTTTGTGGCATGTTATGAGGCAACCGGGCAGGCAATGTAGTTTAAAAAGTTTGTACCCGGGTTAAGAGTGGTAGACAGCATAGAAAGACCACTCAAATTATACTGCGACAACGAGCCAGCAGTATTTTACTCCCACAACAACAAATCAAGTGGTGCTGCCAAACACATTGAGATTAAGTTTTATGTTGTGAAGGAGAAAATCCAGGATCAAACAACTGAACTTGAGCATATAAGCACAGAAGACATGTTAGCGGATCCGCTCACCAAAGGTCTTTCTCCCAACGTGTTTAAAAGGCACGTAGCCGGCATGGGTTTAAAAGAAAGACTATGATTCTGGATAATAGGGGTCATTCAAAGCAACCATCTCCCACAAAGACAAAGTTATTCTGCTTTGAAGTAGAGAGGTGTGCTATAGTCATTGAGTTCAAGAAGACGAATCGATTGTAGACGCCTTGGTCTTGGTGCACCAATCTATGGAGGAGTGGGATGTTAAGTTAAAAGTATGAGATATAAAAGTTAATAGATCAAGATATAAAGTTTCAAAGTTAAGTTCGAGATCAAGGGGGAGAATGTTGGGTTGATCTCGTACGGCTCGGTCAGAGACCAAGTCCGTACCCACATCCGCGCCCTGATCGGGGGCGCAACAACCTTTTTGGTTGCGGCCCCCTGTCACGCCCGCGCTATATAAAAGGAGGCACAAGGCCGGCACGCGAACCAACGTTCGTCGTTGCTCCCTGTGCCGCACATACCACGAGATCCGATCTAACCCTAGCGCGGTGAAGTGACGAGAAGGCCGTCGCCATCTTCATCCTCTTCTTCCCCTCCGACTACCAGGAAGTTCGCGGACGAGAGCAGAAGGGAGTCGCCGCC
The DNA here is from genome assembly GCA_036346375.1 of Guadua angustifolia. Taxonomy (NCBI): domain Eukaryota; kingdom Viridiplantae; phylum Streptophyta; class Magnoliopsida; order Poales; family Poaceae; genus Guadua; species Guadua angustifolia. The sequence goes on from CM070502.1 coordinate 19,659,256, forward strand.
ATCCGGATCGTGTTCTTCATCCTCTCCGTGCGAGCGCGATGGCTTCGTCAAGCAATACAAACTCCGAAGGTATTTAACCATAAGTCCCTCTTCTAGGTGTTGGTTCTAGGCGCTAAGATCCGCAAAGTCTATCAGGGAGGACCAGGCTTATAGGGGAAGACGAACTGAGAAATCACAAGGAATCGGAAGACTAACATAGGTCTAATCGAGATGGACTGAGCAACCAAGGCACAGGGGAAATCGGGAGGGACCGAGAAATCACAAGGAACCGATCGGGGAACGACGTCTTGCCGACATGAAATGGATGAGGGACGACGGGCCACCAAGAGGAAACGGGCAAAGGACGACGGGCCAAGAAGGCCTCACGCCAACGAAGCGCTGGAGGCGACGACCAGCGCACTGGAAGGCACGGCAACACCGAAGAAGAAGAAGAACAGTGCGTACCTAACAAGTGGAGGATACGAGAGAAGATGGTGGAGCGCGTGAGGAAGGAAGGGCCGGGCCGGAAGAACACACCGGCGAGACGCACGAGAGAAGGGGAGGTGCACCTGACAGGAACAATGGAAGAAATGAACTGGACAGTTGAATGAGGAAGAAAGCCAGTAGAGTCGGCAGCAACTGGAATTCGTCGATGGCTTCACTCAAGGAGAATCTGTGGCTGAGATTTCCGGATACAGTTTGAAGAAGATCGGACCGTGGTCTGACCTCTACAGTAATTACCGACAACAGTTAAACCAGTGTTTACCATTTTACTTTTGTCGTTAATCCTTTACAACGCTAAGCTGTAATCTGGCTGTATGGCTGATGTAAAACTCTGGGTTGTAACTCTGGAGATGGGGAAGGAAGGAAACAGAATTGAGATTCCATTTCGCTAGATAGTTTGTTAGAAAGCTTATCTTCTTACCCCTTCCTTTCTGTGCTTGTTCCTCATATTTCCAGATTAAATCTTGTGTTTTATCAGTTAGTATCCTGTCTGGAGGTTGAATCCGTATCGTATTCGGGTTGTAGATATCGGGTCCTGACAGCACCGGCAGGAACGGCGTCTTAGAAAAAGGACCGGCGGAGCACGCGAGGCAAGCATGTCGGCACAGGTGTGTGGAAAGGGCCAAGGGATTTGATGGCGCTTTACGGATCGGTCCTCAGGGTCAGGGACGTGTGAACAGTAGATCGACATCGACTAAGGGTTTATTTGGCAGAGCTCCAGATCCTGATTCTTTAGTTATAGCTTCTGATTCTCTATAGAATCGATTCTTTGGTAGAAATGATTCCTGTCTGAGAAATAGTTATGAACTTGGTAGGGAGGTTCATAACTCGGAGTTATGAATCAAGTGAGGAACAGGTTTTTTTTTGCTCTCAGGCTGCAAGTCAAAAAATATGAATCACTTCCTCGAATTCCTATGTGAAGCTGGTTGATTTTTTCTTATTTGGTAGAGCTCCTCAGCTTCTCATAAAAAAGTTGAAGCTGGGAGCTCTACCAAACGCACCCTAAAGAGATGGACGGTGTCGAAAATTCAGGTGATATGGTCTAGCCAAATGAGCGGAGATCTCTACCGCTACTCACAGGCACAGAGAAGAGAAGGGGACGGTCGGACGGATACAGGGTTCGAGTTCACAACTCCATAAACAAGTCATACTTTACAAATCGCACGTAAAAATAACAGTACTTCTTTAATGGTATTTCCAAATTCTCCATATACATACATACAGCAAGTTGAAAAGGAAAGGTACACTTGTAGAAATACAGCAAGCAAACATGGCGGACTCCGGGGTACATCGCTATATAAACGAGCGGAGACCATACGCATGAGTGATAATAATGCAGCAGAATCCACAAGCCGAAGAGTAGCAGCAGCTGATGCGAAGACTGGAACTGAGGAAGCGAACGTTCGAACAAGAGCATGTGCTGGAGGCGGCCTTGCTGCACGTAAATCTACACTTCAGTGCCCCCTCGTCGCGCGTCCGGCCGGACTGGCGCGCGGGCCTAGGCGCTGCTCCGGTAGGACCTGGCCTTGGCGGCGCTGGCCCTCAGCACGTACTGGTGGTAGGCGGCGGCGATGGCGGCGCCGATCAGTGGCCCCACCCAGAAGATCCACTGCACAGAGCAGACGACATGGTAAACGATGCCATCCATCTCTTTGTTCTTGCACTTGGCACGCAGTAGCGCACCTCACTATCGACGTTTGCGTAATGTAGGATATCGTAGGCAACTTTTATTAGTTATCTTCTCATGATTTGATTAGTTATGGTTGGAAGAAGCATAGTTAAATGATTGATCGTGCCATGGTGTACAACAAGAGGCAGGAGCAAATATGGGCTTCTTTTAGGTGGCTGTAAGGTAGGAGAGAGCGGAAAGGGATTGGATTATATATTGCGTCGAGTGAATGCATATGTCATGCATAGGCTGAACAAGTACAGTAAGGAACCGCCTTGGGAAACTGCGATCTTTACACAGGCGGTTTTTTTACGAAGCCGCAAGCGAAAAGCGCAGTTTCCACAGGCGGTATGTTAAGCAAGCCGCCTTAGTTAATTATATTGACGGCCTAATTAATTAACGAACCCCCTGTGGTGATGTTCAAGTCTTTAAAGGCGTAGTTCTTAAACAAACCGCCTGTCCAAATTTTGTAAATGCTTGTCTGCAAATTTTGTGACGAAGGAGATGCCGGTATGCATTTTCATGTACGTACCGGAGCATCCTTTGTTCTACAATACCTGCAAAACACAGAAATCCAACGTCCAGACAATACTCCGGTATGAGTTTGTATTGACGTACCGGATCATCCGTTATGTTGCAACAGCGGCACTACACAGAGAAATCCAACGTCCAGAAAATACTCCGGTATGGTTCTTTTGGCCATTGACGGATCATCCGGAAGTGCTGTTTTGCTTGATCGTTATTATTTTCCTGCAGGCCGTTGTCTTAGGGAGCCGCCTGTGGAAACTTCGCTTTAAAGCTCCAAACAGATCGTTCTCTGCGGTAGTTCCAGGCGGCCCCAAAATTGTGAAAACAAGGGGGGGCTAGGTTTTGAACTTGAAATCCTTGGAATAGTTAGCTCTCTAAGGTAAGAGCATCTCATTCATGACATTTGTAGAGGTTTATATCTTGTGGAAAGGAAGATGTAGTGTAGATAGAATGTGCATGGGAGAGGGGTTGAAGTGGAAAAATTAGTCCAACGACACTCAATTCGTTGACTTTTAGTGATGTGTCTATGACATGTAGGTCCATCTGAGTGTATGATAGTGGGCCATGGTGTCATAAAGTGAATCACGAATTTTAAAGAGTGTCAGTGGCGCCAATCTCCCGGGTTGAAGCCCTCACCTTCTAGATCTATAGACAGATCTTGTATCCCTCCCTCACTGTAGAGGGAGAGAACAGTCCCCCTCTCTAGATCTAGAGGGAGAGGACCTTACATTCTTTCGTGATTTTAATAAAATCATTTTATAGTATTTAACTTAGGGTTCTCTTGTTAAAGTTTTATCTAAATAATTGACATTTCGATCTGATTTTCTGTTTCAGCTTCAAGATGGAAAGGGCATGGATGTACAATGCCCCAAGAAATAAGGGTGTTGTGGAGTATATGGACCCCGGGTATCTGCATGGCAGGCCGTGAGGACCACCCAAGGGGGGATAGGCCAAGCCGACTGCATGAAGATGGGTATTGCCCAAGAGGCAGGTTGCCATGCGCAGCAAGGAAACCCAGAAGATAGAAACCGACCCTGCTTAGGAGGATACAATTGTAATTCTATCCGTTATCATATTAAACGGATTAGGAAAGAGATATAATCTCCACCTTGTAACCGATTAGGACTCTCCTTTGTAACCGCCCTCCTCCGCTATATAAAGGGGGGTGGGGGAGAAGGAGAGGGGATGGGGCATCTCAAGAACAAGACAGAACATCTCATCGGCAATCAGCTAGCCACATATAATTCCAGAGCACAGGACTAGGGTATTATCTCCACCGTGAGAGCCCGAACTCAGATACATCGGGTGTTCTTGTGCTACCATCGAAGTTTGGGTCCAGCCAGCGTAGCCCCTTTTTCATTATTGTCGGTAACAAACCTTGACAGCTTGGCGCGCCTGTAGGGGTCTGCGCTTAGGATAAATCTCAAGAAGCTCGATGGCGATCTCCGACGATTTTGGTGGTATGGCCGGAGCCTCGGTCGTTTTGTTGGTCCGCTATTGTCTTTGGCGGCCCGTGAAGAAAAAGAAAAGGAGACGAGGTCTCATCGTCAAGATTCTCCGTGAGGCGGCGCAGATCCGATCTCGACGGGCCGCATTGTTTCCGCTACCGATTTGGTTGTGCCTCGCACCTCTGCTGGCCGGAGGTTTTTCATACGCTTGGCGATAGGAGTTTTGAACGCCCCGCCAAGACTTTTTCTCCCTAGTGCGTGGCTGGCCTTCCTCGACGTCTCCGCCATGCATGCATGGTCGGGTTCTTGTACTCTTGTGTCTGCATGCATGCGTTAGTGCGAAGATTCTCGCATTAGGGCGACCTTAATTATTGTGTCTTCTAGCTCCCGGCGGCCGGATTTTGCGTGCATGCATTAGTGCGAAAGATTTTTGCAGATCAAAATTAATTCGATCTGTTCTTCTTTGCTTCCTTTTTCCGCTTTGCGTTTTGGCCGGTTCTTCCGCGAGACGGCGGTGGCTCGTGACGCCGTGCACCGTCAAGGTGCAACTCGACCATGACCGCTCAAACTACCACTACCGCTCGCTTCTTTCGTGCTTGAGGAGCGCTTCACGATCACCACGGTGATCGACGCCGAGACCTCGACCGCCCGCCGCGGATTTATCGAGCCGCCACGCCGCCGCTGAAGGCATCGACGCCGCTTACTTGGAGGCTTCCACCGACGACGCCCTATTTGGCGATGCCTGGCCGCACAGTCCACGGCTCACGTTGCTGGCTGCTGCTGCGGTGGAATCGCGGTACGGATCGACGGTGAGGAGGTGGAGGGTCGTAAGGTAGCAGGCTGTCGTCGCTGCTGGACGCTCGGCGTGGTTCACCGAGGCACCGGTGCACCTCAAGGCATCAAAAAGCGAAGCCCGCCATCGCGAGGTTCAGCGGATGGGGAGAACCTCATTGATCATCCGCAACAATTGATTGTCGCTACCTTGGTACTACTCGGATAATTGTTCGCGGCTCGTCAATAAACAAAAGGAAGGTCCCATTGCCGCTACGAAGAAAACAGAAATTCAAAGATTTGTCACAGAAGCACACATCATGCTGTACCCCAAGTCCGATTAGGATCGGCCATCCGACCACTCGGAACCAAGCCAAAATCAGTCGACGAGCTAACAGCTAAGTCTTTCTAATATTTAAATTATGCATTCAAATATGCGTTTTAATTTTTATATATATATCCGAGTGGTTTAAAATTATTCGGATCACTCGGGTAATTTTTGCAAAAGATACTACTAAAATTTCTTCCCGATTATTGTTTCAGAAATTATTTTGGTGTCAGATTAAGCCCGACACATATAATGCATGGAAGCACTAAACTGGCGCCCCTCCGATCGATTCGCCGACATTAAACTCGGGGTTGTACCGCCACCTTCCGCTTTTGCAAGCTGGCTACAACAACTCAGAGCGCCACCTCAAGACGACCAAGAGTTTACGCCGCGCTTCGAAGCGCCAACCCGGCACGACGCTAAGAGTTTACGCCGCGCTTCGAAGCGCTAATTCGCAGACGCCACGAGCCACGAGCCACGCCGCTTCGAAGCGCCAACCTGCACGGCCACGAGCCACGCCTGCTTCGAAGCGCCAACCTAAGACGGCCACGAGCCACGCCGCGCCCGAAGCGCCAACCTCGGTGACGGCCACGAGCCACGCCGCGCCCGAAGCGCCAACTCTAAGACGCTAAGAGTTTACGCCGCGCGCGAAGCGCCAACTTCGCACGACGCCATGAGCTACGCCGCGCATTTAGCGCCATACTGCTGACGGCCACGAGCCACGCCGCGCTTCTGGCGCCAACTTCAAGACGCCACGAGCCTACGTGCATACCGAAGCGCCACCTTCTACCGCTCAAGCAAGCCTATGCTGCGCCACGAGCAAGGGCGACACGATCGTCAACAACACATGGAGCATAAAGCGGCTAAGTCTTTGTTTACTCAAATTATGTCATTATAAAATTATTGGCTTTCTTGATTTGCTACTTAGTTGATTCTCAACTAAGCAAAGAAGTCGGGGGCTATTCTAATAGTGTTGCGATGCTAACACTCTTTTGGGTCGTTTATTGTTTCCTACATTAAGAAATATTGTTCGCTTATGCATTTTCCTTCTGATTTGCTACTTAGTTGATTCTCAACTAGCAAAGAAGTCGGGGCTACACCTAATAGTGTGCGATGCGCACATCTATTCTCGAAAGGCCGATTCCGAGTTGTGAAGCTCGACCCCATGAACGGCGAACTTTAGTCACCCAAAATGCGTGTTCGGGAAAGAGGGCTATGAGCCGACTCCGACGCCGGGGCTAGACTAGTCGGCAGAGTGCTTAAACAAAAAGAGTCAAACCACTTGATGAATTCAAAATCAATAAGGAAAAGGAGTAAAAACTCTAAAATTATACATAAACCAGTCGGACACCACATCCGAGTGAATGGTTTTTACATTGCCTAAGTTCTGCATATACATGATTTCAGGGCTACTACATCAGCAACTTCGGCGACGAATGAATTTAAAGGAAGCGGCGCTGAATTTCGCCTTGAGCGGGAAAAGCGTTTTGACTTCTGTACATCGTTTGGAATACGGTATACCCCATGAGGAGCCACCAACTGTACGCCGCAACAGTCAGATATAATTCAACGCGTGGAGCTCTATTGAGTCCTTCACGATCTCTTTGTCTACAATGGGCACTCGACTGGAAAGGAAAACAAGTCGGGAAACTACATCAAGAACTGGAAGCACTCGGCATGAAGCTTGACTCAGTTGAGCTGCGACCAGGAAGGCGGCAATTCGATCGCAAAGCACTCGGGGGCTACTGTGGAGTATATGGACCCCGGGTATCTGCATGGCAGGCCGTGAGGACCACCCAAGGGGGGATAGGCCAAGCCGACTGCATGAAGATGGGTATTGCCCAAGAGGCAGGTTGCCATGCACAGCAAGGAAACCCAGAAGATAGAAACCGACCCTGCTTAGGGAGGATACAATTGTAATTCTATCCGTTATCATATTAAACGGATTAGGAAAGAGATATAATCTCCACCTTGTAACCGATTAGGACTCTCCTTTGTAACCGCCTCCTCCGCTATATAAAGGGGGGAGGGAGAGAAGACGGGCATCTCAAGAACAAGACAGTAACATCTCATCGACAATCGCCTAGCCACATATAATTCGAGAGCAGGACTAGGGTATTATCTCCACCGTGAGAGCCCGAACTCAGATACATCGGGTGTTCTTGTGCTACCATCGAAGTTTGGGTCCAGTAGCGTAGCCCCTTTTCATTATTGTCGGTAACAAACCTCGGCAGTGTATTCCTCAAAGAGCTCAAACTTTTATTAAAGCCGCCGTATGACGCCTCGACTAAGAAAGAAATGGAAATACTTTGTCCATACAAAGACTGTGAAGAACAATGTAGGGTGGGGAGATTTAAGTGTAATCGAACACACCGATCATGAGAGGTTTTATAGAGGATTACACATGTTGGTCCAACCATGGCGAAGCAACGATATCGCAAACAACCGATGACGTTGATCTCGATCTCGTGGATGATCGAAATGCCGGAGGCGACACTGATGGTTTGGGAGATGAAGCTCACGTGCATGCTCGTTTGCTAGATGATGGTCTCATCGCTGATGTAGAGGAAATATTGCGCCATGCCGAACCACGTGTTTTAAAGGAGATGACAGTGTTTAGATAATGTCGATCGTTACACAAAGCAAATAATGATCTCGTTATATGAGGAATCCAAGGGTTGTCCTCCGAGTTTACGGTGTTGCATACAAAGATCTTGATGCTTCTACGGTTGAAGGCTAGCAATGGATGGTCGGACAAGTGTTTCATCGATCTGTTGAGGCTCTTGGCAGAAATACTTCCGAAGGCTAATGGATTGCCCACCTTGCCGACGAGCACTTATTTCGCGAAGAAGCTTATCACTCCGATGTCATTGGATGTGTAAAAGATACACGCATGTCCGAACCACTATATCCTCTTCCGTAAAGATTACACGGACTTGGATCAATGCCCGGTGTGCAAGGCGAGCCGGTATAAGAAAAATGATGACTCCCACGACGATGATGATTCTTCAGCCAGCACTACGAAGAATAAGAAGAACAAGAATAGTACTACTGGTAATAACGAAGAAGACACTTCTTCAGGCACGGACAAGAAGAAAAGAATCCTGCGTTGGTGATGTGGTACTTGCGGTTATTGGTCACCAAACGCGTTTGTACTCGAATGAGAGGACTCGAACTAATGGGTTGGCATTCGACAAGCGCAGTAAAAGATGGAAAGATTCGACACCCGGCCGGCGGTGAGACAATGGAGAAATTTTGATTGCATGTATCCAGATTTTGGCAACGAACCCAGGAATGTAAGGTTCGCACTGAGTACCGATGGTATGAATCCTTTCGGTGAATGGAATACCACACATAGCATTTGGCCAGTAGTCCTGTCCATCTACAACCTTCCTCCATGGCTATGTATGAAGAGAAGGTATATAATGTTGTCCATTCTTATCCAAGGTCCGAGACAGCCTGGAGTAGATATTGATGTGTTTCTCGAACCACTAATGAAAGATATGGCCATGTTGTGGCACGATGGGGTCCAGGTGTGGGATGAGTTCCAACAACAGTACTTCACACTAAAAGCCATTATTTTTGTTACCATCAGTGATTACCCCACCCTGCTAGCCCTATCGGGTCAGATTAAAGGGAAGACAGCTTGTGTAGTATGCATGGATGAAACGTGGTCGACGCTCCTTCCATGCTCACGAAGTTAGTGTACATGCGGCACCGCCGTTTTTACTAAAAGCTCACAAATACCAGAAGATGGGCAAGTATTTTGACAATACGGTTGAGGAAGGTGTGGCTCCAAAGCCAGAAGGGAAAAAAGTGTTTGAAATGGTCGAGAACATCAAGGTGGTTTTCGGGAAGAAACCGGTGCAGGCCAAAAAGGGTCGAAAGAGGAAGAATACCGATGAGGAGGTTCCTCCGCTTTGTTGTCCTGTTCAAAAGATGTCAATTTTCTATAAGTATCGCCCCCATCGAAGGACTTGGAAATTCGCCATAGCATCGATGCCATGTATGTCATAAAGAATGTCTGTGAAAGCGCATAGGTCTCTTGTTGGACATTCAAGACAAGACAAAGGATGGTCTTAAAGCTCGTAAAGACTTAGTAGTACTTAAAATCGGGAAAGAACTACACCTCAAGAAAGAACAAATGGAAAGTATTACCTTCCCCAAAGAAGCTACTCTCGATACCGAGGAGAAAAGATCGGTGTGCAAGTGCTTACATGGGGTCGAGTCCCGTCTCGGTTATTCATCCAACATCAAAAACCTAGTATCGATGAAAGATTTAAAGATAAGTGGTATGAAGTCTCACGATCGCCACGCCATGATGACACAAATGCTCCCAATTGCAATCGGGGTATCAACTCAACATTTGTAAAGGTGGCCATCACACGGCTGTGTCATTTCTGCAATGCCATTTCATAGAAGGTAATCGATGATGAACAGTTGAGCTATCTCAGAGAACTATATAGTGGAGACTATAAACCAACTTGAGATGTGCTCCCTCCATCCTTTTTCGATATCATGCCGCACCTCTTGGTTCACCTTGTCGAGGAGGTAAAGTCTTGGGACCAAGATTCTTACAATGGATGTTTCCATTTGAGAGGTGGATGGGCTTGCTTAAGAGCTTACAACGGAATCGTGCTTACCCAGAGGGTTCCATTATTGAGGGCTACAATACTGAGGAAGTCATTGAGTGTTGCATGGATTACTTCATGCCCACGGAAAGGCCGATTGGTGTGCCTGTCCCTCGACATGAGGGGAGGTTGACTGGTAAAGGGACTAAGGGAAAGAAAAGATTCATTGACCATGAGTACAAGAATGTGGACCAAGCACATTTCACCTTCTTGCAACAGCTAAAGATAGTGGAGCCGTACGTGGAGCAACACTTGGAAGAGCTTGAAAGAAAAAATCTAGGACGCCAAGTTGATTGGATCCTGAAAGAGAATAAGCGCATGTTTACCATATGGTTCAAGAACCAAAACATACCAGATGGTGAGGACGAAGATACGTAAACATTGAAAATGCCGCTCATGGCCCATCAAGTCCGGGTAACATCATGGCTAGCGATGACATCAATGGGTACACGTTTTATACCATTCAAAAGGACAAGAAGACGTTGGCCCAAAACAGTGGCGTTCAGGTAGAAGGCATAGATGCGACAGGGGAGAAGAACACCTACTATGGAATCATTGAAGAAATTTGGAAACTCAACTATGGAAGGGATATGCAGATCCCGTATTTATTGAATTGGGTCAAACATCCTAATGGTGTGGAGGTGGACAACTATGGGTTCTGGCTATCGACCTCAACAATCTTGGCCACAAAACTAACCCTGGATACTAGCTTCAAGTCTCGCAAGTTTTCTACATAGTGACCCGGTAATAAGAAAAGGAACATAGTTGTTCCCGTAAAACAAAGGATCGTTGGAGTTGACAATGTGCACGACGAGGCGTAATACAATCGGTTCGATTTAACTACCGCTTTTCGGAGATCCGGAGAGGATCAAACTTGTAGAAGAAACCCTCGATATTTCAATGATGCCATATATGCGTGATGATTGCGTCGAAAAAGTTGTTAAAGGCAAATAGGGACACGTTGTGTAAAAACTTAATATGTAATAGAACTTATATTTTTATTAGACTTGAGTAAAACTGCTAGTGAAAGTGCAGGATAGTACAAGAGGTAATTCGCTATTAGGCCGGATCATCTCAGAACCGGCCAACAGAGGCCCAAGGAAGCTAAGCACTATTCGTCCGACAATAATCCCAGACGGTTTTTTCGACTTAACGGGAACGTCCCAGATGTGAATCTTAGCTTCGAGGCCTCCTTCGTCCACATTCGAGAGCGTCTTTATCTTTTCCTATACTGATCGTCCGGTCTTCATATTGTCCGCGCTCACTGTTATTGTGACTCTGCTAGGTGCTAGCACACCGCTACACAAGATGATCCGATTCTTTTTTCCTTAGGTGGCCGGACCATCTTGCCACCGAGTCGAACAGAGGTATCGATCCGGTCAGGTGATGTTTCTGATAACGGATCATCCGGTATGTTGATCTGAACCTTAGCCAAAAACACGCTTCAACATTCAGAGAACCGCCTGTGGAGCTTTAATATCGACCGCACCTAACTATTCCTCTCTCCACGCCTCCACGCCGCCTTGCGCCGCAGCCTGTTTCCATGCCTTGCGACGCCGTACTCCGATCCTCCACTCTCCTCGGCGCTAGGGGTGCAATCGGATCGGATTCGGTCGGATATCGCTCTTTCCATATCCTAAACCATATTTTTTGTCGGATTCAGAATCGATTCGGATAGCACCGGATACGGATACTGGCGCGATAATATCAGTAGCGGATTCAATCGAATACGAGCGGAATCAAACGGTATCGAATAATTTTTGCCTGATAACACGCAAAAACAGATACCGCATAAAGCACACATATAACACTGATTAGCTAGCCGATGATAAGTTTCGAAACATAGAATGATACGTAAATAATATTACAATAAGTCGATAAAATGATCGTGAGGTCCACAACTCCATGTTTCATAAAGTGACAATACAACTCCATGTTTCATAAAGAGACAATACGACAAGTCAATAATATTTAGATTACATCATAAGAAGTGCTAAATTAAGCTAGCAACATCTCAAGCAGTTAATCATTAATAGCAGCTAGCTAGGGAGGGATAAAGCAAAGGCATGGTAACTTCTTGCAAAGATCAAAGGCGCAAAAGCTAAGCAAAGCTTCGCATGCAAGGCACGGCAGGTTTCGTGTACAAGGGAATCAAAACTTGTCATGTGATTTTCCACCTCTCCATATTAGTACGTGCCTGAGCAAAACACACACACACACTCTCTTATCTCTCTCTGTCTCTCTCGTGAAGTCTAGTATCCTCTGAAGTTCATTATCAGTCGCCAGTCGCCACCATAGTCTCATCCTACAAAACAAAAGGCAACAATAAAGTTAAAATGAAAAGTATTTGATCAAAGTGTAGGCGATTAAGTGCAGCTCCTATTAAACACAACAATAGAAACAATACTGATATCAAACTGCTTTTCTGAACTTATTTGATCAAAGAGCACTCCCACTTTAAGTACCACCACAAACACAACAATAGAAACAATACTGATATCAAACTGCTTGCATTTGCTCATCCCCAGGCTTGCCAATCACACACATAAGTTCAGAAATTTGCATACCATTATTGGATCAAGAAATAAAGAAAAAGAAAATAGATGTGCAGTGCTGTTTTATCCAGCAAAGTCCATCTAGTTATTTTTATTCCCACACATGTCTTTGACATAAGTTATATAGTACCGACACATTTACTAGAATAGCAAACATGCATATGATCTCTTAAATAGCAAACATTTTTGTTGATGAACTTTTGGCTTAAAGAAGTAAAGAACATCTGGTTCTACCTTTTGTGCCCAAATATCTTGGAGCAGAACATTTAGTATTTGGATTGTCATCCGTAATGTAATTAAATGAACCATCTTTAGTTGGCAACATAATAGCGAGAGAATGCGTAATGAATTAGACTGAGCAATGAGCATTTGTAGTTGTTCACATGAATATTTTTTCCCATGAATATTAGACTGACCATCTGTAGTTGTTCAGATGCAACATAATGGCAACATAATTCACTGAGCATTTGTAGTTTTTCCCATCACAGATCAGCCATCACAGAGACATAGTCACACAGAGCATGAATGATCAACCATCACAAATCAACCATCACAGAGCATGAAAGATCAAGCATCACAGATTCACAGAGCATTTGTACAAGAACAAGAAGAACAAGACCAAATAGAAAACCTTGGGCCGGAGGAGGCTGAGGGAGGACCGGAGGAGGCGCTGAGGGAGGACCGGAGGAGGGGCTCGCTGCATGGAAGGGCGGCAAAGCAAGGAGGCCGAGGAGCTCACCGACTCGGCGCCGAGGGAGGACTGGAGGAGGGGCTCTGCTATCGGCGCTGAGGCTGCAGGAGCTCGGGCGACGGCGACAAGCAGCAGCAGAGGGCCGAGGCTCGCCGGCCCGGTGGAGGAGGCGCCGACGGAGATGGGCTCTCGTGGGCGGCGAGGAGGCCGGCGACGGCGGAAGGGGTGGTGGCTCGGGCGGCGGAAGGGTGGCGGGCGGGCGGGCAGAGGGTGGCGGGTCAAGGCGGACTGGGCCTCAGATCTGGGGCGACGGTGGTGGTAGAGACTGAGGGGGCGAGCCGGCGAGGGCTGGAGCCTGGAGGCCGGCTAGGGCTAGGGCCGGCTGGAGAGTGGAGACTGAGGATCTGGATCGCATTCGCTGGCGCCTGGGCCTGGCGATGGGAGGGTGGCGGCTGGACGGGACGGGAAAGGGGAAACAAGAGAAGAGTGGAGATCGAGCTAGGGTTATTCAAGGGTCTACTATTTTCGATATCCGAGACTACTAATTCGGATATATCCAAAATTTTCTCGAATATACCGATCCGACGGATAGTGCTCTCCGAATCCGAATCCAATCCGACAAAAATATCCGAAACCGAATCCGAATCCGAAAAGTATCCGAAAAAAATATCCGAATCCGATCCGAACCTGTCCGGTCGGTCGATCGGTCGGCAAAAATCCGATCCGATTGCAACCCTACTCGGCGCTGCCACACGCCAGTTCGCGCCACCCGTTTTGTCGCCACCGACAAATCCGAGCCCTCGGCTGGCGATCGACTCTCCTTCACTTTGTAAGCGGTGAGATCCACATCCCTCTGGTTTCTTTGGACTCCATTCAAATGCATATGAATACGACGCAAGTTCTTGACATTCAACCGTGCAACTTGCAGATGGCAGGAAAAAGGAAGGGAAAAGAAGTTGTTAAAGCGAAATGAGAAGGCTAAGAAGTCCAAGTTCTGTATGCGCCTAAGCGAGCCGAGATGGTCTGCAGATCTGAATTTGGCTCAGGCATGCGGGCGTGGCCGCCAATTGCAGATTAGAGACACACAGAGTCAGCAGCAGAGGGGTCAGAGAGGGAGGGGGCACTCAATTCACAGAGGGTGGTGCGGCACCTCCTCGTCGTTCTAGCCGCGTTTGCATCGTTGTGGTTTGACATCTTTCGAGCACACTGCTAGGCAGGTGCGTGCTCGTCCCAACATAGTTCCGCATGAGGAGGAGACTGGCGATGAAAAGGAAGAGGACGAGGAGTACCATGTGCCACATCCTGACCCTGAGATAAGACTTAGAGACTTTCGGAACCTCTCATCCCGGAGGGTAGAGAGCCTTCGTTTCTCTGATGTCAATGTCTGGTTTCCGCAAGCCAGAGAATTTGAAGTTCATAGGAGGTTCTGGACGGTTCTTCAACAGAGCTTCTATGTTACGTACAGAGAGCTCGGGGTCTAGTTGAGCATGCACAGGACGCTCAACTTCGCCTCTTTGCAGAGGGCTGCGGGTGGGGTGGACGTTCAGAGACATTTCGACCATTTCGAAGATCTTACAGTGATGTGACTTCGACACTCAGTAGTGGAAAAGTGGGTCAGAGACTTCTACACCATAGTTTGGATCGACCCAGAGCACAGATACATTCAGTTCATGCACGACGGAGAAACACAGAGGGTGTACAGGTCCACTTTGCTTGAGTTGTTTGGTTTTGAGGAGGAGGCCCGAACTTTGCATCAGGTGGTGTACGCAGACAGCACACTACCTCATCGTGTTAAGGTTGGAGGGTGTTTCCCGACAGATGACCAGATTTGCTTTTCTGCTCCAAGTAGTTCCTCGTTGATCCCTTCGCCATCCGCATCTGCCTCACCCTCGAGGCAAAGGCGGTCCACATGGCTTTGAGGAAGTCACTGCTGTCGAGGATTGGGAATGCTGAGACGATCACTAGTTTACAGCAGTGGCTACTTTATTCGATCCTATCTCATGAGCCGTTCGACATTCTCAACTTTATCATTTGTGAGATTGAAGATGCTATTGCAAATGCTATGAGTTTGGCCAGACAATAACCATTTGTGCATATAATTTCTTACATATGCAGTACCTTCGCTCCCGACGAGCATTGTGAGGTGTACCTAGAAGCGCAAGTTCGTCTTCGTCAGTACATGCCTCCATCTCTTGACGACAGACGCAGAGACCAGCGTTCCATGAGGAGGGCTCAGGAGCAGATACCTGAGGAACTGAGAGAGACCGCTCAAGGGGAGGACCAGGCACTAGCAGAGGCTGAGGAGCATGCTGGGTTGGCGCGGATCATTGATATTGACTGGGATGACGACGACAAGGAGGAGGAAGACCCTAAGTACTTTCCACTAGTCCAAGCCCACGACCACGAGGCAGGTGGATCAGGCTCTGTACCTGAGGTCCGAGATGACTCAGCTGCACCGTCAGCAGCTCCTGACGTGACACCGGTGACTGCGGCTTCTGTTTCTCAGCCCTCCGAGCTTACTCACGTACTTGCTTCGATTGTTGAGTTGCAGAAGTCTCAGGTAGCTTCAATTGCCCAACAGCGGGAGACACAGACCCAATTACTAGCGGAGATGAAGTTGCATCAACAGACGACCCAGGCAGCTTTGCTACACGGTCAGATGCAAATGGCTCAGATATTCACTTTCTTCTCAGGCTGCTTTGGTCAGTTGTACAATGCAGTTGGTCTTGCGCACCGAGCCGCCACTCGATTCCACCTCCGCCACTGCATTGCTTTGCCCACTTGCTTGCTTGGGGCTTTCGCCCACCTCCGTGTCCACGTTCCCACCAAAGACCTACGGTCTTGACAGGATGTTCTCCGCATCACCGGTGATAAGGCATCCGTTCCGCTGTCCACTACTCCACCTACTTTAGCGGATGCACCCACATCGACCATGCCCGCCCGTGCTCGATCGATATCAACATACGCCTGCATGCCGACATGACTGACGAGATGGCCGCTCAGAGTGTAGTATCGTTGAGTTCCGCACCTATCGATGTGGTGCCGACTCCTTAAGATGACGACGATCCAGTCATTGCCTCTGAGTGTGCTCCTGTGAGTTCACCTACAGCCCCTGAGGCCCCTGATGAGGATAACACTGCGCCAACATGTACAGAACATCAGTCTCCAAACTCAACACACACTGCTGTGATTACTCAAATCACAGAGAATATTGCTGATACGGGTGTTGTGGATCTGACCTCTGAACCTAACAGTGCGGCACAGACAGGCCCATCAAACCCCCTTGCCGGTGAACAAGCGATTGCGCCGACCCCTTCACCAACAGGTTCACAGGCCCCTGATGAGGAGACTAAAGCTACAAAGTCCCAGGAGGAGAACCTCGACGAGCTTGACGCCGACGGTGTTGAGCGCGAGGCTGATAGGGAAGACTCCAGCTCTGGCTCCGATCTTTTTGGTACTAGTCCAAGCACGGACGAGTAGTTCTTTGCTTATTGCGCCACTTGTCTTTTCGGTTGTTATGCACTCTAACTTGCTTGATATGTCGTATTTCGATTTCGCTGTGTTCGCCTAGATTGGAATGATGCATTTCATGACAAGTTTATTTAACTTTGTACTCTTTCATGACAATCTGTACCGAAGGCTTTTTGCCGGTAGGATGGTCTGGTATACATATATTTACACATACCGGATCATCCTGATTTGTAGTTCCGTTGTAACCCACGGCGAAAGTTGTATGCATAGAGGATGATCCGGTGTGTTATCCTAACCACTGCCGGATCGTCCAGTCTGTGGAATCGGCTCCCGTGCTTGAGGAGAGCACCTAGCTAGACAACATGTGTAGAGCTTTGGTCTTCCGGCCAATCACTTACTGCTGTGATTGCTATGATCACAGAGAATAAGGCCGCATGGGTTTTTAGGGTCCGAGGGTGGACCCTGTTAGTGCGGCAGAGACAACTCCCAGAGACCCCCAAGCCCATGACCCATAGCCTGCTTCTACAACATCACCGCTAGCCCATCAGTCCGATGGTGACGAGAGTAGACCATTTCAATGTCATGACCTCCACGAGCCTGCCGGCGACTCTGTTGCAAAGCGTGAGGCTGATCCAGCTCCGGCTCCGATCTTTAGGCATTCCCAGCCCGAGAACGTACGGACACGTAGTGCTGAGTTGATTTCAGTGGTGTTAGCTCTTGTCGGATCTTCATGTAAGGACGAGTTATCTAAATGTTACGCCACTCGTAGTTGTTCCTTTCGGTGTTATCAATCGATCCATGTGAAATGTAGCGCCCCCCGCGAACGATGTGAACATTTAGGACTGTGCGGGTGATTAATTACTTCAACACTAAATCTGTACCGAACGGTATGGCCATTTTACGTTGCACTCTTTCGCCAGGAGTTAAGCACGCAAGATAACTTTGAAGGCTTTTTGCCGGTAGGATGGTCCGGTATACATATATTTACACATACCGGATCATCTTGATTTGTAGTTCCGTTGTGGCCCACGGTTCTACGCATAGAGGATGATCCGGTGTGGTATCCTAACCACGGCCAGATCGTCCGATGTGTGGAATCGGCTCCCCTTCCGAGGCGACGTTTCGCCTCACGCATAGAGGATGATCCGGTGTGGTATCCTAACCACGGCCGGATCGTCCGGTGTGTGGAATCGGCTCCCCTTCCGAGGCGACGTTTCGCCTCACGCATAGAGGATGATCCGGTGTGGTATCCTAACCACGGCCGGATCATCTGGTGTGTGGAATCGGCTCCCGTTCCGAGGCGACCTTTTGCCTCCCGGTGGTTATATTTCCTTATTTCTGCCGGCGGTTCACAAATTCTCCCGTTCTCTCCCTCCCCACAGCCAACAATGTCATCATCCTTGTCCTCATCCTCCACGGGAATCTCGGCGGAGACTGAGCACGCCACTAAGCGGGCTCGACTCCGATCGACGTCGTATTCGTCTGCGTCCGTCAACTGGGAGCACCCGAGGAGGAGGAACTTCCGCTACCGCGGGTGGAGGAGGCCATCCGCGGAGGCAGCGGTAGCGACGGCGGCGGCGGCAGTGGCGGCGACGGAAGAATGAGGGCAGAAGCGGCGGCGGCGGTAGCGGCAATGAGCAGCGGCGGCGGCGGCGGCGGTAGCAGCGGCAGCGGCAGCAGCGACGAGGAGGAGGAGGAGGAAGGGTTGATGTGGGTGGGGAGCGATGACGACGGCGTTAGCGACGAGGACGCCGGTGACTACGACCCCATCCTCTACCACTGGAACACCTCCTCCTCCTCTGGCTCCTCCACTGCCAACATCTTGTTATCGTCGGACGAAGACGACGATGACGATGATGATTTTTGGATGTAGATAGAGTAGTTTAGCTAGGTATCTAGTTGGCGCATAATTCCGATGTACTACTGGCGCCCCTTTTGGATGTATCGAACAATGATTGAACATTTACATTTTGTGTGTTAGAATCTGTAATCTATTTGTTTTGAAAATGTTAATGTTATCTGCATTGCATTGTTCCCATGGACCGGATCAGTAATGCTTTTCGCATTGTGTGTTAGAATCAATAATGCTTTTTGTGTGTTAGAATCAGTAATGTTATCTGCATTGCATTGTGTGTTAGAATCAGTAATGGTTTTTGCCGGAACAATGGTCCGGTGTACACATATTTACAAGAACCGGATCATCCTGTCTGTACAATCCGAGGGTATCGGGCAAGCAAGATACTTCGAAGGCTTTTGGTCAAATGGATTATCTGGTGTACAAATATTTACACAGACTGAATAATCGTTTGGAGATGCCCGCCTAGTCTCTACTGACGTCGCCTGAAGAAATCGTTTGGACCGCCTGTGGAAATCTTGTGCACCGCCTGTGCAAATCCCTAACTCCTAAAATCAATAGGCGGGAGATCGAGTGCTCCCCCGGTCCAAAGCCAAATTTCCCACGTCGACGCCTCCACGCCTCCTCCCTCGGTGACATCCCCTCGGGCTCGCGCCTCCGACAACCGTTCCGCCGCACTCGGTGACCTCTCTGCGGGCTCGCGCCTCCTACGACCGTTCTGCCGTGCCGTCGGTGGCCGCAGCCTGACCCTCGTCGACGCCGACGCCTCCACGTTGCCTCACTCGGTGACCTCTCCGCGGCCTCGCTCCTATGACGAACTTTTCGCCGGGCCGTCAACTGCCGAAGCCTCACCCTCATCGACGCGGACGCCTCACCGACGCCAAGCAAAGCCCAAGACTAAGGTAAAAAATCCCCTACCGACGCTGCCCCGCCACCTCACTCGGCCTATCAAGGCAAGTATTTTGGTTCAGACATTTGCTCATATAATCTCACTAAAGAGGTTTCTTTTTTCTTAATTGTTTCCTTCGAATCAACCATCGATATTTCTTATTTCCTTCGATGTAGAAAGCATTCCCCTCATCTGTAGAAATCGATTGTCAGCGATTGATTCGGATAGAATTTTAACCAAAGAGTTTGACGTGCTAATAAAACCGTAATGAATTCCCACTGTAAATATTAATAGGCTCAAATTGATGTCATTGCAATCTGTTTTGTAGTAAGATGGGAGATAAAGAATTGCTCGCCAAGAAGGCGCTTAAGAGGAGCTCGCTTGCGAGCTTCGTGGTAATACGTATTTGCAAGAGGAAGGCAATGCGGAAGGTAGCAAGACTTGGCCGAGAAGGATGATGCAGCCACGCTGGCCGAAAGAACACCGAGCCTATCGTTGTCCTTGGCGCGATGGTTCCTCGTCATCGCACAAGAGCCCAAGCCAGTTCCATGCCCACGACCGTAACGGCGACGTGGGGAAATCGACTCACCACGATCCCAATGAAGAGGTATTAAGAAGAGTGAGCTTGTTTTATTTGTAGCTTGGCGTGGACATAATTGCATTTCCTTATGTTTGCGTATTCCTCGTGTTTATTTCTATGAAGAGGCCAGAAAGGCGATCACGCTGACTAGCTGCAGTTCAAGAGGTAATTGAAGATACCTCTGGGCATGTTACCGTGGATTCCTCTGCTACAACAACCACGACCTCACATAAACGAAAACGGGGGGAACGAAGTAGGAACAAGTTATCGGAAGGCACTTGGTATATCACGGAGGTCGGTCCTTTAGGAGAGCCCCTAGCACCTCGTGAGGCACTATCCAAGTTCCGAAATAGCTGCGGTTGTCTTGTCAAGGACAATGTCTCCATCACGATTGATAACTGGACAAAGGTGGCCGACGCGACAAAGGCGCACCTTTGGACCGAAATTGCGAAAATCACAAGGTTCCCCAGTATGAGGCCATCGCTAAGAAGAATGCCTTGGACGTGATGGGGAAGAGCTTCCGGAACTGGAGGTATGAGCTGAACAAATACTTTGTGAAGACGGAGCGGACACCATTCCAGAAATATGAAAAAATCACCGCGGGTGAATGGGCGGAGTTTGTCCGGCAGAAGACCACAAGCGAAGCCGTAGCATTGACCATTGAGTGAGGTGTAGAGTGCCCTCGCGAAGAAGAACAAGTACCCCCATCACCTGGGCACAGGTGGGTATGCCCCTAAGATTGTTGAGTGGAGGAGTAAAGAAGAAGAGGAAGCCCGTGCTGGGATAGAGAACCCATTGATGAGCTGTAGCGAGCAAGGCAGAAATTGGGTCCTAACTCGCCAACCCAGCAGCAAGAAGGGTCGCAAAAGCACGGTGGACCCTGCGGTCCTGGAAGTTTCAGCCAAGCTGCAGAAGATCTCGCACGAGCAAGCGGAGGGATCTTTCGTGCCAGACAGGGAGAATGACGACCTAACGACGGCGTTGGGAACCAAGGAACACCCAGGTCGCACTCGTGGCGTCGGAAGTCGAGTGGGCTTCAAGCATGGGTTCCCGGAATATCAAGACCAATACAAGTCGCGTCAAAGATATAAGAGGACCATGGCTGATACAATAAGACAACCGCCCAACAAGAGTTTTGAAGGCGTGGGAAGAGAAGGAGGCGGAAGGGCGTTATAAGCGCGGTCGGATGACAACCCGAGCCCGCCCGCATCCGAGTAGCGTCGGTCCGTGCTAGTCCTAACGCCGATATCCCGTGGATGATATCACAGAGGCAACCATGTGCAAGCTCGTGCACATCCGGAGCAAGGGGCTTGGTCGTCGAGCTTGAGGAGGGCGTGGCATATCCGGACATCGTGATACACAACCAACTCGTCCGATTGGTCATGCAAAGGTGCAAGTGGACATCGTGCTTGTTCCGTGCCTTGGCTTGTGGAAGCTACCATTCAAGACTCGATGACGAGAGACCATCCAAGATGCAATTGGGTCATTTATTGTATGGCCCAAGGAAGATATTGCATTGATACAAGAGAGGTCGACACGCCAGCAAAGAAGTCAAGACGCCCTATCTCTTCCAAAATTGCCTACACCACAAACCGATCTTCTCTCGGGGCGCCTTCACTACAAGATCTTCTCCGACGACGCTTTTCACCACAAATACAAGATCTCCGTTGCGGTGCCTTCACCACAATACAGATTTGCCGCCTTGTGCACCGCATGCACCACCTCCGTTGCCCCAACCGTCACAACGCCTCATCTTGGCGATGTTGTTGGTTGCAAAGAAAACAAAGAAGTAGATTGCAATCAACTGAGTACCACCAAGTCAAAGAGGAGTGCCAACTCCACTCGGCATGCACTATGCCTTCACTAGAGACTTATGAGCATGGCAAGCCATTTCTCCCCATGGAGCAGATCAACGAAGGACTATGGGAGTTGAAGAGACTCCATGACTGGTATTTGAGGGCATCTCGTCTTGGGGTGAAGGGCATTCAAGCCGCTGTCCCTCCAGATGTCTACAAACACGAGGCTACGTCTGGATCGATTTTGGTGACTTGCAACAGATGTTCCGTTTTGGAAAACTCGACATCAACTTGATCAGCGTGTGGTGCCTGCAAGTTGGCCATTGACCTACCCCTACATTGTTATATCGGCTCTTGCAGTAGCAAGTGCCGATATAACAAATTATGAAAGCATATCATTATATTGCATTCTGATAGCATAATAAAGAAAACCCTAAATGTATAGCAGTTGAGTGCCAAGTTGAGTTCCTCTTTATAGTAATGGCTTGTTAGATCATTCAAAAATTGGCAGAATCCATATAATTTTCACTAAATCGTAAGTTGGCCGATTTTAGTGGTTTTTAACTTTTAAATAAAGTTAACTTCTGCCAAATCTGTCGAACAAGATGTATTTTGCCAAAATCTGATATTTGCCAAAATATCATGTTTCCCAGCATTCAGCATATAAATTGGCGCATTGACCATTGTCTTGTGTGCAGAATGCAATATACCGATACTAAAAAGATGGGAAAACGTGTCGGGTTCCTTGACCCCACACGGATTAGCCAGCCGAGCTTAAGAGCTGTACTCAATGAAAAGGAGTTGAAGGATAAGGGGATGACGAAAACAGAGATAGAAGAAAAGCGACAGTCCCTGGCCCGAGAACGCCAAGTAGATGTGGGGCTATACATATCAAAAGCAATGCTCAAGATGCAAGACAAGGATGTCATAATGGTTCCCTACAATTTTAAGTAATCTTCTCATTCGTCAATCGTTGCTAAAAGTTTAGTTTGCACCATGATTACTCGTGAAACTTAAATAAGTTTTCGTTGCAGCGATCACTTCATTTGTTTCATGCTGTACCCGAAGCAGAGCAGATATATGGTTCTTGACTCATCCAGAACCCCACCGGAATCTTACGATGAATTCACCCGCGTCTTAAATGCGTAAGAAATATATATACACAAACATACTGGGGAACTGTTATATCCCTTTGCCGCAGATTGCCTGGGCGTGAGATTTCCTAGAGCAATGTCGAGAAGAATAAGAAAAGTAGGGAAAAAAAGGCAGAAGATGAACTCGGAAGCAAAAGGGGATTTTCTTTCTTTTCAGCATTCGAATCTTCCATCCTTACAGCCAGGTTTTTATACCCCTCCCGACAAACTCTGACTCACACCTTTTACCGCCATAACAGAAAATTCACCCACGCCAACACACGCCACAGAACTCGCTCTTTACATGACAGCTACAGTAAATACGACAATTAACCACTCTGGCCGTCAGATTATCCTCAGCGCCTTTCGAAGTCTGATCTTCACCGCTCGTTATAGCTTCCCCCCTAGAGAACTTGCTTGTCCCCAAGCAAGGGCCGAAGGAAAACGCTGCCGAAGAACACTCAAATTCTCCCAGGTCGTTGCATCCGCCAGCATGCCCGTCCATCGGACAAGTCCCTACGTGACGGCTGTGTTGCCCTATTTCACCAAACGCCTCTCCAAAATTTGTTCAGGTTCTGTGGAGCGAGCATCCAAGTCGATCAATGGGAGTAAAGAACTAAAGACAGGAGAATAGTCTGGAATAAAAGGCTTCAGCTGAGACACATGAAAAACAGGATGAATATTACTCTCGGCCGGTAATGCCAACTTATAAGCCACTTGTCCGATCTTCTCCAGTATGGTATAAGGTCCATAATACTTGAAGGCCAATTTGGGTACTGGGCGGCGAACCATGTACTTCTGAACATATGGCTGAAGATTCAGTAGAACTTTATCCCCCACCAGAAACTGTCGCTCCTTCGGTTTTAATGACAAATTCTTGCCTTTGCAAATAGGAGCGCCATCGCTCAACAGCTAACATTAAGGCCAAGAACTCCTTTTCATAGATTGAGAGTCCCTGATGAACGGGGCTTAAAGCTTTGCTGAAAAATGCGACTGGCTGACTGTGCTGCATTAAGACTGCTCTGATACCAACTGCTTTATCCCTTGCCGCAGATTGCCTGGGCGTGAGATTTCCCAGAGCAATGTCGAGAAGAACAAGAAAAGTAGGGGGAAAAAAGGCAGAAGATGAACTCGGAAGCAAAAGGGGATTTTCTTTCTTTTCAGCGATTCGAATCTTCCATCCTTACAACCAGGTTTTTATACCCCTCCCGACAAACTCTGACTCACACCTTTCACCGCCATAATAGAAAATTCACCCGCGCAACAGACGCCACAGAACTCGCTCTTTACATGACAGCTACAGTAAATACGACAATTAACCACTCTGCTCGCCCGCCGTCAAATTATCCTCAGCGCCTTTCGAAGTCTGATCTTCACCGCTCGTTACAGGAACCCCACGGCATGGCCTAATCGAACATGGAGTCCACCATGGCTATGGGGTAGAGTTCGAACCGAACTCAGGAAGACGATGAACAAGCTACATCCACGTGTCACTACGAACGGTCACGATTTCATCGGTTGTCTGTATCTTAACCGCACACGCGTAAACTTCCAACGGCCAGGATTTGGTGGAGTCCTGAACCGATACTCTTTGATCATGACCGCTTGATCCAAATCCGACAGTAACCAAAGAGGTGAAGCGATGAGGTCAATGTGGGCGATGTGCCGAAGCAATGTGCTGATTATTTGGGCAGGAGTTCCTGGATTATTTGGGCAAACCAGAGAAGCAGAAACAAAAGTCAAACGAGAAATGGAGAAAAGCTTCGGGGGAGTTTGTCAAAATAATTATTGATGGGGCATTCCATGAGAAAACACGAACTGGTGGCTGGGGCTTTGTGATCAGAAACCCCAACGGAGATGTTCTGATTCGTGAAGCTAAATTTTGCTGACGTGTCAGTTCTTAGAGTTCAAAATCCTTCATTGCTATCGTTCTTGTAATACCATAGACCATGAATTGGCTAGTTTTTGGTTCTCAGTTGGAACCGGCCGGGGTGTCATGCTGTGGTCTGACTCGGTTCCTTCTCGTGTAACTGATCTAGTGGCCACCGATTGCGCTTTGCCCACCTGTTGCTACGGATCGCTAATATGTTCGGCCAGTCATCTGATATATGGAGGAGAATCCGACCAAGTTTCTGAAATAGCAGCATACCAGATGTAAAACTTGAAACCATCAGTCAATCTTCAGGATGGCAGGGCCCTTGCAGGAAACCTGTCCTGCTAAAATTGCTCTATAACTCTCTTCCATAACATGTATAAAATACACAGGTATGTGGAGATCATTCTGAGATCACTTTGACAGCAATCTGACGCAGTAAGAACCAATGGGGGTATAAAATGCCTTCAATGCGCAATGAAAATATGACATTAATGTTTGGCATGCATATCCTCGGAAGAAATCGGGAAATATGATGGGGGTGATAGGGTGTCATCCAGTTGAACAAATTTTGGACTGGAGTATATTTCCAACTCTCCAGTTACACACTCTGCGACAAACAATTTTTCGATAGAAAGCATAAGAGCATTGCACTATCTAAAAATTGTCCAGCTCTGAAGCATGCGCTCTAAAAACATCTACTAGTATACCTGCAATTATGCAGAGCAGATACAAAAGCCAGAGGTAACAAGAGGCGATCTAGTTAACAACTGAAATCTAAAATAAGAAATCAATCGAATACTACGCTAACTAAACTAAAGAGCACATTGAAAGAACAGGAAATCAATCTATTTGTTATGTCAAAAGGGCTTCAAGGTACCAGCTTGGTTCATGGATTGATGTTGCATTCTCAAGAGGAAACGCTGGTCATAATCAAGATACTTTGACCAGTAGTTTCGAACTTGGGCAGGCCAATCTCGAGCCAAGGCTTCATGTTGCCATTGTAATGTATGACCGCAGAACGGTCAATGTCTCTGCTGCTTACATGCGGATTGTAACCAAGGCCAAGAACATGCCACGATCGATTGAGGGGGAATGTATTATTCCAGAATGTGATCAAACCTGGAGGTAGAGTGCCAAGCTTCCATAGCGATCTATCTTGATTCTGCAATCAGAAGTTGATATATGTCAATGAAGAAACACCACCAAGTACGTGTGACCAAAGTGAATATCAAAGAAGATAAACTGGGGATAGCATTAAATGCATCCAAGTTGACAAATATGAAATAAGGATTCTATATTTCTATCATCTTTTCCACATAAGTAATTTCTACATAAATTTTGATCCTTCCAGTAGCTGCATTTTCATATAATAATAGTGTTGAGACAATTCTCTAGTCTT
This sequence comes from Guadua angustifolia, assembly GCA_036346375.1. NCBI lineage: Eukaryota > Viridiplantae > Streptophyta > Magnoliopsida > Poales > Poaceae > Guadua > Guadua angustifolia. The sequence goes on from CM070502.1 coordinate 19,685,359, forward strand.
GATGCCCGGGTAATGTAAGCTGAAAACTAAATATGTTAATTACATAAAAATCTGCAACATTACTGATATGTCCAGTGCATCCTTTCTACATACAGCTGCATTACAGACATTGCCACGAACCTTAGTTGATAACGAGTAAACACCACCAGGAGGAAGGGCGGGCGGCGGCAGCTTGGTGGGATGAGAGATTAGACTTATAGATGAGGGTGAAGAAGCTTGAGAAAGAGACTATAGATTAATTCATCTTCATTGCTTAATGTTCCAAGAGGCTGCCCCAACCTATTATAGGAGCCTGTCCTAACAAATCAGCTAACCAACTAATGATAAGATCCTCATAAACTAATCTTACCTCAATAATCCTAACTAATCTAATCCTGCCCTTGCGGTTGCTACAGCATATGGCACACAGACAACACACTATTCCTTGCATGTAAGTTGTAACAGAAGTTTAACTTGATTTCAAAAGTTACATGCACAAACATCTCTATAAGAAATTCGTCATGTAAGGAAGTAGAGTGTGCGTGAATCTTACAAGGTTCTGCCAGGAGTGATAGATTTGGGTTATGTTTTGCCGCCTCCATTCGCCAGATCAAACACGTTCATTCCAAAAGCCCAACCACAACTATGGGGGTCAAAATTCTTCGCAATAACAGGATTTGAGAAATTCAGGTATCGATCAAAACGATGGAAGCTCTCTCCACAAGTCTCTACAGCACCATTTATCTTCCCCTTCATATCAATTGACCAGAGGCCAGTTAAGTCCTTCTTTACTACTACATCATCATCAAGAAAGACTATCTTGTCAAGCTTTGGATAAATCTCAGGTAGGTAAAATCGCAAATGATTAAGGATTGAAAGATATTTTGGGTTTCTGTACTTCAAGTTTGAATCTGAGTTTGCACGATGTGTCCTGAAGTAATAGTCAATCATGGACTGAGATCCAAGTTGTTTCAGCACCGGACTGTAGCTGTCATTTAGCCATGTGAACTCCTCAATATTTTGTACCTCAATTGTTGCTTTTCCAGGAGGGTTAGAGAGGAACCACATTCTCATTGGAGCGTAATTTAGTCTGTCAGTTACTATGTGGAAGACATGACTTGAAGGATGCTGCAGACAAATAAGTTCTATTCAGTGGGATGAATGCTATCTATCAGACTAACTTGAATTGGGACTTAGAAGTATTGAAGATACATTACCTTGGCATTTAACACTGTCGAATTAACAACAACAGCTGTTGCCAATATATTATCTGAGAACAAGGCATAGTGATACAGTTTGGGGTCATCAATATTTTCCTGGTTTAGGAATTGCCGCTGACCAGGATCCAATGAAAAATATTCATTAGCTAGCCTCAAGGGGAGGCAGTGAAGACCTTTGGGAAGAGTTTTGGTTGCAAGTTGTGTTAGAAAAGCAGTTTGCTTCTTGTGTGCATGCAGCTGCTCCTCTGCTGAGTGAAGCATAGCTCGAAGTTTTTTGACAACAACAGAACAATCATCCTGATTCTGTTTGCCCTTGATCAGTATCTGCTCAAGTGCTTTCACCTTGTCATTGGCACTGCATAACAAGATAGATAAAAGATTAAATGCATGAGGCTGCAATCCTGCACACAATAACATCCTATAATTTTAAAATTCATCAAAAGAAGTTGGGAGATCCTTACTTCTTTGGTAGATCAGAGTCCTTGGATGCATCACCAAGCACCTTTTGAACTTCCCGTATCCGCTGTCGCAAGTCTCTGAGGTACTGGGTATTTGCTCGAATGGCACCAAGACCAAGGTAGACCTTTGCCTTGATTAACTGATCCTTGATATTCCGGACTCTGGTATCAGGCAAAGCCGTGTTTTTACTCTTACCATCTGTGTTTTCTTCTTGAGTGTTTTCCACAAGAACCTTAGCAGATGTCTGTTTATGTACAGTCTCCAATGAACTTCCCTATAAATAGAAGGTCATGTAATACAAGATGAAGACCAGAGAGCAAGGAATCATGATCGCAACTTATCGCATTGAAAATTAAAAAAAAAACCATAAAAACTATTATGCTAACTTTCATCATAATAAGATGGAAGCACACAAATTCTGCGTAACTGGTACGGTGGCATATGGATGAACATTTGATAATATTAATGTATAAAAAAGAAGACATATTGAATAAAGGTGGGGAATTCTCTAGTCGCCTTATGCAGCAAACTGTGATAATGTGTGATCAACACGCCTGTTTGGTTCATTTCATGAGAAATTATGCCTTGCCTAGGTTGTGTTGTGCCTAATAAAAATTGAGATAGGATGACATCTTCAAATTTCGACTCAAAATGGACTTTACATGAGGTGTGAAAGTTCTAAGATTTAGGCATGCCTTGTAAAGCTAATACAACAACCCAAACATAAGAAATGATTAGACAAATTTGAGAACGTCTCATGGTGGCAAGCATAGCCAAAACAAGTTAGAAATTTTAACACAACCGACTCTGATACCATTGTTAGAACTCTTAATGGGGTTTGATACTAGTTGTTGGGGATTGTGGCTAAAACAAATGGGAAGCATTCAGAACAGAGATAACAACACTAAAAACTAAGGGGTATTGCTATCTCTGTTCCATTACTCCCCATTGTTATAGTCACAATACCCAACAATTGATATTAAAGCCAGTTGTGTTACAGTTCAAACAACTGGTATTAGAGCCAGCTGAGTTAAAAGTTCCAACAAGTGGTATTAGAGCCAGCTGAGTTAAAAGTTCCAACAAGTGGTATCAGAGCTGGTTTAAACAAGTGGTATTAAAGCCAATTGAGTTAGAGTTGTGACAACTGGTATCAGAGCCAGTTGAGTTTGAAGTTTCAACAATTGGTATCAAAGTTAGTTATAGTTCTATGAAAATAGACCCCATGAACAAAAATTTGTATGATACAATTAAGCTTCTTTGTATAGATCTATGTTGGTTATTTTTATTGATGTTGATGATTAAGCAAAAAAAGATTGGTTTCCTGTAACTGCATGATAACATTTCACCAAAATAAACAACACGTATTCATCATACTAAATATTTGCAGCTGAAGTATTTAGACCTAGTATAACAAGAACAATAAAGATAGCTCAAGCTTTTAGTGGTCAGTGTTCTTTGCAATATGAGGAACATTACATGATATCTAAGAGTTAGGTATAATAAGTGCAGAAGGACATACCTACCCACCAAATTTAAAGTTTGGTCGAAACTAATAATGCAATCGCCAAATGGCAGCTTGCAAGCTAAATGACAAATGGAGGTCCAAAAATCCCACATAGATAAGTCCACAGGTCACAACTTAACTAAATTTGGTAAGATGCACACAAAGTTTGTGAAGTGTTAACCTCAGAAGAAGATTGCTGCTGCGATCCAGTGGCTTTCTCCTGCTGATCCAATGAGCCCCTCGCCGAGCCGACATCTTGTCCCTCCAGACTTATCACATGCTCGATCAAGCCCTCTTCGCTCGATCCGGCACCATCAGCAGCCGTGACCTCAGAAAGCACCCGGCTCTTGTGCTCCCCTTCTTTCCTCAATGGCAATTCTACAAATAATTTGTGTGCAAACGATCTAAGAACACAAGCGCCTAACAATTCCTTTCACACACCGATTCTGCGGACATACGAAGACAAGATGCAAACAGAACCAAGAAAAGAAATCCACACACCTTGGTTCTCTGATTCAATTGATTCGTTTGATAATTCGCGCGGCTCCTCCGAGAAGACGACGCCTACAGGTTCTTTCAAAGAAGTCACAGTTTCCTGCATCCAAAAGAGAAGGAAATCCATAATTACTAATCACACAGACCAAGAGAAAAAAGATACAAAAAAGGAGTAAAATTTACCAGAGGAAGCGCATTTAGCTTGCTACCCTTGACGCCACGGCCCTACCACAACATTTCACCCAAAAAAATAAACCATTAAAATCCAAGAAAATACCCCCAAGAATTCCAAATCCCGCGAGTAACACCCAAAAACACTAACCTGATTCGCGATTTCGTTAGGCAAATCCCTCCTTTCTGCAAGAAATCAGACGGAAAGACCGTAAGAACCGCAATGCCAAGAAACCACCCAAGAAAGCCTCAAATCTCGATCAAATTACGCCGGGGAAGAGAGCTTACGGATGGTGTTGAGCGCGACAGAGAGGCGATGTGTGTAGAGCACGAGTGGGGAGAGCACAGTGAAGGCGAGGAGGAACAGGAGCACGGAGCGCCGCCTCCTCACCATCTGGGAGTTCGGTTTTTCTGTCGTGTTTGGCTTTTGCGCTTCTCCTCTCCTCGCTGCAAACATTCATGGCCAGGTTTAGCACCGGTGAGATTTTCGGTTTTGGCCTCTCTATTAGTTTTGCCAATCTCCTGAATTGAAATAACCTGATGTACAAAGCCCACTACTTGTACAATAGTATAGACTCGAGGATTACTATTGAATTCTTAAGTCAGTGATTAGTAATTACCAAACCTCCCTCTTTTCATTTCGTGTCCTCTCCACCTCCACTTTTATTATTCACCGTAATTTTGTACATTTTTTCTTTTTTACTTACACTTCTATGCTAGCCTAAAAAGTGAAATGAACGACTCTAAATTGTTCAGTTGTCAAAGTACAGAGACTAAGGCCATGTTTGGATGGACTAGAGCTAATTGTTAGCTGGCTAATGGCTAGAGCTAATTGTTAGCCAGCTAATAATTAGTCCATCTAAAATTAGCCCAGGGCTGTTTGGATACATGACTAATGGTTGGGCTAATTTCTTTGAAAAGTCATGTCTGCCTCTCATAATATGTCTGCCCCTCATAATGGCGAGAGTATTTCAGACTTTTCCCAGCGTATTACATGCTTTTAGTCCAAATTAGCTCCCACCCACCAACTAATGGACTAATTGTTAGTTGAGAGGTTGGCTAAAAATTAGCCCACCTATTAGTCTTCCTGTTTGGATAGACTAGGACTAATTTTTAGCCAGCTAACAATTAGTCCAGGGATCCAAACATGACCTAATTCTTACCGAAAGATTAAGAAATGCACAAACTTTGTGGAAAAACCCTTCTCTTTTTTTATTTTCTTTAAAAATGAGACTTTTCTAGGATTTCTTGCAAAGAGTAAAGTAGTATAATTTCGCAATTTCAATTCAAAAGAAGAAAAACAAATACATAAATGAATAAATAAACAGATATTCTCACCGACAAAAATTCCAACATACCCCTACCTAGATCTACTCTGCAATAAAAACTAATAGAGAGGCCAAAACCGAAAATCTCACCGGTGCTAAACCTGGCCATGAATGTTTGCAGCGAGGAGAGGAGAAGCATAAAAAGCCAAACACGACGTAAAAACCGAACTCCCGGATGGTGAGGAGGCGGCGCTCCGTGCTCCTGTTCCTCCTCGCCTTCACTGTGCTCTCCCCACTCGTGCTCTACACACATCGCCTCTCTGTCGCGCTCAACACCATCCGTAAGCTCTCTTCCCCGGCGTAATTTGATCGAGATTTGAGGCTTTCTTGGGTGGTTTCTTGGCATTGCGGTTCTTACGGTCTTTCCGTCTGATTTCTTGCAGAAAGGAGGGATTTGCCTAACGAAATCGCGAATCAGGTTAGTGTTTTTGGGTGTTACTCGAGGGATTTGGAATTCTTGGGGTATTTTCTTGGATTTTAATGGTTTATTTTTTTGGGTGAAATGTTGTGGTAGGGCCGTGGCGTCAAGGGTAGCAAGCTAAATGCGCTTCCTCTCGTAAATTTTACTCCTTTTTTGTATCTTTTTTCTCTTGGTCTGTGTGATTAGTAATTATGGATTTCCTTCTCTTTTGGATGCAGAAGCGTGACTTCTTTGAAAGAACTCAGAGGCGTTGTCTTCTCGGAGGAGCGCATGAATTATCAAACGAATCAATTGAATCAGAGAACCAAGGTGTGTGGATTTCTTTTCTTGGTTCTGTTTGCATCTTGTCTTCGTATGTCCGCAGAATCGGTGTGTGAAAGGAATTGTTAGGCGCTTGTGTTCTTAGATCGTTTGCACACAAATTATTTGTAGAATTGCCATTGAGGAAAGAAGGGGAGCACAAGAGCCGGGTGCTTTCTGAGGTCACGGCTGCTGATGGTGCCGGATCGAGCGAAGAGGGCTTGATCGAGCATGTGATAAGTCCGAGGGACAAGATGTCGGCTCGGCGAGGGCTCATTGGATCGGCAGGAGAAAGCCACTGGATCGCAGCAGCAATCTTCTTCGAGGTTAACACTTCACAAACTTTGTGTGCATCTTACCAAATTTAGTTAAGTTGTGACCTGTGGACTTATCTATGTGGGATTTTTGAACCTCCATTTGTCATTTAGCTTGCAAGCTGCCATTTGGCGATTGCATTATTAGTTTCGACCAAACTTTAAATTTGGTGGGTAGGTATGTCCTTCTGCTCTTATTAAACCTCACTCTTAGATATCATGTAATGTTCCTCATATTGCAAAGAACACTGACCACTAAAAGCTTGAGCTATCTTTATTGTTCTTGTTATACTAGGTCTAAATACTTCAGCTGCAAATATTTAGTATGATGAATACGTGTTGTTTATTTTGGTGAAATGTTATCATGCAGTTACAGGAAACCAATCTTTTTTTGCTTAATCATCAACATCAATAAAAATAACCAACATAGATCTATACAAAGAAGCTTAATTGTATCATACAAATTTTTGTTCATGGGGTCCATTTTCATAGAACTATAACTAACTTTCTATCGCATCTGCTAAAATTGTAGCGTCATGAGCTGTCCCCTCCCAACCAGCCAACACATAGGTAAATCGAAGCTCAAAATCTACGGCTGCCATCACATTTTGAGTAGGAAATGATTTCCTACCACGAAATGCTGCTTCCATAGATTTACTAACAGAAGCTCTTATATGTGTACTATCAATGGCTCCAATACAATCCTATTTGGTCAAATAAATTGGCAAAAAATTAGTAACCATGAAATTTTAGCCACACAAAAAAAATAACTAGCATACCTGTTAGCTATCATACCTTAAAATATGGATCCCATCTTGGGTTTCCTGCAATTTTGGTTGGTGTTTCCAATGAAGGTGGCCTAATAAGATCATTTCGTAACTTGCCTACAGCATGGAGGACATGCCCAAAATATCTGCTAACTGTTTCACCTGATCTACTGAAGTTGGTACCAACTATCCTATTCCTTAAATTGTGTCCAACTGTGTTCAAGAACATAGCAACTTGCTCCTCAACACATACATGTATAGTGTCACGAAGCAAAGAGCGTTCTCTCAATAATTGACACAGCCTAAAGAAAGGAGCTCTTTGAAGTCTTATCGTTGCAATACAAGTTGTATCATTCTTCCAAATTTTATTATTCAGATAATCAATTCTATTCTTGTCACTTTGCTCGATTGGGCCATACGTAATGCGTCGTCTCTTATTACGTATCCTACACCGTACATACAACATCATCGTGCAAGCAGCCACATACGCAGCAGCAGCACTAATCAACATCTTCTTCTATCTAAGCTTCCTCTTGTCCAACTAAAATTAAAGTAATAATCACCACAACATCAGCCACATATGCATAGTTAACTGAAAGATATAGAGAAGCTAGCAGACCAAAAGAACTAGAGGGCAAAGTATAGTTAACTGAAATTGGTTCTTGATATGACAAAAGGGCTCCATTGATGCATAGCTAGCGGCAAACCAGTAGTGTGTAGACACACATGCTATTGTCAAGGAACAAAGAGAAGTGCACGCATATATGCAAAATGCAAAACCACTGACATTCTAGACTGGCGCTTTTTTCAGTGAGTACACGCATATAATTTGAAAGAGCGGAGTTCTGTGAGACAAAATCAAGAGAAAGACCTTCAGTAGAACATTTTTTATATCAATCTTGAATTGAAATTGCTTCATAGATACAGTCAGTTTTGGATTTTCATTGAGACTGATTTTAGATTGTGATAACCCCCTGGTATGGAATATCAGGTTATGTATAGCTCGATATTCTTCTGATTTTTCCCCCTTTGTTTCTACCCTAGCTTCACATTGCCTTCGCTATGGACCATTTATGAGGTGCCCACCACCTTCGTCTGTCCCCTCTAAAGAGAAAAATAACAATCGCCCCTAGATACCCTGGCACAATGGGACAGCTGCTTCACACAAGGGGGCAAGATACGTTTGAAGGCTGCCATGCATGCAAGCCTGTTAAGGGCACAAATCCTTAGTTTTTTCAGCTCAGAAGTTGCAAGAACAGGAGCAGCGATGAGTTAGTACCAAAGAAGAAAAAATAATGCTAAATCATAATAACAGCAGGTCTTTTTCTTCAACTAAACGAATATTTCATGAAACGTTTGGAGCAAAATCTGGTAATAAAAACATCAGAACTGGTCAAATTTGCGGTAACTTTGGTCCAAAAAGCCAAAATCTTGAAGAAATTTCATGAAAGACAACCTTACAAGCAATACTTGGATCCACTGCCATAGAACACTTTTAGTTTCTATTTCTTTAAAATAAACTTGATCTGTATCCTTTTTCTAGCACAAGGATAACAACTGCTCCCCCAAAGATCCGGGGAACTAATATTTTGAAAAAGTCATGTCAAACTGGATCTAGAACTAATACTTACAAAAGTAAATCAGCGAACAATATGTCATGGCATGGGCAATTGAACAATTTCTAGGTTTAAGCTCAGAAGACTTGATAGATGGAATGCTAAAGATCCTACAGCTGCTCCTGTCCTCCATGAGAATGCCATTTTCCTATACTAGCAAGATTTTTATCATCAACCCAATGCTTAAACCAGATCACACAATTTACATTACACAAGGAAAAACAAGGCACCATTAATTAGTTGCATCCATCAATCGATTAATCACACCATTATCCAAACCCTAGTTTGTCCGGACCGCACCGAAATCAAATCACAAAACAGAGAAGATAGAGCAAGCGACCATAGAAGTTGTACTGGTAGCAACCAAAGCAGATAGGTAAGAAATCAGATGAGATTACGAAATCAAATCAAATCACGGAAGAGTAATTACCAAGTCTGGGTTGGGGATTCGATCCTTTCGGCACCTTGGGAGCTGAAGCAGGAGGGGATCCAACCTCGCCGGTGTGCAGCGGCAGCAGAGGATGCGGTTGAGGGCGGTGCCGGTGTGCAGATCTCCTAGGTCACCGACGCAAATGGTCAGATCTGAGCGGAGAAGAGGAGAGGTAAGGGAGAAGAAGAGGCGGCACCTGAGAGAAGGAGAGGTACGGCGCCGGCGTGAGATCACCGGAGTGGGAGACGAAGCGGATCTGGCGTGGCGACGCAGTCGGAGAAGGCGCGATGGCGAAGAGCGGGTTGACGATGAGAGACGGACCGACGGCGAAGCGGAGAGATGGCGAAGCGGAGACGACGGTGAAGAAGTGGAGACGACGGCGATTGGAGCGAGTGGGGCGAATGAGGCCTCGGGTGCGAGTGGGCGAGGAGCCCCCAGCCGCGTGCGAGCGAGCGGGCGAGGCGTGCGAGGGGGAATTTGTCTGGATGACACCCAATTCGACGACAATTCACGTATTGACACCCTAATTCGCTCGGTTCCGGAAATTGACACGAATGACGAATTTTTTTGCCTCACCGACACTCTCGGTATTTTCCCGGCTGTACAAGATTTTCGAAACTATTTTCCGTATGTCTATGCCCGTATTAGCGCTGTTCTCTCCCGTTCTATCCCCTTGTTAACGGCCGTTTGAAGCCCCGTCTCCTCGCTCATTCACGCCCTGGGAACGCCCCGACGCTCTCTCCTCGCTCGGCGGCTAGGGTTGGGGGGCCGTCGCCGCCGCCGGTCCGCCCTCCGTTGCTCGGCACCGCCCCCGCTCGGCACCTCCTCCCTGGCGTCCGCTCTCCTCGCTCGGCAAGACACCTCCGCATGCAACCGCTTCCAAGACGGCTCCTCCCATGGCATACTGGTTAGGCCTCCTCCCGATCCGCTGTGGGTTTGGTAAGATCGGTAATATTTTCACTGAGTTAATTGATCTCAAGATACTAGTAGTCTGGTTGCTGTTAAGTTGTATGGAGTTTTTGGCTTTAGCTTCTGATATTTGGCAATGATGTTAGGGTGTTTTGGTTCGGCGATTTGAACTGTGACTGGTAGGTCTTTAATGTCTTTGGTGCTGGATGTAAACACTTGTGGACACATTGTGAAAATGAAACTTTATATTTCAGAGATGAGATGTGCTTACAAAGTTTACTGAAAATGAAACTTACTGAAAATGATCATGATCGATTACTAAAGCTTCATGAAAATGTGCTTAGCAGTTTCATTTATTTAGTCATCATGATCGATTACTAAAGCTTACTCAAAATGAAACTTACGAACACATGCTTCTTGAAAATGTACTTAGCAGTTTCATGAAAATGAATGTGTTTAGCAACCAAAAAGATACTTGTTTTGTTTAACAATGTTCTGCTATAAGATGAAGCATAGATGGAATTGGTAAGATTATATATTAGGAAAACAACTTTGTTTGTCCATGCAATTTCTCACTTTATTATTCTAATGTCCGCCTAAGTTGTTTTTGATCGAATTGGTAAGATTGGCGCTTTAAGTTAGTCATTAGGAAAACAATTTTTGTTTGTCCATGCAATTGCTAAGATTGGTAATAATTTGACGCTGAAGTTCGATTGTTCTTCATTATGCACCCCTCGGTGAGAATGTCACATGCAAGCTCAACGCCTAGTTCCGGCGTGCCGATGTCTGTGCAAGCAATGGTTGCCGTCAGTACAGCGCCGCCCAGTACAACTTCGAGCGAGTAATTGAGCTCATTATAAGACATCGTCCAACCGAAAGCGGTTCTTCAAGTGCCCGCTAAATCGGTGAGTCGGCAAAGGTAATTTTTTCATGTGGCAAGAGCAGTACGAAGAATTGGTAGGTGAATGGCGTGAAGGAGGTTCAAGCGCATATCTGTCATCTGTGAAGGAGGTGCTCCATGGTGTGAAGGCTGACATTGTTGCGGAATTGAAATATAAGTTAGCGCAATTGTTGTTGCTTGTCAGTCTGAATGTATGCCTTGTAGTTCTAGTAGTGTTGTCATGCTTGTGAAGTAGGAGATGTGTATGTATTTATCCAGTTTGAATGAATGTCCACTTTGGAAGAAATGTGTGTATTTATCCGGTTTGAATGAATGTCCGCTTTGTCTCATCGTTGTCGCTATTGAGGTCGTGTTTGAATGAATACCAATCTGTTGTGAACTACTTAATGATATGATGCATGGAACCAAGATAGTGATATGGTTGTCAACTACTTACCGATCGCAAGTGCATGGAACCAATTTCGTGTTGCGTATAAGCGGAGAGGAAGGAAAACATGAGGCTTGTATCGATCGCTTTGCCTTTGCTTATCTGTTATACGTGTTGGAGAAGCAAGGAAACGAATCGTCGCTTATCTGTTATATCAGATTCATCGCTTTGCGGTTTGCTGACGATAAGGAAAACATGAGGCTTCGGGGAGCAAGGAGAGCAAGGAAAACATGAGGCTTCTTGTTATCGCGAAGATGTACAAATCTTGATCAAGATGTACAAACCGGTTAAATTCACCCATATATTTCAATCAACTAGAATGTAGTAACTTTGTTGTCACAAAGATATGAAACAATACCAGAGGATGCTTATATTTCGAGATAAGTGAATATGAAACAACACCAAAGATATGAAACTTTGTTATTCACCCATATATTTCAATCAACTAAAACCGGTTTAAATTCACCCATATATTTCAGACAAGTGAATATGAAACAATACCAGAGGATGCTTATCAAGAGCCGACCAAGTAACTTTGTTGTCACAAAGAAAGAGCTAAAACGGCACATCTGAAACAATACCAAATGAGTAGACATCAAATTGAAACACAGCGGTTCCTTTACAGATCGAGGCACATATCGACATGAAACACAGCTAGTTCCATTACAGATCGAGGCACATATCGCATGAAACACAGCTAGTTCCATTACAGATCGAGGCACATCCAAAATATTGCGCGTGCATCAATCTACTCATATCCAAAATACTTCTACCATGTCAAGAGTAAGGCAAAACACGGAGAATCATATCACACGTTCTTCTTCTTTGGAGTTCTCTTCTTCGCTCATTGCGGCTTACCGAGATGGCGGAGACAATAATAATGAGCTCGTGTTTTCTCCAGATGCCATCATCATTGCCGCCTCCTATCGAAATGTAAAATATTAAATGTAGTGCAATGTTGATCAATTGTAGTGCATGAGACTAGCAAAATGTAAAATATTAAACCTAGCAAATAGACTAACCTTCGTGTCATAGGGCTTGCGTGGCTTGTAGTGCTTGTAGTGCATGAGACTTGTGGCCTCCCTTTCTTGGCCGTCCTCTTCCTTTTCTTTGTACCATTTAGCACACACTTGGCCGAGGTCCTGCATCTATGGCCCAACTCTCCACACCTCTTACATTTTACCTTCCACCTTCCTTTCCCTTCTCTAGGCATCCCTTGATCCTATTCTTCCTTTGCCTCCCGCCAGCTTCTTTTTGTGAGTGGTGGCAATATCTTGAATCCTAGAGGTACCTTGGGCCATGGGATTTGTCATCATGGGTGAATGACACTGCATATGCTAGCTTGAAGCATCTCACAAAGAAGTATTCATGAACATATTGGCTAATGTTGTGGTTTCTTCTGAAGTTATATAGGCCAACGATGAGGGCATGGTTTTCCGACACTTGCCATTCTCTGCAATCGCACTCCGAGTATCCAGATTCACCACATGCCTCAAAGACCTCCAAGTCATCTCCTATCTCACTCACTTCTGCGATCCGTTACCCCATCTCGTGACTCAAGCGTGTCAATGCCCCGTCTCATGCATTTAGATGCCGAATCACAGCAGAAGTACGCCACCTTCCAATCTCTCACCAATTTTCCTCCTCCTTGCAAACAATTGCATTGTATTCGCTCGATAGTGTCTCGCTAGATCGCAAGAACGGGAGGTCTTTTATATCCTTCACCCAATTATTCCATGACTCGCAAGATTATTTGTGATATAGTCACACTTGATTTGTTCACCATGCTTGCTTCTCATCCAACGAGTGAGTGATATTTTGCAACCATGTCTTAACTTCGGAGATGCCTCATAAATCTTGTCCATATAGTGTTGAAACTCTCTTCAAGATATGCTCTAGTCATAGGTACATATTTCCAAACACCGACCTCGAATCTCTTAACAAAGTTATCCATGAGGTGCTCAAGCACTCCTCGTGTTCTCATGCGATGGGTACACATTCTTCATCGCTATCTCTAAACCCTTACATGCATCGGAGCTTATTGCCAAGTGTGGAATGTAGATGCATTTCTTTAGTCGCTCAAGAAACCAAGTCCGCTTATCGTTGATTCAGAAAAAACCCAAATGCCACAGAAACATCCAGCCAGACCATCTATTCTCGTGGGCGAAGCTAGGTGGCCATTCCACCTACCATTTAGAGTCAGGTTGTCTATGCTCAAGTATGGTCGACACCGCTGATGAAACCATCTATACAAGGCTTGAAACAACAAAAGAATCTATGGAAATAAACTCGTTCTCCATCCGCCGCACATCGACCTCTACAACACTTCCTGGCTCCTCTTCTCTACCTCGATTTTAAATCTCACCAACATGTCAAAACTTTCCTCCCATTTGCCGAATATCTTGTCTATTGCCTTCGCCTACCCTTCCACATCGCCCAAGAGCTTAATTTGACATTATACTTCGCTCTATATTCTCTAGTAGTTCCTTTGTACCCATGTTAGATGTTGCTTAAGAAAAGGAGCCGCCTTCTCTCGCAACCCAATTGTACGAGGCCATGCTTGACTTAATTTCGCCTGCTGACGCACACAAGTGATGAAATTTATTTTAGTTACCGCAAAATCAACGCACACATTTATCAAGACGCTCTAATAGCAAAGGAATTGTATTAAAAAATTATGCATCACACACCCTCACAGATTTCCCATCTCGAGTGAGCCTTGCAACTAAAGCCCATGGACATCCCTCGAAGCTTTGCAAAAGCCCCTATAGCGAAGCAGTTGATGACTTCTCTCAGAGTCAGCTCAATTGGTTCATAATTGCATGCTGCCTTAATGCCATTCTGAACTCTTCCATGGTAGGATATAAGCTGCCAACTGCCATAGGTGGGTTCTCTTGATCATATTTCACAGCTTCCTCACCAGGAATTGCATCAGCCACATCCTCGTCAGATTCACTTCCATCACTTCCATCACTTCCATCACCGCTCTAACCCTCCATATCACTTCCATCATGGCACTGACCAAGACCAGACGGGATCCCAAAGACTGCACCCATCATCCCCACTGTTAGGGCAATCAGCACCAGCCCCATCATTCCCACTGTTAGGGCAATCAAGACCACCACATCATTCCTAATCGTTAGGGCAATCAAGACCAAAGACTCCCATTATTCCCTCTGTCATTTATGTCATCCTCGCACCCAACAATTCAATAGTTGGTCCTCACTAATCAATGGTCCCCATGCCCAAACACATCATCCAGATTTCCTTCGATTTAACTTATCCCAATCAAACCCTCTATCCTCTTCAACTCGACTACCAAAGAAGCGCTTGTAACATCACGCCATGTGAGTTACTAAAGCAACTACTATTAGCTTTGAATGGTGTTAGCATCGTCGTCAGAGGTCGAACCCGAGCCCTACCAAAAATGGCGAGAGCGCTCAAACATACCAAAAAAATCTACCATAGCGTTTTCTTGTTACTCATTTCAACTACCAAATCAAAACTAACACGGATCAAATACTATCTTAGACGCTATAATGTAGTTTATCTGCTAAACCGAAAAACTGAAGCTACGAAAAGTCTCGGTCAATACATCAGATTGCTGCTCTTCCAATGTTGTTCACACGGATCATGAAAACGATTAAACAGAAAAACAAGAATCGGAGTTAATCTTCCAATGTTGTTCACACTTACAAGCAGAGGGAGGTGAGAGGTCAAACAGAGGTCGAACCACCATCTCGCGCCGAAGTGCCGAACCTCGCGGTGTTTTCGATCCATGGTGGATCTGCAGCAGTGTCGGACGGAGGACCGGCGGGAGGACCGCCATGGCGCTTCAACCCTAGCGCCACTAATGTCGCACGACGAGGATCCTCCTCTTCGCCTCACTCTTCACGGGCCCCAACCCTAGCACCGCACCAATCCAATTTCACGCAAAAGCGGTGTTTTCACGGTAGTCACACTCAATGGCCAAGACCGTGGCAAGGGCAAAATCTGAGGGCAAAACGGTAAAAGCACCTCCTAAACAGTGCAAAAATAGTTTCGAAAATCTTGTACAGCCAGGAAAATACCGAGAGTGTCGGTGAGGCAAAGAAATTCGTCATTCGTGTCAATTTCCAGAACCGAGCGAATTGGGGTGTCAATACGTGAATTGTCGTCGAATTGGGTGTCATCCAGACAAATTTCCCGGCGTGCGAGAGGTGAACGAGACCGTCCTGTACCGATCGGTTCCACAAAATTTGCCGCATGGGAAGTGCATGTAATTTTGAGGAATATTCTAGGAATCAGATCACTCATCTCAGATCGAATCTGTTCCGCTCACCAACTAAGGCCCCGTTTGGCAACTTGAACCGGATGCTTCTCCTAGAATCAAATAAATCCAACCAAACGGAATAAGACTCGGAACGCTTCAAAGCTTAATCGCTTCGATTTTTACACGCCGTGGTCGAATCGGCTAGCAACCCGCTCCTCCGGATTCTGATTCTACCTGAAACGTTTCTACCAAGAATCCGGAACCGTTTCCGTTTCTACTAGAATCTGGAACCGTACCAAACAGGGCCTAAATACAGGAATGAAGTCAGATCTTGTACGGGATGATCCCGTTCACCCTGATACGGCCAACCAAACACATCCTAAATAGTCCAAACCTAAATTTGAATCGCACGTTTTTCACCTTCTCTGTGTTCTGGTCTATCAAGTTAGAATTGCTGGTGTGTGAAATCCAACAATGACCACCGTTGCAAGTTGGATACACCAATTTAGCTCTGTTTTGGGCGAGTTGGATTCCACCCTGTCTAGTGGTAAAAAGAAATGCAGTTGCCCTTTGTACCACTACTGATAGGTATGTATCGGTGGGTTTGTGCCAGACAGTATTGACTCGAGTGTATAACCGAGTTTCGGTAGGGGGTCTTCGCAGCTGCGTCACTCTCGACTCTCTTCTCGTGATAAGCAGGACAGAAAACTCAAGAATACACAAGGATTTACTCAGGTTCGGATCCCCAATGCGAGTAACAGCCCTACATCCTACTCAAGCTCGTGTTGCTCTAATATATCACTTGTTCTTAGTTCGTCCGATCTTTCGATCGTTCGAGCTTTGGATCTCTGTTGTGAACTGATCGACCGACCTCCTCACCCCATGCATACTAGCTCCCTTATATACTCCCGGGACTGGCTAGGGCAAGTGGAGAAAGTGGTTTTACATTAATTACATTGATTGTGTCTAGTCCTATCGCTACTGTCCTTCCGAGTCTCTTTGTCTGCGCCGTTGCTTGACACCACCTGTCTTCGGATTGCCCGAGGGGAGGGGTTCGGATGCTGCGTGATGAACGCCTGGTACACGCGTCTCCCTGGCTGCCCTGGGCGGTGCAGATGGAACAGGATTTGGTGGAGCTGGGTCAGTGGGAGGGACAGGTTATCATACCGTTAGGGAGCCACGCCTATTTAATGGCTCCCAGGCGCATTGTAACGGCTCTCTGCGCATTTAATGGCTCTCATGCGCATTTAATGACTATGATATGTCCTGATCCTAGCGAAAGCTTCGGGCGGAAGCCTCCCAGCCCTGTCTGCGTGGATGACTGACAATGGGCCCGCTTGCTCATCGGACGACCACTTGGCCTGGTCGCCCGACTACTCTCCGAGTGGCCACGTGTCCTGGTCGTCAGGGGCCGTGACCTGGTCACCCAAGGTCAGGACCTGGTCGCCCGACTGCTCGTCGGGCGGCCACACGTCCTGGTCGCCCGCCAAGCCTCTGTTCAGCAGATTGAGTCTCTTGTACAAGACCTTCTTCTTCTCATGTCTTGCGCACGCAGACGCAGTCCCACCTAACAGCAGTGGAGAGAGTACCCGGTGTAGAATACATTGACAGTAGCCCCCGGAACCACCCTGGAGCGCGCCTTAGAAGATTTCAGAGATATTCTTTTGACCCTGGCGCGCTCTTGGACGGGTTCCATTTCTGCACACGCAACCGTACAGATTCTCTCTGCAACCGTCGCAACTCTTCAGGTCTTGTCGTCTCGCGTCATTATGATCTTTTTGCGAACCGTCGGTTCATGGGGGCGTGACTCCTCGCGTCCTGAAGCCGCGCATGGCTTATAAATAGGCATGTCCGCCTCTCCACGATATGCACTCTTGTCGCTCTCGTTGTCCAGGCTTCCTTGCTTCCTTCATCTTCTGCTTCCATATTGCGAGCTTCTTTGCCGCCACGGCACCAAGACAACACTCCGGCCGTATTGCTCAGCTGCTTCCCCCTTCGGTGATGGATGAGTCACGGTTGGGGACCGTTCTTCGCCTGGCCCCCGAAGGGGCCCTCCGCCTCAGGGCGAGCACCGTCTCGCCAAAATGCAACCCCGGGGAGGTGATTACCTTCGTCTGGGCGCTGGCAGTGGGCCTGATGCCACCCTATTCTGAGTTCTTCCTCACCGTCTTTCACTTCTATAAGATCCACCATCTTCACCTCACCCTCAACTCCATCATCATCCTTTCCACCTTTGCATACCTCTGCAAAATGTTCGTGGGGGTGATGCTGAATCTTCCTCTCTTCCGATACTTCTACACTCTCCGCGGCTCCACCGATGGTGGGGTCGTGGGGAGTTGCCATTTCTGCCTCCGTGATGGCTCGGCCTCCCACTACATCACCCTCCAGATGAAGACCACTTGGAATATGTGGCGGAATGAGTGGTTGTACATCGCTGACGACAGCGGGCTTGACGTCCTGGAGCTGCCGTCGGCACCGGCAGCCGCCATTGACAACTAGGGTTCCCTCATCAAGGAGACGGTGGAACTTCGGTCCATGGTGGCCCGTGACGACCGGCTTGGGCCTCCAAACCGACCGGCGCTGGTCGTCGGGACTTTGGTTCGACGGATCGGCCCCGCTGCAGTAACGATCAGCCTACTGGCAAGACACCGCGATGATGACCTGACCTGCACGTATCCAGGCCGTAAGTCTTCGCCCGTCTTTGTGCTTGCTTCACCTTCGTGGTCGCCAGCAGCCGGTTGATGTCTTTTGTCTTTTGCCAGGCGCCGGGAATTTGAACGTCGTCGGGGTCGAGGCCTGGGTGACTAGGTCGCTATCAAGAAATGCCAAGAAGCTCGGGCTTCGGCCAAGCTCACCATGGTCAATCGCCACGACGGAGCGGCACGCGATCATCGCATGCTTCCCCTCGATGGACTCCACCGGGAGGGCCGTGATACCACCTCGTGCCCCCCTGATGATAAGGGGGAGTTCGGCTCCTGCTGATGACTGGAGCGCGAGGAAACGGCCGGCCACTGCCGACGCTTTAGGTCCGGACCCGAAGAGACCTTGCGCTGCGGGCATCTCTTCTTCTTCCAGCCCCTCCGTGCCTTCGAGCACGGCGGGGGCTGGGTCTTCTTCTGGCGCCGCCGCGCCTTCCGTTGGGAAGGACGCAGCGCCGCCGCCCCCTCCGTGCAAAGCGCTAGGCCCAGGAGTGGGCTCGTGCTTCGCAATTCTTTCGTCCGCTTTGGGGGCGTTTTTGCTATGTAAGCTTCTTCTTTTTTTTCTTGGCATGTTCTTCTGCTTGCTGGCGCTAACCCTCCTTCTTGGTGTCTGTAGGGCGGACCCTCAAGGCGGTATTGGTGGTCAAACGACCACGCTGTCTGCTACCACCGGGGTTGCTGCCTTGTAGTCGCCACCTACCCAGTTATTGGGCCAGGAGGTAGCTGCTTCATCCCCGACCAGCAAATTAACTTCTTCATGCGCTGATAAGTGGCATGGACTCCCGAGTGCCCTCCAATAGCACTCGCATGAAAAGTAGTAAGCAACTTGGTTTGCAATGTAGCGTTCTCACTAATCCAGACTCGTCCCTGAAAGTGAATCAGACCACAGTGTAATTCAAATCTGTGTTCGTCAGGACTGTGAATGGCGAGTTGAGCCAGGCGATCTTGCGCAGTTTTATCGGTAATATAGGAATTCACCACCTCCTGAATCCAAGTCGGTAGAACTGCTGATACAGCCTGAAGGGCCATCGCTTGACCTTGACGTGAAAGAGCATCGACAACCACATTTTCATGACCTTTTTAGTACACAATCTTGAACTGCAGCCCATTAAATGCGTCTTAGCTTTCCTTTGCATATCCGACTGTAGTTGCTACTCGGCGAGATAACACAGGCTGCGGTGATCGGTTTTAATGACAAATTCTTGCCTTTGCAAATAGGAGCGCCATCGCTCAACAGCTAACATTAAGGCCAAGAACTCCTTTTCATAGATTGAGAGTCCCTGATGAACGGGGCTTAAAGCTTTCTTTGAAAAATGCGATTGGCCGATCAGTCTTTGCATTAAGATCGCTCGATACTAACCGCTTTATCCTTGCCGCAGATTGCCTGGGCGTGAGATTTCCCAGAGTAATGTTGAGAAGAACAAGAAAAGTAGGGGGAAAAAAGGCAGAAGATGAACTCGGAAGCAAAAGGGGATTTTCTTTCTTTTCAGCGATTCGAATCTTCCATCCTTACAACCAGGTTTTTATACCCCTCCCGACAAACTCTGACTCACACCTTTCACCGCCATAATAGAAAATTCACCCGCGCAACAGACGCCACAGAACTCGCTCTTTACATGACAGCTACAAGAATACGACAATTAACCACTCGCTGCTCGCCGTCAAATTATCCTCAACGCCTTCAAGTCGATCTTCACCGCCGTTCATAGAACCCACGGCATGGCCTAATCGAACATGGAGTCCACCATGGTTATGGGGTAGAGTTCGAACCGAACTCAGGAAGACGATGAACAAGCTACATCCACGTGTCACTACTGAACGGTCACGATTTCATCGGTTGTTCAGTATCTTAACCGCACACGCCAAACTTCCAACGGCCAGGATTTGGTGGAGTCCTGAACCAATACTCCTTGATCATGACCGCTTGATCCAAATCCGACGGTAACCAAAGAGGTGAAGCGATGAGGTCAATGTGGGCGATGTGCCGAAGCAATGTGCTGATTATTTGGGCAGGAGTTCCTGGATTATTTGGGCAAACCAGAGAAGCAGAAACAAAAGTCAAACGAGAAATGGAGAAAAGCTTCGGGGGAGTTTGTCAAAATAATTATTGATGGGGCATTCCATGAGAAAACACGAACTGGTGGCTGGGGCTTTGTGATCAGAAACCCCAACGGAGATGTTCTGATTCGTGAAGCTAAATTTTGCTGACGTGTCAGTTCTTAGAGTTCAAAATCCTTCATTGCTATCGTTCTTGTAATACCATAGACCATGAATTGGCTAGTTTTTGGTTCTCAGTTGGAACCGGCCGGGGTGTCATGCTGTGGTCTGACTCGGTTCCTTCTCGTGTAACTGATCTAGTGGCCACCGATTGCGCTTTGCCCACCTGTTGCTACGGATCACTAATATGTTCGGCCAGTCATCTGATATATGGAGGAGAATCCGACCAAGTTTCTGAAATAGCAGCATACCAGATGTAAAACTTGAAACCATCAGTCAATCTTCAGGATGGCAGGGCCCTTGCAGGAAACCTGTCCTGCTAAAATTGCTCTATAACTCTCTTCCATAACATGTATAAAATACACAGGTATGTGGAGATCATTCTGAGATCACTTTGACAGCAATCTGACGCAGTAAGAACCAATGGGGGTATAAAATGCCTTCAATGCGCAATGAAAATATGACATTAATGTTTGGCATGCATATCCTCGGAAGAAATCGGGAAATATGATGGGGGTGATAGGGTGTCATCCAGTTGAACAAATTTTGGACTGGAGTATATTTCCAACTCTCCAGTTACACACTCTGCGACAAACAATTTTTCGATAGAAAGCATAAGAGCATTGCACTATCTAAAAATTGTCCAGCTCTGAAGCATGCGCTCTAAAAACATCTACTAGTATACCTGCAATTATGCAGAGCAGATACAAAAGCCAGAGGTAACAAGAGGCGATCTAGTTAACAACTGAAATCTAAAATAAGAAATCAATCGAATACTACGCTTACTAAACTAAAGAGCACATTGAAAGAACAGGAAATCAATCTATTTGTTATGTCAAAAGGGCTTCAAGGTACCAGCTTGGTTCATGGATTGATGTTGCATTCCCGCAGGAAACGCTGGTCATAATCAAGATACTTTGACCAGTAGTTTCGGAACTTGGGCAGGCCAATCTCGAGCCAAGGCTTCATGTTGCCATTGTAATGTATGACCGCAGAACGGTCAATGTCTCTGCTGCTTACATGCGGATTGTAACCAAGGCCAAGAACATGCCACGATCGATTGAGGGGGAATGTATTATTCCAGAATGTGATCAAACCTGGAGGTAGAGTGCCAAGCTTCCATAGCGATCTATCTTGATTCTGCAATCAGAAGTTGATATATGTCAATGAAGAAACACCACCAAGTACGTGTGACCAAAGTGAATATCAAAGAAGATAAACTGGGGATAGCATTAAATGCATCCAAGTTGACAAATATGAAATAAGGATTCTATATTTCTATCATCTTTTCCACATAAGTAATTTCTACATAAATTTTGATCCTTCCAGTAGCTGCATTTTCATATAATAATAGTGTTGAGACAATTCTCTAGTCTTGATGCCCGGGGTAATGTAAGCTGAAAACTAAATATGTTAATTACATAAAAAATCTGCAACATTACTGATATGTCCAGTGCATCCTTTCTACATACAGCTGCATTACAGACATTGCCACGAACCTTAGTTGATAACGAGTAAACACCACCAGGAGGAAGGCCGGGCGGCGGCAGCTTGGTGGGATGAGAGATTAGACTTATAGATGAGGGTGAAGAAGCTTGAGAAAGAGACTATAGATTAATTCATCTTCATTGCTTAATGTTCCAAGAGGCTGCCCCAACCTATTATAGGAGCCTGTCCTAACAAATCAGCTAACCAACTAATGATAAGATCCTCATAAACTAATCTTACCTCAATAATCCTAACTAATCTAATCCTGCCCTTGCGGTTGCTACAGCATATGGCACACAGACAACACACTATTCCTTGCATGTAAGTTGTAACAGAAGTTTAACTTGATTTCAAAAGTTACATGCACAAACATCTCTATAAGAAATTCGTCATGTAAGGAAGTAGAGTGTGCGTGAATCTTACAAGGTTCTGCCAGGAGTGATAGATTTGGGTTATGTTTTGCCGCCTCCATTCGGCCAGATCAAACACGTTCATTCCAAAAGCCCAACCACAACTATGGGGGTCAAAATTCTTCGCAATAACAGGATTTGAGAAATTCAGGTATCGATCAAAACGATGGAAGCTCTCTCCACAAGTCTCTACAGCACCATTTATCTTCCCCTTCATATCAATTGACCAGAGGCCAGTTAAGTCCTTCTTTACTACTACATCATCATCAAGAAAGACTATCTTGTCAAGCTTTGGATAAATCTCAGGTAGGTAAAATCGCAAATGATTATGGATTGAAAGATATTTTGGGTTTCTGTACTTCAAGTTTGAATCTGAGTTTGCACGATGTGTCCTGAAGTAATAGTCAATCATGGACTGAGATCCAAGTTGTTTCAGCACCGGACTGTAGCTGTCATTTAGCCATGTGAACTCCTCAATATTTTGTACCTCAATTGTTGCTTTTCCAGGAGGGTTAGAGAGGAACCACATTCTCATTGGAGCGTAATTTAGTCTGTCAGTTACTATGTCGAAGACATGACTTGAAGGATGCTGCAGACAAATAAGTTCTATTCAGTGGGATGAATGCTATCTATCAGACTAACTCGAATTGGGACTTAGAAGTATTGAAGATACATTACCTTGGCATTTAACACTGTCGAATTAACAACAACTGCTGTTGCCAATATATTATCTGAGAACAAGGCATAGTGATACAGTTTGGGGTCATCAATATTTTCCTGGTTTAGGAATTGCCGCTGACCAGGATCCAATGAAAAATATTCATTAGCTAGCCTCAAGGAGAGGCAGTGAAGACCTTTGGGAAGAGTTTTGGCTGCAAGTTGTGTTAGAAAAGCAGTTTGCTTCTTGTGTGCATGCAGCTGCTCCTCTGCTGAGTGAAGCATAGCTCGAAGTTTTTTGACAACAACAGAGCAATCATCCTGATTCTGTTTGCCCTTGATCAGTATCTGCTCAAGTGCTTTCACCTTGTCATTGGCACTGCATAACAAGATAGATAAAAGATTAAATGCATGAGGCTGCAATCCTGCACACAATAACATCCTATAATTTTAAAATTCATCAAAAGAAGTTGGAGATCCTTACTTCTTTGGTATATCAGAGTCCTTGTTTGCATCACCAAGCACCTTTTGAACTTCCCGTATCCGCTGTCGCAAGTCTCTGAGGTACTGGGTATTTGCTCGAATGGCACCAAGACCAAGGTAGACCTTTGCCTTGATTAACTGATCCTTGATATTCCGGACTCTGGTATCAGGCAAAGCCGTGTTTTTACTCTTACCATCTGTGTTTTCTTCTTGAGTGTTTTCCACAAGAACCTTAGCAGATGTCTGTTTATGTACAGTCTCCAATGAACTTCCCTATAAATAGAAGGTCATGTAATACAAGATGAAGACCAGAGAGCAAGGAATCATGATCGCAACTTATCGCATTGAAAATTAAAAAAAAACCATAAAAACTATTATGCTAACTTTCATCATAATAAGATGGAAGCACACAAATTCTGCGTAACTGGTACGGTGGCATATGGATGAACATTTGATAATATTAATGTATAAAAAAGAAGACATATTGAATAAAGGCGGGGAATTCTCTAGTCGCCTTATGCAGCAAACTGTGATAATGTGTGATCAACACGCCTGTTTGGTTCATTTCATGAGAAATTATGCCTTGCCTAGGTTGTGTTGTGCCTAATAAAAATTGAGATAGGATGACATCTTCAAATTTCGACTCAAAATGGACTTTACATGAGGTGTGAAAGTTCTATGATTTAGGCATGCCTTGTAAAGCTAATACAACAACCCAAACATAAGAAATGATTAGACAAATTTGAGGAACGTCTCATGGTGGCAAGCATAGCCAAAACAAGTTAGAAATTTTAACACAACCGACTCTGATACCATTGTTAGAACTCTTAATGGGGTTTGATACTAGTTGTTGGGGATTGTGGCTAAAACAAATGGGAAACATTCAGAACAGAGATAACAACACTAAAAACTAAGGGGTATTGCTATCTCTGTTCCATTACTGCCCATTGTTATAGTCACAATCCCGAACAATTGATATTAAAGCCAGTTGTGTTACAGTTCAAACAACTGGTATTAGAGCCAGCTGAGTTAAAAGTTCCAACAAGTGGTATCAGAGCTGGTTTAAACAAGTGGTATTAAAGCCAATTGAGTTAGAGTTGTGACAACCGGTATCAGAGCCAGTTGAGTTTGAAGTTTCAACAATTGGTATCAAAGTTAGTTATAGTTCTATGAAAATAGACCCTATGAACAAAAATTTGTATGATACAATTAAGCTTCTTTGTATAGATCTATGTTGGTTATTTTTATTGATGTTGATGATTAAGCAAAAAAAGATTGGTTTCCTGTAACTGCATGATAACATTTCACCAAAATAAACAACACGTATTCATCATACTAAATATTTGCAGCTGAAGTATTTAGACCTAGTATAACAAGAACAATAAAGATAGCTCAAACTTTTAGTGGTCAGTGTTCTTTGCAATATGAGGAACATTACATGATATCTAAGAGTTAGGTATAATAAGTGCAGAAGGACATACCTACCCACCAAATTTAAAGTTTGGTCGAAACTAATAATGCAATCGCCAAATGGCAGCTTGCAAGCTAAATGACAAATGGAGGTCCAAAATCCCACATAGATAAGTCCACAGGTCACAACTTAACTAAATTTGGTAAGATGCACACAAAGTTTGTGAAGTGTTAACCTCGAAGAAGATTGCTGCTGCGATCCGGTGGCTTTCTCCTGCTGATCCAATGAGCCCTCGCCGAGCCGACATCTTGTCCCTCCGGACTTATCACTTGCTCGATCAAGCCCTCTTCGCCGATCCGGCACCATCGGCAGCCGTGACCTCAGAAAGCACCCGGCTCTTGTGCTCCCCTTCTTTCCTCAATGGCAATTCTACAAATAATTTGTGTGCAAACGATCTAAGAACACAAGCGCCTAACAATTCCTTTCACACACCGATTCTGCGGACATACGAAGACAAGATGCAAACAGAACCAAGAAAAGAAATCCACACACCTTGGTTCTCTGATTCAATTGATTCGTTTGATAATTCGCGCAGCTCCTCCGAGAAGACGACGCCTACAGGTTCTTTCAAAGAAGTCACAGTTTCCTGCATCCAAAAGAGAAGGAAATCCATAATTACTAATCACCCAGACCAAGAAAAAAAAGATACAAAAAAGGAGTAAAATTTAGCAGAGGAAGCGCATTTAGCTTGCTACCCTTGACGCCACGGCCCTACCACAACATTTCACCCAAAAAAATAAACCATTAAAATCCAAGAAAATACCCCCAAGAATTCCAAATCCCGCGAGTAACACCCAAAAACACTAACCTGATTCGCGATTTCGTTAGGCAAATCCCTCCTTTCTACAAGAAATCAGACGGAAAGACCGTAAGAACCGCAATGCCAAGAAACCACCCAAGAAAGCCTCAAATCTCGATCAAATTACGCCGGGGAAGAGAGCTTACGGATGGTGTTGAGCGCGACAGAGAGGCGATGTGTGTAGAGCACGAGTGGGGAGAGCACAGTGAAGGCGAGGAGGAACAGGAGCACGGAGCGCCGCCTCCTCACCATCTGGGAGTTCGGTTTTTCTGTCGTGTTTGGCTTTTGCGCTTCTCCTCTCCTCGCTACAAACATTCATGGCCAGGTTTAGCACCGGTGAGATTTTCGGTTTTGGCCTCCCTGATCCATGCTCTCCCTGACACAACATAGAATCATTATCCATTTTATCCATTTATGAATATCTATACCTAATGAAGTGATCAATCATATGGATTGAAATGAATATCGAAGAACTGAGGAAAATGGCAATCATACACTGAAATTAGTTAACAACAGAGTCGTGATCAATAAAATAAGGAACCGTAAAAGATACAGTAGAAGTTTTAACCATAATCAAGACTTTCGATGCAATGTTACAGGAGTTTATGCGAAACATAGGCTGTAGGCCCAGCCTTGGCCATCATAGGCTGTAAGTCCAGCCCATACCCTCCTGAGCCTGACGCACAGCTGGACAGGAAGGAACCCCCTGCATGTAAACATTTGCAGCATCAGCACTTCTATTAGTGAAGGTAAGATGCAAGACAATCTATCAAATGAAAGGCTAAATGGGATGGCTGAGCTGATTCCTTGCATGTTTGCTTGGCAGAAGCAATCGAGGTAGAGGTCAAGATCTCCAACAAAGGATCACGAAGTGCGAGCAGCAACAGAAGTAAAGCACCAACCTGGTAAGAGGCCACATATAGAAGTAAAGTGCAAACAACAACAAAAGGGAAGCTATTCAGAATCTTGTAGTAAGCTGCTCACAAGAACAGGGAAACAGCCTGCATTTCCAGGTTATAGAAAGCATGAAGGGCTCATTAAGAATCTACTTTGTATTGTTGTTTATATGTCTGATGAAACTTGAACAAAGTCATCAAGGTTTTTAAGAATCTAGTTGTAATTTACAGAGTGGCTAAGAATAATACAGAAAATATTGTTTAGCACATACATCAAGTGGGACTATGTGATCAAAAAGGAAAACACATGGATATGAGGGTACTTCCCATGCAATCCATAAAACCTAAACAAGTCGTAGGAAAGAGCAAAGCTACTCACAATTCCGCCAACACGTCCTATCAGTAACGGACACCTTCCAAGATCGTTGACTTCAAATACTGCAACACTTGTCACCAGCGACTGCAAAGAATAGAACTGTCACACATTGTTGAAGAATAAAATAAAGTGAAAGCTCCTGAGCATTTATACTCGCATGTCCTGATACCAAAAAAAAAAAAGCAAACATAACATAATCTATACTCTAATAACGATCTAGCTCCTTAGCATTACCTTGAACAGCCCAATCTAAATTGACACTCTGTTAGCATCAGATGCAGCTGCAAACCCAGCTGTCTACAGAAGTAGAGAACACGAAAAAATTGAATTGTATGCACCAAAGCAATTCAACAATATGAGAAACTAATATTCCTACTTCCATTTGTTCTATATATATATATATATATATATATATATATATGTATGTATTAAAAGGAACCATCGAACAATTCCAAGCAAAACAAAGGTACCTCAAGAATGGAAGTTGCATAGTACAGAATACTCGGTTGGCCTGTTATCTGGCAAATAAGAGTTTAACTTACTTGATAACCTCAACAAGGGAACCATTTTCGTTCAGAACGAACAAGTCATCTATGATCGCCCCAACGCCCATCGCGGAGAGTCAGAGCCTTGGAGACGCGTAGTTTCAGTTTCGCTGCCGCCTGCCGGCCCGCCGCGGCGCCGCCGCCGTCCGCCTCCGTCATCGCCGTTGGCACTTCGCAGTCGCAGCCTCGCAGGTGGCCACCTTTATTGTTCAAAAGATTCTGCTTGATGACAGCTTGATGACTTGGGGAGAGCCGGCGATGAAGGGGTAGCAATGAAGTCTGCTGCAATCGGTCTTCAACCCACTATCTGGACGCCGGATCATGGTAATAGCTTTCATTCCCTAGTCCTTCGGGAGACATGTTCTTCGGTTCATCATGCTTCATCTTCGCCCCATGGATCTTTTTTCCTGCTGGCTGTGTTCAAGAGGTTCTCTTTCCGGCTTGACGATCTCTCAGTGGCTCATACCCTCCATTTGATTCTTGGGGGAGCACCTGCTGGTTTCCATGTCCATCAAGCTTCTTGCTCGCACTTTCGGTTTTCAGTGGCCTCTAAAAAAGTTGCTTTCTTGGTTCTTGATATTAAGAGAATTGTCTCTAGTTCGTTTGATGTTTCTTTCTTTCTCTGGCGGGATGGCGGTCCCAATTGGGAGGTGGATTTTCAATCTTGGCTAGCGGAAGAAGACAGTAAATGGTCCATTATTCAACATAAAAACAGCCACAGAAGTTCTCACCTTCAAAGTTCTCAATTACAAACTTTGGCTAACTCTGATCGGTTGCATTTGGATTTGTCGCATATGGACATCCGCCCTATCATTGGAGACTTATCCTTGGATTTCAACCCGGGCAAGCGATTTCAAAACGAAATCAAAAAGAAATTCAGATCCAACGTTCATCATGATGCTCCATCATCAAAAGGCTCTTTCTTCCTGTTGGCTTATTTTAGAAGGCACTCCTTCAAACTAAATGAACATTCGGCTGGTCAGGCTCTTTGTTCCATTCTCGGGGAAAATCCTTTCATGTTTCATGCGATTCAGATTGTCAATAAGCACTTTCGGTTTTCTGTAGCCAACAAGTTAGTGGGATTACACATCTGTTCTCTGAAGAGGATCGTATCTCAGTTCTTTGATGTTTATTTTTACCCCTGGAGGGACTATGATCCTCTCTGGAGATTGGACAAGGAGAATTTCATCCATGCAGCACGAAAAGCCAATGACCAAATCATGCATGGCCCTATTCAATTGCAGAGGAAAGTTTCAGTGAAGAAAAAAGTTTCTTTTGGCAATGATCGATCTGCAGTTATTCCGAAGTCTAACATCAATGGCCATTCTGATAATCAGTTTCCTCAAGTTCATATGTCATCATCTTTCTTCAAAGTTGGTGAGATTATTTGCCCACTTACTGTTTCGAAGTCCCACTCTTCTTGGGCTGCTTGTTCCTCTGCTCACATTGGTGTTCAGACTGTCTTTAGGCGGCTAAGAGGTTACCTTGACAATTTCAATTCTTCAAAGGGACGGAAACATAAGTTTCCCTTGAATTCAAATACTTCAGGTCCTGACCATATCCGTATTCAGCATTCGCCTAAGATTTGGTCGGTTCCCAAGAACCATTCAGGGGAAGAGAGGGATATGCTGCAAGATTTGGGTCAGGAGGGACATCTTGGGAATAGTCACCACATCTCTATCTCCCGCCAATCACATGATGATCGCCTGAGATTTCCTGGCCGGGGGCATAGCTATTTCGGGAAGGCCCATATGGCTCGATCTGGGCCCATCAGATGCACCTTCTGTTTTAATTATAACCATTCGATGGAGAGATGCTTTAAAAGGAAAATGAATCAACGGCAGATTTGGAGGAGAACTCACTCTACTGCCGCTATACAAAAAACCAATCCCTTGAACACTACGGCCTGAATTCCGGAGTCCATATCCTGCCCTGTCATGCACACTCTTCAAGGCGACTTCTCCACTTCTTCCCGGAGCAAAAACTACTCCATTTCACTTCAGCCTCCTGTGCAAACTGAGCTCTCCGCCGCTCAATCCATGGCTAACTTTCCCATAGAACCGTCTAGATTTGTGCCTCAAGACGTTCCTGTCGACAACGGAGGCCCTCTTCGTGTCGCTAGAAGAAATGTGCATATCAGTGGTAATCCTACTAGAGGTCATGATGAATGGGTGATCGCGGTGGACCAAGACGGTGATCTGGAAGCCGCGGATTTTGATGAATTCCTGCTTCAGGTCAGAAATTATATCGAGGAAGAGTTTCATATACGTGTTCAGCGTTGTTGTCGCAGTGCTCATGGTATTGGTCTTCTTCAACTCAATAGCATTTTCAACCGGGACCGATTGATCAGTGTCGGCGATCATTTTATCGGAGGGATTAGAGTTCACTTCTTGTTGCATGATCAGGCTCTTAATGCTAGAAACGCTCCTTATCCTCGGCTGGGCTGGTTTATGCTTCTCGGTTTTCCGCTGGATTTATGGGATTACTCGTTTTTAGATCAAACTTGCTCTTCATTTGGAAGGCTTTTGAGATGGCGCCTGGACATTAGAACTGCGTCCCATGTCCTTGTCCAATGTTTTTTCGATGCCCCTGATGATGTTCCGAGAAGTCTGGTTATTAGGGTTGGCAATGGCCATAATGGAGCGGCCACTTCTTGGTCTGTGCCGGTTGTCATTCTCAATCATGAGCTCACTAATGGCAACCTTCTTCCGGATGAAGAAGACCCTGTGCCTGATGGTGTTAACCCTCACCCTCTGCCTAATGATTTGCAACCTCAAAATGGCATTGGTCTGGCTATCCCTAATCAGCCGGCTCCTGCTCAAGGTGACCACATATGGGACATGGCTGCTAACAATGACGCTAATCAGATGCAGGGATGGCAACCTTGGGGCAATGCTATCAACAATGAAGCGGACAATCATCCTAATCATGAAATGCTATTAGCTCCTCCGGATCAGCAACAGCAGGAGGAACTCAATGATCTGGAATTCCCTGAAGATGAGGACTTTGACTGGAGTTATGTCGCTGTGAATCCAGATTCAAAATTGCTTCAAAATTCTCCTCCCAGGCAACTTATGACAAGATCCTCTATTAACCCTGCTCCTATTCAGCCGGTGGCCTTTTCATTGTTACCTGAACTTCATATTTACCAGGTTTCCAGCTTAAGTTATTTCTGCAAGATATTTGACTGCTCTCGAAAAAGGAACTTTTGCTTCAAAGTTACCGTGCCCAATAGAGCTTTGCTCGCACATTTTATGCGGTCAACTCATCTGACCAAGATTGTTAACATAGACCTCATATCTCCCAGATTGTACAACCCAAGAATTATTATTAATCTGGCTCATACTCAAAGGAGGAGTTTGGCTCCAGCAGCTCTTCGGGAGGCTAGCATCACCGAGGTGGATTCTCAGGATCATCAACCGCAGCCTATTCTCTCTACTGAAATTCACAATAGAATTACTGTGGTTTACGCTAGGAAAAAGAAATCGGGCAGGGTCTGTAATCCTATCCGCAACAATGAACAGTTTGACGCCTGGGTGGATGTCTCTCCTATTCAGATAGTCTCTTCCAACCTCAGACGAAGCAAGAGACTGGAAGAAAAATATAAGGGGCTCAGGCAACCAAGCGTTTCCTCTTTATTCAAAAGAAGGAAGACAGTTCAAATGAAGAAATCCCTTTCTATTCGGAACATTGGTGATAACTCTCTCCCTACAAATCACCAACCTTTACAATGTTTTCCTTCCATTTCAGATGTTAATTCTCTGAAATATAATACCCCTATGATATCTATACCTGCCATTCAGAAGCTAGGGGTGGAGAAATGCGGGCTGTCTCCTGAGGAGGTGGCTCTGGATGCGCTGATGAGCAAGATAGAGGATCAATGAAGACTTTGGGATTTATTGGTGTCAGAGAGGGCATCTTCCCCTCTATGCGGTTATTTTGTAATAGAATCCTCTCTAGGTTCTATGCGTTTGTCTTTCTGGTTGGCTGGCTTTGCAAGGCTTTTGGTAATGATAAAACTTGTGTTTCCTATGACGGTCTCCCTGTTTTCGCTCAGACCTTGGCTATGTATTCAATGGTTGCCTCTTGGCTTCTGCTATCTAAGTCCCCTTCGTTGAAGCTCTGGCTTTCTGCCCTCGGTAGTTGGGTGCTTGTCTGTAACAGCATGGTGTTCATGTTCATGTATCTATCTTCTTACTTGGGCTTGGGGTTGTTCCTCTGCTATAGTGGTATTCTCTTCTCTTCCTGTTGCATCCATGAGAACTAACAATATCGGCAGAAATTGGGTTATCCTTAATTGGAATGTTAGAGGGTTGAATGATCAGCACAAATGCAATCTGCTTAGAGCTAAGATCCAAGAAGCTGGGTGCTCAATTGTTTGCATTCAAGAGACCAAACGTTCCACGTTTAATCACTCCATCCTTAAGAGTTTTGCGCCTAAAAGGTTTAACCAATTTGCTTTCTCTCCTTCCAATGGTGCTTCTGGGGGAATTCTTATTGCATGGGTTGGCGCTATACACTCTGGTCAAGTGGTTTTCAATAGCAATTTTGCTCTATCGGTTAAATTTACCTCTCGTTTCGACGGTAGTGATTGGACTTTAATTGCTGTTTATGGTCCTTGCTCTGGTCAAGGCAAAATTGACTTCTTGAATTGGCTTTCGAACTTGTCTATCCCTGATGAGGAAAATTGGATTATCTTGGGAGATTTTAACCTCTATAGAACTTCGCAGGACAGGAACAAAAATGGTGGTAGATATAATGAGGCTCAACTTTTTGATGATATCATCAATTCTATTGGGCTTATTGAGATCCCCCTTAAAGGGAGAAAATTCACCTGGAGTAATATGCAAAATAACCCTTTGCTTGAGCAACTGGATTGGTGTTTTTCCTCTGTCCACTGGACTCACTCTTACCCTGGAACTATGTGGCTGCCTCTTGCTAGGACTATGTCGGATCACATTCCTTGTGTTGCCCAAATTAGCACTAATATTCCTAAAGCTTCCATATTTAGATTTGAAAACCTATGGTTACAGCGTTCTGATTTCCTTAAGATGGTGGAAGATTCTTGGAAGCAGTCTTACAACAATAATCTCTGTGCTGCCAATAATATCAAACGGAAGCTTAATGATCTCCAAGACAAATTCGGCAATGGAAAATTAACCGATCTCTCATGAAAAGTCAGATTTGTCATTGCAACTCATCCATTGAAACTCTTGACAAAATTGAAGAATTCAGACAATTGTACCCCCAGGAAAGGAATTTTCGGAAAATTCTTAAAGGACATCTTACCCACCTCTTACACATGCAGAATATTTCTTCGAAAAATCATTTGTTCTATTCAATGGGTTAAGCTTGGAGACGAAAACACCAAATTTTTCCACGCCAAAGCTCTTGACCGCTTGGACATAATCTCATTTCTTCACTCTCTTGGGACAAGGGAGATATCACGATGACCACAACGCCAAAGCAAATCTTCTTTTCAACACCTTCTATAAAAGGATGGGAATATCCGAGAATCCTCATATGATCTTTGACTTGCATGATCTGATCCCCAAGTGAATGATCTGGACTGGCTTTCTTCTCCATTTTCCTCTCAAGAAATTGACAACATTGTGTCCAGATTACATTCAAACAAATAGCTCCTGGGCCGATGGGTTTAACGGTCTTTTTATAAGAGATGTTGGCACATTATCAAGGAGGATTTTTACAAACTCTGTGCTGATTTTCAAAATGGATTGGTCTCCATTTCTCCCATCAACCATTCCTTCATTGTTCTTATTCCTAAGAACAGGCACCCTGAATCCTCAAATGACTACAGACCTATTTCATTACTCAATTTGAGTGTTAAAATCATCACCAAGCTCATGGCCTCGAGACTTAACTCTGTCATCAATTCGGTCATTCACAAAAACCAATATGGCTTCATTAAAGGGAGATCCATCCAAGATTGTCTCGCTTGGACCTTTGAATACCTTCACCTATGTCACAAGTCCAAAGAGAAAATTGTCCTCATTAAGCTGGATTTCGCTAAGGCCTTCGACACAATTGAGCATAAGGCCATCATTTGCATGTTTCGTGCCTTGGGTTTCCCTAAAAAATGGCTGGATTGGATGGATCAAATTCTTGACTCGGCCACTACCTCTATTCTGTTGAATGGTGTTCCTGGCAGACATTTTAAGTGTAGGAGAGGGGTGAGACAAGGTGACCCCATTTCTCCCCTGTTATTTGCGGTTACTGCGGATCTGCTCCAGCACATCCTTAACAAAGCCATGCAAATCGGTGTTATTTCTATCCCGATTAATCTAATCCAAAATGCTGATTTTCCTGTGATCCAATATCGATTGACACTATCATCTTCATTAAAGGTTCTCGGAGGAGATTTTCAAACTTAAATGCTTGTTACTGTGCCTTTCTTTCATGCTCATCGGACTTAAGATTAATTATGACAAAACCGCCATGCCGCCAATCAACATTCGGATAGTGATTTGAATGTTCTTGCTGCTACTTTTGGTTGCAAAAGGAGAATTTCCTTTCACTTACTCGGCTTGCCTATGGGTCTCTCTAGACCTCACATTAAAGATTTTGAAAATTTAGTGAACCGAATTAATGTAAGAACATCCTCCTTTTCTTCATTACTTTCGTATGGTGAGAGGCTCCATTTGGTCAACTCGGTTTTATCCTCTCTGCCCACCTTTACCTTATCTACGTTGAAAATCCTCATGCAATTATTAATGTAATTGATAAAGCTCGGAAAATCTGTCTTTGGGGTAAGAACGACATCAATGGGAGAAGTAAGTCCCCGGTTAAGTGGCAAAAGGTTTGTAGACCCAAAATCAAAGGTGGTTTGGGTGTGATTAATCTCAGAACCCATAATATTGCCCTCATGTTGAAATTCCTCCACAAGTTTTTCAACAAGGAGGATATTCCTTGGGTTCATTTGGTCAGTCTTCTTACTTCTCCAACCAAATTCTGTCACCTCCTCGCAAGATGGGATCTTTTTGGTGGAAGGATGTTCTTGCTCTTCTTCACCACTTTAAAGGGATTGCTAATTGTCAAATTGGGAAGGGGACACCGCCTTTTCTCGAATGATACTTGGATGGATATGCCCTTAAGATCCAAATTTCAGCATCTTGTTTCATTTGCTAAAAATGATAATATCGGTGTGGCTTCTTTCCTTCAACATCCCGGTATCTCTAGGCATTTTCATCTCCCTCTTTCGTGCAAGCTTTTCAGAGTTTCAACTTTTGCTTAACATCATTTCTACCACTCGGATATCTGTGGATACCAATGATTGCTGGAAATACTTTTGGAATTCAAAGGATTACGCCCCAACAAATTCTATATATCGACTTTTCATAGTCTTGATACTCCCGCCCGTTGGTTTAATCTGGAAAGCCAAATGCTCCTCTAAGATCAAAGTATTTTGTTGGTTGATGTGTCCGGATCATCTTAATACGAAGAACTTGTCAAGAGGAAGAACTATCTTACGCAAGATGATAATATCAACTGCGTTCTTTGTGACCAAGAATGTGAAGAGACAAGAGATCACCTCTTCTTCAATTGTCCGCTCAGCTCTAGATGTTGGAACTCCTTAAATATATCCCGGCTCATGAAGTCGACTTTGTCCAAAAGATTCATATCACTCGGCAAGCCTCTCGGAGTTCCGTTCTTTCTTGATGCGCTCATGATTGCTTCTTGGGGTATATGGAAAATTAGAAATGACCTCCTATTCGGTCTAAACCAGCTAATTTTAGAGTTTGGAAAGAGTGGTTTCTTGATGAAATCCACTTACAAGCTTTCAGACTTTTACCTTCTCGTAGATTTGGTTTAAAAGCCCAGGGTGATCGGATTGCTTAATGTGTGTTTTTCTTGGTGGTCTCTCTCAAAGATTTGTGTATCCTTCATTCTCTTGTAATTATGTTTTTATCCCTTCTTTAATATATTCCCGATAGGGTCTCTCTATCATTTTCTTGTTCAAAAAAAAACAAGGGAACCATCTGTCAAGAACACATGAGGAAGCACAAAGGCGGCAATGGAGTAAACCAAGGCGGGAACCGAGTGAGCTAGGTGATGGGGAGCAAAGCGAGGCCGAGGAGGACGGACCCAGAGAGAGCGCGAGCCGGCAGAGCGATTTAATGTACAGCAAGCATGAGACGTGAATAGATAGACAGCTAAATCGAGGAGGGAGGACCAGGCTTATAGGGGAAGACGAACTGAGAAATCACAAGGAATCGGAAGACTAACACAGGTCTAATCGAGATGGACTGAGCAACCAAGGCACCGATCGGGGAATGACGTCTTGCCGACATGAAATGGATGAGGGACGATGGGCCACCAACAGGAAACGGGCAAAGGACGACGGGCCAAGAAGGCCTCACGCCAACGAAGCGCTGGAGGCGACGACCAGCGCACTGGAAGGCACGGCAACACCGAAGAAGAAGAACAGTGCGTACCAAACAAGCGGAGGACACGAGAGAAGATGGCGGAGCGCGTGAGGAAGGAAGGGCCGGCGGAAGAACACACCGGCGAGACGCACGAGAGAAGGGGAGGCGCACCTGACAGGAACAACGAAAGAAATGAACTGGACAGTTGAATGAGGAAGAAAGCCAGTAGAGTCGGCAGCAACTGGAATTCGTCGATGGCTTCGCTTAAGGAGAATCTGTGGCTGAGATTTCCGGATACAGTTTGAAGAAGATCGGACCGTGGTCTGACCTTCACAAGAATTACCGACAACAGTTAAACCAGTGTTTACCATTTTACTTTTGTCGTTAATCCTTTACAATGCTAAGCTGTAATCTGGCTGTATGGCCGATGTAAAACTCTAGGTTGTAACTCTGGAGATGGGGATGGAAGGAAACAGAATTGAGATTCCATTTCGCTAGATAGTTTGTTAGAAAGCTTATCTTCTTTCCCCTTCCTTTCTGTGCTTGTTCCTCATATTTCCAGATTAAATCTTGTGCTTTATCAGTCAATATCCTGTCTGGAGGTTGAATCTGTATCGTATTCGGGTGGGTTGTAGATATCGGTCCTGACAGCACCGGAAGGAACGGCGTCTTGGAAAAAGGACTGGCGGAGCATGCGAGGCAAGCAGGTCGGCGCAGGAAAGGGCCAAGGGACTGGATGGCGCTTTACGGGTCGGCCCTCAGGGACGCGTGAACTGCGGATTGGCACCGACTAAAGAGACGAACGGCGGCGAAAATTCGGGTGACATGGTCTGGCCAAATGAGCGGAGATCTCTACCGCTATACTATAAGTTATTGTCGACCTTTGAAAAACATGTTCTCCAGCGAGTTTACTTGTTGAGTTGAAGAATCAACAGGCCCTCTTTTTGCCGAAGGTGTAGTATCGAAGATGTGAAAGATTGTGGATTAGAACACGAAGAACACAAGGATTTTATTCTGATTCGAACCTCTCATGGTCGAGATAACAACCATATGTCCAGTCGCCTGGTGGCGTTTTTCTATATTAAGATGTTGAACACAAGTACATGAATGGCTAGCATCCGTCCTCCCCTTTGCGGGATACTTCTTTGCCCCTATTTATACAGGTGCTAAGAGCTAATAATACATGGTTAATGTTGTCTGTTACTCTTTTTAATAGTTTTTATTATCCTAACTATTACACCGCCTTCATATGGAGTCTTTATTTCTGTCTTCATGTACTCATTTATTGCATATAAATGATTCAACATACCCTTGGCTGAGCAAGAGAGCAACCATACTGCTTTGTCTATCCCGAGCAACAGGTTTTCCGAGCAACTTGGGATAATTTAATCCCTGACAGTTATTATTTGCGGCAGCCTCAGTAAGCCAGTCACAGGCACAGAGAAGAGAAGGGGATGGATACAGGGTTCGAGATCACAACTCCATAAACAAGTCGTACTTTACAAATCGCACGTAAAAATAACAGTAACTCTTTAATGGTATTTCCAAGTTCTCCATATACATACATACATACAGCAAGTTGAAAAGGAAAGGCACACTTGGTAGAAATACAGCAAGCAAACATGGCGGACTCCGGGGTACATCGATATATAAACGAGCGGAGACCATACGCATGAGTGATAATAATGCAGCAGAATCCACAAGCCGAAGAGCAGCAGCAGCTGATGCGAAGACTGGAACTGAGGAAGCGAACGTTCGAACAAGAGCATGTGCTGGAGGCGGCCTTGCTGTACGTAAATCTACACTTCAGTGCCCCCTCGTCGCGCGTCCGGCCGGACTGGCGCGCGGGCCTAGGCGCTGCTCCGGTAGGACCCGGCCTTGGCGGCGCTGGCCCTCAGCACGTACTGGTGGTAGGCGGCGGCGATGGCGGCGCCGATCAGTGGCCCCACCCAGAAGATCCACTGCACAGAGCGGACGACATGGTAAACGATGGCATCTCTTTGTTCTTGCACTTGGCACGCAGTAGCGCACCTCACTATCGACGTTTGCGTAATGTAGGATATCGTAGGCAACTTTTATTAGTTATCTTCTCATGATTTGATTAGTTATGGTTGGAAGAAGCATAGTTAAATGATTGATCGTGCCATGGTGTACAACAAGGGGCGGGAGCAAATATGGGCTTCTAGCTTTTAGGTGGCTGTAAGGTAGGAGAGAGCGGAAAGGGATTGGATTATATATTGCGTCGAGTGAATGCATATGTCATGCATAGGCTGAACAAGTACAGTAAACAAATCGATCGAATGATAATAGATTAGTTGGGGGGTGACACCAGCTAGCTGTTTAATTTCTCCAGCCTTAACCTGAGCCGTTCGTTTACGTTCATTGGACTATTCTTGTCATTTGTCAGCTTGTTATTAAGCATGGGAACTTAATCAAACATATCCCCTGCCATTGTCGATTTAGTCTTATCAAGTACTAATCGATTGTGAGTTGTGACCAGAGCGAAGTAATACGTGACATTATGCTAGTTATTGACTAGCTAGTACTACAAGATATAGCATGTATTTGTCAGGGTAATGTGTGTACGCACTTGGTCATCCCAGGCCTTGTCCTTGTTGTAGATGACGGCGGCCCCCAAGCTCCTCGCCGGGTTGATGCCGGTGCCGGTGACGGGGATGGTGGCAAGGTGGACCATGAACACCGCGAATCCAATTGGGAGAGGAGCCAACACCTGAAGAGACAGATAAGTGCAAAGCATTCAGGTCAAATTATCGAGAAATCACAGTTGTATGTTAGCACCTTGATCCGTTAAATCAAAGCAATTATCCTAATCTAAGAAAGCACTAGTAGCTAGTGGCAAAACAAAGCACCCGTTTTTGCTCCAAGACCAACACAAAATTCTGAACTTGGGGTCCTGGAAAGGGATGGTTCACAAAATCTAGAGGAAAATTTCGTGCAGAAATCCGCCGTTCCACCAGAAATTTCTCTTTGGATTTTTGCACTTTGTTCCTATCCATAGAATATATATTTGTCCTCATTTAGTGGCAATCATTTGCGAATTGCGATATGCCACCTCACATTTGCTGTGAACGACTACAGCAAGACAGACAGGGACTACTGACAAGCGCTGCCTACGCGAGAGAATCTTCCTATCTGCTTATTGGCATCCAAGGCATCCGGCAAGAAGATACATCTCTGCACATGTGCCTGATGTTGAGTAGAGGTGGGTAATTAGGTCGGGTTTTTTTTGCTAGTTAGAGACGTGGTGGTATGGCCAGGTCCAAAGTTTGCCCTGGCATAATACTGTAGCACGATCCGTGCTGGACGCAATAACTAAGCACAATAGGTGGCACACGCTGGCACGACATTGTAGCACAAGTCGTACCGGGCACGATGACTCAGAACACAAGGAAGAAGTCCAGCATGAAGGTCACCGATCCGCAGAGTATGAGTGCCATAAACACTACCCTCGCCGCCGACACCTGAGAGAGATGGGCAAGAGAGGAGAGAGACAGTGCAAGAAGTTGCTATCTCTCCCGTCTCTCTTAATCTCCCTCTCTTACTCGTCTCTCTCAATTTCTCTCGCCTGTCTCCCTCACTCTCTTTCTCGCCCATTGCCCTCTCTCTATCCGTGTTCAGCATATCCCCCTTGCTCTATGTAACTGTTCAAAAATAAATAAATTTTAGTTCTTTTTTCCATAATATTTATATCCACTGTCTCAATTTCATACGTCTCCAGCTCATTTTCTCTCGTTGTAATAGTACAAATGGGCCGAGTCTAGGCCAGCACGGCACGGCGGGCACGACGGGCCGTTGCGGCCCGACACAGTTCAGTCACGAAGCATGATGAGCCTATACCCGCAAGTCCAGGGCCACGCTCGTGTGGAGGTGATTTGGCACCATGGCTGCATGCCTTCCTCTATACACCGCTATCGCATCTAGGGTTTCTCTAGATGTGCGGGTCCTGTGCGGCAAATGGAAAGTAGGCATGACCTGATGCCCTGCTGCGCACTTTATACCATCATGGTGGCATAACGTGCTCAATCCCACTGTCCATGGCAACGAGTCTAACATGGAGGACGGCATCCATGCGGGCTACACTCCCACCACCTCAGCGCCTCCTGGGTAGGGTCAAAATGGGTGATGTGTGCAGAATAGAACGGGTTGGGAAAAAACTAGGGTTCTATGTTACATGGTTCAAGCACACGAGTTTGTCGCAAAAAAATCGAGTACCAAGGTTTGTGTTACAAATGGCTATTTACCTGGAGTTCTCTAAAATTTACTATTTTAAATATTTAAATTTGATATATAAAAAATCATATGTGTAGATTTATCTTGAAAAGTACTTTTATGATATCATAATGTTATTTATAAATATATTTATTTTATAATTTTATTAGGTTTTATAAATATATTTCGAAAATCATATGTGATGACTATACATGGTTGTTTTCATTTACTTGGATCGCTTACTGATTTGCCAAGTTGGTTATCCAAAAGTTAGTAAAAAGTAAAACATATGTTTGTTTGAATGATTTATACGGATCCTTGTATCTTTTTAAATTTTGCCTTTTCTACCCCTATCCTTAGGGGAAAAGGTATTCGTTTGAGTCAACATAAACGCATTAAATTAAAATGGTAGGCATCTCGAACTGAAAGGTAAAATTGGCTCAAGGACTGAAATTCAGAGTGTGTATCCGGCAGTTTAGTGTTATGAAAAGTTTGAAAATTTTAGTATTGCGCTTCCTTAAGGATCTGATACAGTTACTAATGTTTTAGCTTCTCGATAATAGTTTAATTTTTGTAATATACTCCAAAACGAACACAACTGAATTAAGTAAGTTCTCCCGAAGCTAAAGTCAAAAGGCGAGTAAGGTCAGCGCCTTTCTCGACGCTTCCTGCAGCAACAACCAGTTCTGCAAGTGGCCTCAACTGTACGGCGTTACAGTGTACTCTGTACTCTCTGAAGCCATGGACTCTGTAGCTAGCGCTAGGCACAAGTACTAGCCGTCTTCCATTAATTGCGGACCGTGCATATAGTACGGGTGCAGCTAGCGAAACAGGTGTGTGTACTCACCGGGACGTGGGAGTCACGGGCGTTGCGTTTGGGGTCGGTGGCGGCAAAGACGGTGTAGACGAGCACGAAAGTGCCGATGATCTCGGCGCCGAGGCCGGTGCCCTTGGAGTAGCCGGAGCTGAGCTCGTTGGCGCCTCCGCCATACCGCACGTAGTAGGCGCTTTGGAAGCCCTTGACGAGCCCCACGCCGCAGATGGCGCCGAGGCACTGCGCGATGATGTACAGCAGCGCCCGGATCATCGACACCTTCCTCGCCAGGAACAGCCCGAACGTCACCGCCGGGTTGATGTGTCCACCTGCATGGCTCGCGTTCATTTGTGTGAGTACAGTGTCGGTCGTCGCACGCATGCTTGCGCTAGCAGGTAGAATTAGATATCGATGGATGGACCTGAGATGCCGGCGGTGCAGTAGACGAGGATGAAGATCATGCCACCGAAGGCCCAGGCGATGCCGAGGATGCCGACGCCGCTGCAGGCGGCGTCGGTGGCATTGACGGTGGGGTCGGACTGGTGCTTGTACCCGATGACGGTGGCCACCGTGATGTAGAGGAAGAGGAGCGTGGCGATGAACTCGGCGATCACCGCGCGGTACAGCGACCACTTTGTCAGCTCATCCACGTCGATGAGCGGCGCCGGGGGCGGGTCCGTGTAGTCCTTGGCCGAGAACTCGCCCCCCTCTGGCGCCGACGCCTCAATGTCCTTCGCCATGCTAACCAACTAACTGCTCTGTAGCTATGGCGCTACGGTTTAATTGAACCAGCTGCTATATATGCGCTAGCTTGGGCTCGCTGCAGTTGTGTGTGGTGTGAGGAGATAGGAGAGGCAAGGTATATATTGGGGGCTAGAGGATGGCTCGTGCCAGGGAGAGGACAAGCTCATCTGCTTAATGCTGGCCAGTTTAGTCAAGGATAAGGGTTTCTGGTTTGGGGGGTTTTTTGGGTTATAATTTGCCGCCCACAACCGACTAAACCATCACGATTATGTCATCTTACAGCCAAACTGGTGGCTAGTGATTAATCGGAGGGGCTATTCTAAGGGCTACCTGCGCTTAACTGCTTACGTACTAAAGTACAGCTCAGAGAAAAGAATGAGCAAAAAGGTCTGAAAGCACATCACTGCTGGCTGCTTCTAAGGTCATTCTCAGTACAAATTTTATAGGAGTTTCATTCTCATTAAATAAGATGCTACATAGGTAAAAGTAGTGACATGGCAACAAATTTATGATGAGAGGAGAGTTGAGTTTCATGGGAATGAAACCTGGTGTACACGGTTACCAAGTGCTTTGAAACTAGGGTGAAACCCCACTGAGAGCGATTTGTTTCATCTCCACATCTTTTCTGGATCCTGTGTGGCCATATTGTAGTGTGTTAGATATAATTGCAAGTGGCTACACAATGGGAGTTTCATTCTCATTAAATGACATGACACATCATCATGTTTGGTGACATGGTAAGGTAATTATGAAGAGAGAGATAGAGAAAGTTTCATGGGAGGTGAGAGAGTTTCATCTAGATGAAACCCAAGATACACAATTACCTAGATAAAAACTGATGTGGCACTCTTGAAAACTGGGAAATGAAACTATGCACTAGGAATTCATTCATCAACCCAAATATCTAAATATGATGTGGTACTATCAGAAATTGTGTAACGAAACTTTCCACTAAGAATGGCATAATTAGTGGTCCAGTTTCAGTGATGGTGCCTTTAGCTAGGAGCTTGAGAATTGGAGGTTAAGGCTAGGGCTAGGATATACAGAGAGCATAGAAGCACTATCCATATATAGTTGTTTTTTTTAAAAAAAATAGTATTCATACAATGGTCCGAGTAAATCTAGAGGAAGTGCCAGGCGTTGTCATCACCAAGCAACAAGCAAAAGTTAATTTACACGTAAGATAATATAGGGTAGAACAAATCTCTAATCTTTTCAGTTCTACTAATCCAGGACTCGCTAAATTGGCGTATATATGTTTTTTTTTCACAGGTTCTTCTCAGTTCACCGATGAAAGTTCCTTTCACGCCAATGGTTGCTTGGTTTCTTCTTCTGCGGTGACGATTGTAAACTCAACCACAGATTGCCGTGCAAGCAAAATTCAGCTAGCAGCACATTTCGGTGTCGATTAGTCTAAACAATTCGGTAGTCTCATCTTTTTTAAAAGAACAACTCTGTGTACGTAGCTTTTCTTCTAAAAATAAATTCAGTATACGTACTTATCCACCAATGGAGATGCTCAGAAACTTGATTGCCAATAATAACAAGGACAGCGAATCATCCCATACAAAGACAGCGCGCTCTACCTACTTACAGATTGTGATTCTCATCAGGCACTCGATTAGTTGCAACCTACAAGCTGTATGAGGTGACGGCATCAGCTGTCCTCCTCTTATGTCTGAAAGAAAACTCCAGAGAAATTCGAGCCCAATTTGTTAGGTCTCAACTCTCCATAGGCACCTTACCTGAACGACCAACGCACAACCCAAGACCATTAAGTCTAACTGAAAGACTACGTGGAGATCTATCATTGTTGATAATAAGTTATTGACTGTGTTTAAATATATGGTGCTCAAGTTTGAATTTATTTTTGAATTCAATTATGAATTTAAAGCAATTTGAGTGTTGTCAGTGTTGAGCGGTACTATCGGCCTAGGATGGCGATAGTGCCGGTCCTACAGAGCTACTAGCAGTGGTATGGCCATAGTCTTTTTCAAAGAGAGGTGTTTTCTCCCAGGTTAGACAAGGGCGACACTACTGGCCATCTAGGAGTGGTAGTATCAGGGGTGCGGTACTACTGGTCTCCGGTGGCGATAATTATTTTTCAGAGAAGGGTATCTCAAGGTTTTGTAGGGCAATCGGTACTATCGGTCATGTAGGAGTAGTAATATCGGACCTGTAGTACTACCGGCCATGGGTGGCGGTAGTGCTGAATTTATAGCGAGTTTTGGGATTGAATGTTTCATTATGTGTTGATTAATGCATGTTGTTGTGAACAGTGCTATGTGATGGCTTTGTTGTCTATTTTGGTTGCAGGACTCCGGGGTTAGGTCATGGTAAGGCAAAGGCGAGACTGGGACTAGGCTAGGAGAGCTGAGGTCCAAAACGGCCAAAGGACGCCAGAAGATGATTGTGGTCAGAAAGTGGCTGCAAACCGGGAAGACAAAGAGCCGAAGCATAAAACACTTGTGATGGATATGACGAGCAACGACATGGATTGAGACTAGGCTCAGGGGAAGTTGAGGTCCAGAACGGTCAAGAAAGTCAATGCCGCCATGGTGAAGCTGTTAAGGATACGTGACGCGTCAAGTGACTTGGGCCCACTTGCAAGCGAGGATGGTTCAGAGGAGTCTAGACATGTGAGATGTTTGGTGGCAAGTCATTGGTGCCATGTGGAAAGTGTGAAGCATGGCGATGATTCGAGGAGAAGGAAGTCCGATCATTAGGGGCAAATTGGTAATTTGTCTAATACCGGCAGTCGAGGCATAAGTGGTTTAGGTCATGCCAATGTAGAGTTTGACGTAAATTCAAGCTCGAGGAGCGAATTTGGCGTCAATGTAATAGTCGCTTTGAGAAGCGTACTTATGTGAGTGAAAAACCCGTTAAGAATATTGGATTTCGGGTTAGCCCATGTAAGAGTGGGTGGTATCCATTTGTAATGTCTAGGTTTAGAGTTAGGTTGCCTCTACTATATAAGTAGATGTAGTGGGAGGAGAGACTTGAGATTTTAGACTTAGTCACTAGGAGTTTTAGGTTTACCACAAAATTTTTGTATTCTTGTGTGGTGTGTGTGCTCCTTGGGAGCTTTGCTCTCAGGCTTTGTAAACCTTCCTTATAATCTAAATGAAATCATCTTCTTG
Organism: Guadua angustifolia; assembly: GCA_036346375.1. Lineage (NCBI taxonomy): Eukaryota > Viridiplantae > Streptophyta > Magnoliopsida > Poales > Poaceae > Guadua > Guadua angustifolia. Next base: position 19,730,205 of record CM070502.1, read on the forward strand.
CTCAAGATTTGCCTCTCATTTTGATCTTCTTCTTTCTTGGTTCTTGATCCCTCTATTTGGTTTCTTTCTTACTTGATCTTATGCTGCCAAGGATGAATGATTGATGGATATATCCTGTGTAGATTATATCCTAATCATCTAGGCAAGCTTCTTCTTGATCATCCAAATTTCTTTAAGAAACTAGTTTTTGGGTTAAGAAAGAAGGTTTTAAGGTAGATCTTGATCTTACTCATTTGAGAGTAATTTCTTAGGAGTTCTTGCTTGTTCTGACATGTGAGAGGCCATCTAAGGTCATCTTGACCATCAAATCCCTGTGAGCAAACACAGGGTGAAGATTTGGCTTTTGATTTGTTTTTGGTGCAACCTTCACCAAACTTAAAAAAAGTCAAAATGTTGACATCAATCCTTACAATTGAAAGTTGGAATAGGTTCCTAACATCCTTGGACAGGTGCATATAAAGTTTCATGGGGTTTAGATCAGCCGATCAAAAGATACACCGATTTTCGGTTTGAAATCGTGTTGTTTTCTCTATTCATCCCCTGATTTATTGTTCATACGGCACTACCGCCACAGCACCCAGTAGCACCGGAGTTACTGTTCATCTAGCATTACCGGGCCTATTAGCGCGGTAGTGTTGCCCTAGACTGGATTTTTAATAAATCCTTTTCTTTCGTGCTTTCTTGATCTAATGAGGTTTTGGTTGGATTTTGTTGGCACTGAAAAATATGATGAAGGATTGATCAGCTCAAACACACACAAACACTGGATTTAAGTTGGTTCGCGGCATGCCAACCGATTTGGTCATGCAATCGGTAAGATGAATAGATGCAAACCATTATAATCGGCTTAAACCGAAATAAATAAAAAATAAACATCTCAGCCGATTAGATGGTACAATTAGCTTGTCGGGGACTGATATATTTCTGACAAGTCAACGCACGGTCAACAGGGTATCCGGCCCGGGGCAACCCGGCAAGGGTCTTCAGCCACGACCTAGTCCGCGCGGTCTCGCATGACCTGGGGCCTGCCTCGACCAGGGTCTGTTCCCGCACCTCCTCAAGCTCGAGGTCGTGAGGTTAGCTCTTGGTCGGGCGGTTTCGCCTCAGGACGTGGGGGATGCATTGACCCGGCGGTTACCAAGACCTAAAATGGTGGCGTCAAGGCAGGAGTGGGCGACATTTCCGGAGCGGTTTCGGTCCGCCTTCAATGCGCACGAAGCCCCCTCCCCGGGAATCTCTCCCGGCTGTTGCAGGCGCCATTCGGGGGTATATAAACCACGCAAGGCATATGTACAACACAGGAACTCACCGGCAATAGCTTTACACACACAGTGCTCAAACTCGAGCTGTAAACATCTCTTGTACTCACAGTTAGTGAATTCCTCTGCCCGTAGAGAAGACTGGACGTAGAGCTATTACCCTCGTGGGGGCTCGAACTAGTATAAACCCCTGTCTCCTGCTCCTTGACGCCTCGCCCGACCTTCATCTACGCCATTGTTGACCGAAGCGCTTTCTGGGTCCCTCATACGTACTAACCCCCTTTTCATTTCTGCGGTCAGGCGATTCCGATCGTCGATAGCTGGCGCCCACCGTGGGGCCCGAAAGCTTCGTTCAGCTGGAAGTGACTTCAACTTTTCGAGGCATGGCGTCTTTTGCAGCAGCGCATTCTGTGAGCTCGGGCTCGAATGCGGCTCTCGAGCATGGAAGTTCCGCGTCCCTGTTCTTCCCCTCTCCGCCGCTGCGAAACCGTTTCGTCCTCATGGCCGCCGGCCAAGATGAGAACGTCGAGGAGGGGGAGCGCAGTCCGAGGACCCCAGAAGATGCTCGCCGGATGGCTCGGGTTGCCATCAACTAGGCCATAACCGCTCTCCGGCGAGAGGAACTTGAGAAGATTGGAACATCCTCGGGGCGTTCCAGGCTCCCCCACTCGAGCGAGCGCCTCCGTGCGATCGCACGAGTCATGTCTGATCCCACGCGCCCGGCATCGGGTTTCTTTGGCCGGGCTCTTGCAGACGAGCTCGATAAGGCCGCGACTAAAGCTGTGCCGTCACAGCGCCAGGACCTTCTTGCTGGGTCTAGGTCGTTAAGGAGCAATGATAGCTCCTCTCGCAGGCGTCAACGCCCCCGCCGGTCTCCTGCGCACCGGCAATCTCGAGGTCTGTCTCGTACGCCACCTCACCATCGTTCCCCGAGCGCGACTCGGACGGAGCGGCGGCGGCGGCGGCGTCTGACAATCTCCACTCCAAGAAGAGCATCGTCAGCCTTTCTCCCGACGTCCCTCCGAGGCGTCGCCGGGTCCACGAGCGCTTACGATACCTCCCGGGTGATGCTCGGGCCCACCACCACGGCCGCCGAGGTCACAGGGAGGAGCGCCAAAGCGACCGTGAATCTAGCTCCAACAGCAGCTAGCACCCAAACCCGGAGAAGATCGAAGCAATTGAGAAGATGGCGCCTCCAACCTCGGTGAAACAGTCTGATGCCTCACCGCCGCATGGCGCTCTTAGTCGGTTTATTTCAAGGCTTGGCGGCGTGGGCTGCCATTCTTCGTGGCCTTGCGCAAGCAAGGGGGCTTCGAATGGACTCCTGAGGCACAGCGGTCGTTCGACGACCTGATGGCGTACCTCTCAAGCCCGCCTTTGCTCACCACCCCACGGCCGGGTGAGCATTTGTTGTTATCTTAGCGACCACCACCAGCTATCGTCATTGTCTTGGTGGCGGAGGGATCTTGTGGCAAAGATCCGATCTACTACGTCGCTGAAGTCTGACGCGAAGGAACGCTACCCACGAGTTGAGGCTCTTGTATGCCCTTCTCATGGCCTCGCGCAAGCTCGGCAGATTACTTCCGAGCGCGCTCGGTGGTCGCCCCGGCGATTTTCGCTCGAGGACATTCTCGAGAACCCGGAGGTCGAGGGCGTATCGCCAAGTGGGCTATGGAGCTGGCGGCGTTCGACATCCGGGTCGTGGCGCGCACGGCTATCAAGTCGCAGGTGCTCGCCGACTTCGTGGTCGAGCAGACATCCCCTCCCGCCTCCGGGCCCGAGGTCGAGGAGGAGAAGCCCTGGATCATGTACTTCGATGGCTCGAGGTCTTTCAGGCGCTCGGGGGCTGGGATTCTCATCCTTACTCTGCGCGGCGACCGCCTAAGGTATGTGGTTCGTTTTGGGTTTCCAGCGACCAATAACGTTGCAGAGTACGAGGCTCTCTTGGCAGGCCTGCGGGCCTGTAAGGCCCTGGGCGTGCGCCGGTTGAATGTGCGGGGCGACTCTCAGCTCGTCGTCAATCAATATAACAAAAAGTACCAGTGCTCGGAGGACTCAATGGCAAAATACCTCGCCGAGGTGCGCAAGATGGAGAAGTGGTTCCAGAACTTGGAAATCATGCATGTAGCACGAAAGGACAACTCCGATGCTGACTTCCTCTCCAAGCTCGGGTCGTCCGACGACGAGGTTCCTCCTGACGTGATTCTGGAAGCCTTGGCGTCTCCCTCTATCTCCGACCAAGAGTCCTTGGTCGCCTTCATCGAGGGCGTCCCTTCGTGGGCTGAGTCGATCCATCGTTTCCTGGCGACGGGCGAGCTCCCGGTTGAGCCAGCGGAAAGGAGCAGGATCAAGCGCCGGGCAAGCTCGTACAGGCTCGTCGATGACAAGCTATATCGTCGGAATCTTTCCGGCATCCGACGGAAGTGTGTTACCGCAGAGGAGGTAAGTACACTACGTGACATCCATTCAGTCTATGCGGGCTCACTCCTCTTCGGGACCATGGTCGGAAGGTTTTCCGCATGGGGTTCTATCGCCCACACGGCGCTCAGACGCCAGCAGCGCAACATTGTCGCGCTGTCGCCGCTTGCCGTTTCATGCTCGGAAGACGCATCAACCTGCCTACGCGCTCCAGACCATCCCGCTTGCTTGGCCTTTCTCGACCGAAATTTGGACATCCTCGGCCCCTTCGCAGCGCATCGGAGGAAGAAGTTCCTGTTCGCCGCCATCGACACCTTCACCAAATGGATTGAGGCTGAGCCCGTCTCGACCATCACAGCTCGTGCAGCGGTCAAGTTCTTCCGCTTGTTCATGGTCACCAGGTATGGAGTTCCGTGCAGAATCATCACTGACAATGGAACTCAGTTTACTAGTGATTTGTTCCAGAATCTGCGCAAGACATAGGCACCAAAGTATGGTATGCTTCGGTCGCCCATCCGCAGAGCAACGGAGCAGTTGAGCGCGCCAACGGACAGATCATTCAAGGCATGAAGAAACGAGTGTTGGATGAGCTCGAACGACACGGCCAGACCTGGGTGGATGAACTTCCCACTGTCTTATGGTCTATCCGAACCACAACCAGCCGAGCAACAGGGTCCACTCCATTTCGGCTCGTGTTCGGTACTGAAGCCGTCCTACCTCCCGAGGTCACGCTGGGCTCCGCCAGGGTCAGCTTAGTCGACCAAGTTGACTTTGAGCACGAACGGTCTCTTGACCTTACCCTGGCGGAAGAACTAAGATGCCGTGCACTGCTACGATCGGCGCAGTACCTGCAAGCTCTTCGCAGACATGCGTCTCGATCGGTACGACCTAGGGAGCTCCTTGTTGGGGAGTTAGCCCTGAGACGGATTCAGGCACCGTCCAACACCAACAAGTTATCCCCGCGGTGGGAGGGCCCCTATAAAGTTGTTTCAACAGATCGCACGGGGGCTTACCGGCTAGCGATGCTCGATGGCAGAGAGCTCTCTAGCTCGTGGAATATCGACCAGCTTCGCAAATTCTATGTGTAACCTTTTTTACCTCAAATTTCAATAAAGCTCCTGTTCATTTGTCACGATTGGCCTCAGAGCATCTCTTTTTGTCTCGTACTGGCTTAAATTCACTTTTCGATGCTAGATCTACGTATGAGCGCGCTTGCCCTTGGTCTCGGCGTCGGGGGCTTACCCTTAACCCCTGGTGGTCGAGTTATGCGTAAGCCGAAACTCTTCGCAGCAACACTCCCCGCACTGTGGTGCGAGCTAAGCTCTGGCGGGTCGACGAGTCTTGGCGTAAATTGTTGTCGTAGCCCGAGCCTAACTCTCGAGTTTAAGTTTGTCCTCGTGCAACCATATTATGCTCTGTGGCTCCTTTTCGACTTTGCAGGTCTCGGTCTTTGCTGGCCTCTTACCTTGTGCCCAAGGTCGGCGCTGCTCGACCTCGAGCCCAACGGGGGCTAGGCGTGGTATACTACGACCGGCAAGGCTAGGTGCTCGACTGGGAGAGAATTGTTTAGCCGAGAAATCACAAAGCAAACCAAGACGTGACATTATCTCGATCAAAATACAAATATCCCATTAAGCTGTTTTCTTACAAGTCTTACGGGGCATTTACCCTATCTACAGGTCTGCCATCTCGCGTGCAAATTTCTCCTGCTCGAGCTCGGCTACCTTGGCCCTCAAGGTCGCTATCTCGCTCTGGTACTGGAGGGCTCCCTTGGAGGCATCCGCAGCCCGACGCCGTTCGTCTTCAAGTTGAGCCAAGGCGCTCCTCACCGCTTTGCTAGCACGGCCAAGCTTCTCCTCGAGCCCTAGGGTCTTGGCCTCAAGCTCGGGAGACGACTTCTCCGCAGAAGCCTTCTCCAGCGCCTCGACCTTGGCCCGCTCGGCCTCGAGCGCCTTGCTGGCGCACTCGAGCTTCCCTTCAAGCTCCAAGATTCTGGCCTCGAGCTCGGGGGACGCATTCACCGCGGAGGACGCCTGCTCCACAGCAGCTTTTTCCATTGCCTCGACCTTGGCCCGTTCGGTCTCGAGCGCCTTGCTGGCGCGCCCAAGCTCCTCCCCGAGCGCCAGGATCTTGGCCTCAAGCTCGGGAGATGCCTTCTCCGCAGAGGCCTTCTCCAGCGTTTCGACCTTGGCCCGCTTCGGCCGAAGCGCTTGGCCGATCACAGCGCTCTTGCTCCACGGCCTTGAAGCCATGCTCGCGCTCGGAGGTCCTGGCTTGTTCGAGCTCGGCCGCGTGGGCTACCTCCTATGCCCTCATCGTCGTGCGTAGGTTGTCGAGCTCTTTGGCCTTCTGCTCGAGCTCCTCCTGGTCGACCTCGATGGTCGAGATGAACTTGGAGCGCTCAGCCTCCCGCGTCTCCACCACGTTCATGAGGCCCATCAGCATGACGGCATGCTCCTGAAGACCCTTCAGCCCTCGGGAGACGTTGCCAATCGTCTTCATGACAGGAAGAATGGCACAAGATGAGATCGGAAACAAGGGAACTCGAGCCAACGTGCAGCAAGGTACGCAATGGGGTCCTTACCTCACGAAGACAGGTCTCAAGGCTTGTGCGGGTGAATTCCTCGCGCTCGTCGATGCGATCGCGGGGGATCTCCTCCTCGTCGACCGGCGCTCCTAAGCCGGAGCCAACCACGGCCGCCCCCGACGTGCTCGGGCCAAGCCCCTCAGTCCCCGCGCTGGTGGCGGCCTGGTGTTCTGTCGCCTCCATTGGCGGGTTCAACTCGGCGGCAGGGGAGGGGGCGACAGCAGCGTGGGTCTCGACCGGCGTGGTCTGGGTTTCGCTCGCCTCCAGCATTGAGGGAGCGATAGCCGGATCCGCCGCGCGATCTCCCACGGTGCCCTCAACGTCCGTGGCCTGGAGTGCCGCGACCACAACGCCAGACGCAGCCGCGGTCGGGCGGGCCTGCGGCGCCTCTGCGGTATGGCCATCTTCAGCGGCCGGTGGCATCACGACCTCGGCACCCGGTGCAACCATGGTACCCTGAGTGCCTTCCCCCGTGTCGACCTCGGAAGGATCGGCAGCGGCGGCATAGTCGTGGACCTCGCCGGTGTCGTAGTCCCCGCTGGTCGCAGGCTGGAACTCCTCGACCGAGTCGTCGAGCCCTTGGTCGTACTCACCGACCGGGACCCAGCTCGGGGGCCCAGAAGGAGTACGCGCCCGGCCCGAGGGCGGCGCTGGTTAACACTGGCGTCCTCCTCCTCCTCGGACTCGGACTGCATACCGACAATGACCATTGTCAAAACGGGCAAGTCTCGAGCGTGGACGCTCAAGGTCTGCGATGAAGAACAGGCGCTAAGCTCGAAAAACGAGAAGGGGGCGAAATGAAGTGAAAAGCCAAAAACTTACATGGGTCGACGGCCTCGCCTTATCGAGGGTCGTGGCTGGTCTTGTTGCCCGATCTTTGCAGGGCACTTCGCTTCGAGCTCCGCCACGGGGACCTTGGAGCTCATATTTGGTCAACGTCGTCCATGGCCGCGGACACTGGGACGCGAGCTTGGGCGCCTGGGCGGTGAGGCTCAAGCCTCTGGGCAGCCGCCAGGCTTCTGTTCTTCGCGAGAAGGAACCAGTCGAAGATGGAACGCGAGCAAAAGACTCGGGGGCTCGGCCATGGGAACCCTTACCGTGGCGTGGTCACTCCACTCGACATGAGGTTTCTTCACCTCCTGGCGGTCTGCTCCGGGCAGGGGAGGCCTCTTCTTCCCCTTCTTCCCCTTGTCCCCGCCGGGCAGCGGGAGCATTCTCCTGGCAGTCTCGGTCAGCTCTCGATGATCCTGCGAACATGCGGGGGTCAAGAAGGGCCTCGTGGGCGCTCGAGTTAAGTACTTGGTCGGGGTGGCCTACCTCGGCTTTGCGGCGCAGCACGTTCCTCGGCACGGGCTCGTCGAGGGTGTAATCATTCGCGGCCTTCCCGAACATCTCGTTCATTCGGGCGGCAATCCAGGACTCCTTCGGCGCTGCTGAAAAGACCAAATCATCAAGAGGAACCAGGGAGTAAAAGCGAAGCGATTCTTGAGCCAATGCAGCTTACCGGTTGTCCCTTCGCGGTTCAGGTCATCGCGACCTCGGATCTCGTAGAAGGGGTGCTCCCTCCTCCGTAGGGGGAACACCCGACCTCTCAGGAAGTCGTTGGCGATGGCCTGTCCGGTGAGGCCTCGCGTGGCACAGATGTGGATGGTCGCGATGGCCTCTTGGTCGTCTTCCATGTCGCCCGACTCTGGGGTCTCCTTCTTCCCGCTGAGAGGGGTACCTTTGAACTCAGTACGCGCCTCGCCCCATTTCTGTAAAACCATCGCCGGACCACGGGCCAAGGAGTCATGATAGCGTTTGGGGAAGGACCACGGGATTCCTGTCCGCAGCCGGAAGTAGAGGCATCCGACCATGGGGTCCTTCTCGGTGCGGAAAAGGGAAAAGAAGCGGAAAAACAGCGAGGGGGTGGGATGGATTCCAAGGAACCCTTCGCACAGATGGGAGAAGATGGAAAGCATCAGGATGGAATTGGGTACCAGGTTGATCAACTCAATCTCGCATACGGTGAGAACGTCTGCGAGAAATGTGCTCTCCGGCGTCCGCAGGCCGAAGAGCATGTACTGCTCCGTGCTGACGAGCTCGTCGTCCCGTGGCTGCGGCTCGGTCTCCCCGCCCGGCAGTCGCCAGGACCATGGGTCCAGCAGCCCCAGGCTCTCGAGCTCCTTCATCCTCGTCACCGTCAGAGAGCTTTTCCCGAGTTTGGCCATGGCGGTCGAAGGGAGTTTTTGGTCGAGGGAAGAAGGAGAGTACAAGCTGAGGGGTAAAGACTATGAAGATGCAGGGAGTTCGGGGAATTGGCGGTGGACACAAGCTTTATAAGACCGAGGCACTACGGGCCGGCGGATTAAGGGCATCTCGAAGGGCGTGCCGGTCAGGTGATGGGACAGGAGCAATTTAAGGCTGCGCGGCGCGATCGAGGCGTTATGAACGGTTATGTTGTCCGGCCGCACGAGCCGGAGATCAAGAGGCGCCAGGTGTCGCTTCGTCACGGCCTGACGATACGTTTCCGCCCGACCTCGACCTCAGGTTTAAAGGTTCCAGAAATCAGTCCCGTCTCTGTGAAGGCTCAAGGTCGGCCCATGTTCCGATCGCGACACTGAGCCTCGGGGCTAGCTGTCGGGATCGATAGATTCGACAAGTCAACGACGGTCAGCAGGTATCCGCCCGGCAACCCGGCAAGGGTCTTCAGCCACGACCTAGTCCGCGCGGTCTCGCATGACCTAGGGCCTGCCTCGACCAGGGTCTGTTCCCGCACTTCCTCAAGCTCGAGGTCGTGAGGTTAGCTCTTGGTCGGGCGGTTTCGCCTCAGGACGTGGGGGATGCATTGACCCGGCGGTTACCAAGACCTAAAATGGTGGCGTCAAGGCAGGAGTGGACGACATTTCCGGAGCGGTTTCGGTCCGCCTTCAATCGCGACGAAGCCCCTCCCCGAATCTCTCCGCCGTGCAGCGCCATTCGGGGGTATATAAACCACGCAAGGCATATGTACAACACAGGAACTCATCGGCAATAGCTTTACACACACAGTGCTCAAACTCGAGCTGTAAACATCCCCTGTACTCACAGTTAGTGAATTCCTCTGCCCGTAGAGAAGACTGGACGTAGAGCTATTACCCTCGTGGGGGCTCGAACCAGTATAAACCCCTGTCTCCTGCTCGTTGACGCCTCGCCCGACCTTCATCTACGCCATTGTTGACCGAAGCGCTTTCTGGGTCCCTCATACGTACTAACCCCCTTTTCATTTTTGCGGTCAGACGATTCCGATTGTCGACATAGCTAAATGGATCTAAACGACTATTACAGCCGACTAAATGATATGTAAAGGTATATTTCCCCCAAAAAAGCGATGCGTAACAAGATCGGTATGGAAACAAATTAACCTAGGATAACTGACGTAATTGAAAATGACCAATAATTAGCAATGCATAACTTTATTGATTAAAATCAAGTTACAAAGAGATTTTAAGTCACAAAAGCTACTCCTAGTCGACATGAAGTAAATAAAAAATAAATACGAGTTGATTAATTGGCTTTGGGCACTTTTTCTTCTCACCCCTGTATCTCTTATATAGCATTTAGGCCGATCGTATCCTCCTCCGATTCTTGCAAACACATTATTCGTATCAATCTCAACTTCCAAAAGATAAACTTCACTCTGAGCTGATATCGACTGAGACTATCCATGTTTAACCTTATTTTCCTAAATCGGCTATACCTGCCAAATCTTGGTGCCAACAATATCAATTAAGCCGAGCGTATCCTTATTCGATTCAAGATCCACAATACGTATTCGCCTCAACTTTTAGGAGATAAATTACTCTTTGAGCTGATATCTGCTAATAGTCTCCATATTAAACTCCATATTAGCTATAATTCCAATTGTAACTTATATTTTCACTTTTTAACCGATATCAGTCAGAAATATCTAATTTCATTTTTGATCTAATAAATTAGTTATGCATTACTAAATTTAGATGCTAATAGATCGCCATTTCACCTCTCTCTTTCTGATCGCTATTTTCAATCCTTCGTTATCGTATCAACAAAATTCATGACCGATCAATGGAAAATAGAAGGCATTTGCATTACCAAAATTCGCAATTTGTCTTAGTGAGTTGTACGATTTGTTCTCATCTCCTTGCCTCTTTTCTCTCTCCTGTCACTCGTCTACACGTGCTAATCAAATGGTCTGTGTTTTCCATGCATTAGGTCTCTCCCTTCTGCTAACGACAGAAATCAAATCATCCCAAGTCGCTTTATCTGACGAAGACAGGTACAGCAACAAAACAGAGTGGTACAGAACGTTCTCCTGTCTGCCAATATTCCTGTAGGATTTCATTGGTGGGCCCTAGCTTGACGCCCGCAGCCGGTTAGAGCATACGCAATGGTACTAGCTATAAAAAATGTCCATATCATCTATAGATAGCATATAGACAACCTATTCAATAGATTAGCTACAGCATTGTCTATAAAATTAAATATTGACCCACATGTAATAGATAATAAATGCCTTGGAATCAGTTATAGCTTAACTATACATTAGTAGCTGGTCTATATCTTTCTTCTCATTCTCTCTCTTCCACCTAAACAAAATGCTGAGATGGCACCTTTATAGCTAGCTGAAGTGGCACCATTGCACATGCCCTTATAACAGCAAGTATAATAAAATTGTGTAAGCGGGCTATAGGAGCTGTCACATCAGATTTGAATTGAGTTGGAGAGAGGAGGGGAGAGAGAAGAGAAGCGAGCTACAAACTAGTAGCCGGCTGTAGCACGGGCTCCAAGAAGATTGGGAGAGAATAGAGAATGAGAGGATAAAGGTAGGCTAGGTATTAATGTTCAGTGTGTATGTATAGCCAACTATTATATGGGTGAGCTATTAGATTGACTATATATGATATGTCAACAACATAAAACCCGCAGTTGGCTCTATTATTAGTCTTGTTCTTAACTGAACCTCAAGGTGCGCAGTATACGCCCATACAAATCGGCAACACGTGGGTGAACGGTGGCCTTCAGTTACTGTACGTGGAAGCGAGCGCCGCAGCTAATCAATCCGGCGCTGCCATGTTAAAAAAAAAACATCGTGAGCTGCTTGCGCTTTCAAGCTCGGTTCTTGGTTTGGAGCTTACTTAAGTCGAAATTCGAGACCCCAACTCCAGTTGGCTCAAGCCACTCGTTTACAACCCCACTGCCACCTACCTCCGTTGGCTGGGAAGAGCCGGGCGGCTCTGGTCCCATTCACGCCCCCAATCATTCTGATGATAGTGAGGACTGAGGACTGTGCTGCCAACGTAGGACAAGAGTTTACATAGTCTACACTTTAGAGGTAGAAGATAAAATACCAGCAGACCAATATGAAGCAATACTATATGCTATCGACTGAATTTCATTTGCGTTGTTGTGTTGTTCTATACCGACCAATAGCGATTGGTCTGTGTAAGCTTGTGAAGAATTGGGGCTAGGCTGGAAAAGGACGGGAAGCCAATGGCACGCCATAGGTGGTAATCCTTGGAGGTCACGTTGTACAAACGTATAGAATAGTTTGATAGGAAGATAAAATAATCTTCTCTTGAGAAGACTAACCGCCTAAGCCAGTGTTGTTCTTCTGAACGAGGTCAGAAAGCATAAGGTCTTTTGTATCTGTCCAAGGGCATGGTAATGCGACCCACAATGGCTTTGGGAGTTAAGGTGCTAATGGGTCTAGACCGGTTCGGTTTTTAAAATTAAACTGGTTTAAAACTATAAAACGATCAAACTCATGTTAGATACATAACTATTTGATTAGATCTAGGTTAGACTTAAACCGTATGCTTTTCTACTAAATCTCTCACCACCAATCAGGTAAATCAATTTATGTTACCTTTAGCGCTAATGTTTTGTTTTGTTTTACATACTTCAGCAGCATACTTTAAGTTCTAATTTTTAACATCTATTTCCAATAAGTGGGATATGTAATTATAGATATTTGAACGATCTTTCTTTTTTATTTCTTAAAACTGTAATAGTGATATGAGTTGATGGTTTACGTACAATGTCATATTTAAGTGATAACAATATGTTTGCACATGATACTATTTTTGAACCAAAATACAACAATAATGATTTTGGAATTTGCTGATAGCGGCTTAATAAGAAAGGGGATATATCCTCATGGCTATAAATATCTTGAGTTTTTCTTTTGTTTAAGGATTTAGTTATGATGATATATGATAATTTTACTTACAATAAACACTTACTGAATTTTGAGCTAGCACTGGATTGTTCAACTCAGTTTTATTCTATAACTTAAAATAATGCTGGGCTTATTTAGTTAAACATGTCCTTTGCATATAGGTAGCAGAAGCAGTTGGGCATCATTTGTGACTTTTGTTAAGTTTCATGTGTGCTTGATTTTAATTAGCTCTTTCACTAAGCCTAAGTGTAGGTAAGGGGTTAGTTTTAGATTCGGTATATCAGTTGAGTTGCAAACTAATTAGTGCCACATAAAATTTCATATGATAGTATTTTCTCGTGACCTTTGATTTTTTTGGAACTTTTATGTTTGATCTTTACACTACCTTATCTGGGTTTTTGTATTGACAAGTTTATTTAGATAGTGTATATTTGTTATCTATTCATAGCACGATGTAGTTCATTTACAATCTAAGAAATAGTGTATCAATTAAATATTACACCGTAAACTATCAACTCATCCAACAAAGAGTTTATCCAAATTAAGGCCTAGGCTTTCATTTGGGTCTAGACCATACTTAGACATAACTTTATTTTTATCGGACTAGATACAGATCTGTAAAAAAATATTAAGCCTAAATCAGATCTGTGCTGGGCTTCACCCATTAGTATCCTTACCGGGAGTTGACACACGGGTCACAAAGTGGCCATCCAGGATCGCATAAGTGAAAAAAATTGGATGATCTTAAATGGACCTTGGCCTAGCACCACGGTACCCCACCAAAATGGGATGTATTGGGCTTGGCCGAGCACACCAACACAGTTTGAGCTACCCACGAGCCGAGGCCGCCAGCTCTAAAACGCTGGGCCGGCCCGTGCATTTCCTTGGGCACCACGCGCGATTCGCCAGCCAAATCGAGTCAAGCGCGGCCAGCAACGCTCGGCTCCGCGACGCCAAAGCTGAGACAGATACCATCACCGCGTCATATCCTTCATCCCCTTCTTCCTTCCCCCTTTCGTCCCAGATTTCGGAGCAACTGACGAACTGATAAGATGCAACCTAGCTCCGCGCCGGCTTACACCGGCAGAACACGTGGGTCCTGAACGAAAATTTCTCCGACGAACCAATCCCCCGCCGGTGCCCACCGCACCTCGCACGCGTGCAGCTAGCAGCAGGCCTCGTCTTTTAGCCTGCCTCGTCGTCTGTCTGCGACCGCAATGCGAGCCACTGTCGACGACTGAAGTGCCAGCACCACCAATCTATCATACGATCTGTGCGCCTCTTTACTCTCTTTGCGCCGCGTCTTCAATGCATTGGCAACAAGCGCATGCATGCAGGGACGGGCATACGGAGCTGTCCGTGTTAACCCGTATGCGCCCCGCCATGGATACAGGCGCGAAGCGCCCACGTGGTCTCGCGGGCCCGACCACTCCGGGGGCGACACGTACGCCGGCGTCCGCGTGGCGACAGGGTCTACGGCGCGCATGCGTGCTGGACCTAGCTAGGTGGATAACGATCGAGTACGTACGTACGTTTATGTACGTGTGATGGGCTGACACTCTGGTACACGTGGGACTTGGACCCATGGCCTGCATGCCCTGGAGGCATTATTGCTGTCAACATTAGCTGGAGACCGTACCTAAGCTTGATTGATTGGAGGGAAAGCGGCTTTAAATCGCGAAGATAAGCTAGCTAGCCGGTGCAAATCTCAACCAACATCCAGCAAAGATCACCAATGAACCACAATTTTTGTTGCTCATAACGTGAATCTAAACACATGTACCGATGTACGTCGCATCTGTCAGAAGCCACCCTATGGATAGCACCAATAAAGATGCTACTGTTTTAGGTCATCAGATAACATTTCCATGTATGCATGAGTAGACCTAGGCAATGGACCAAGTCATTTTTGGTTGCCTACTTGCCTTGGACACGGCAGTCGGGTTGACACCACTCGAAAACAACTCTTTTATATAAAAAAAACCTATTATAACTATATCGTCAATCCAGTGGTCCAGCCTATTATTAGATCTTAGAGTTTACTAAAACATGAATATTAGCTAGTCTAAAGCATGATCACAAAATAAATAATACGGAAGTTGAGTCATTAGTTCCTAACTCGAAGAAGAAGCGGAAGCCATTAGGATTCGGTGGTTGAGCGTCGGCAGAGATGTGCAAAAGCCTGAAAACACCGAGATCTCCTCAATGGTGGTCGCGGGTCTTCGACAGCCTTAGCTCAAGCCTTAGGATCAAATGTTGTAGAGGAAGAAGTGAAACTCAAGTGTAGATATCCAACAAAATGAGTGCCGGCCTTCCCCTTTTTAATCTCGCGCAGGCTGACAGGACCGAACCAAAATCTTGTTAGGCGCTCCCAATCAATGCGTGTGTGTGCGTTAGAGGTGGGCCAAGCCCCTAAGTTTTCAGTCTTGTTAGTTCTAACCAAAGATCACAATCAACACCTACCATCAAAGACAACCTCTCCCCTTCACATCTCATTATGACTCATCCGATGGAGTCATCATCTTCTCGTACCTATGTCACCTCCTCTCGCCCTTTTCCACGCTTACTTCCTCCTCGCACTGCCACCGCCCCTCACCGTCCCACGCTATCCCCTCCTCACCTCCTTGGTGCCAAATCCAACGGTTTTCAGTCACGCTGCCATCAGATATGACCTTGCAGTACCACACCACCAGCTTCATCAATCATTCTAAATAATAAGACGACAACAATCGGGTTGAAGAAGATGATGACAATACTGTATCTCAACAATCCTCACCGCTTCGATGCCAAATTTAATAGTCTTTTTCCCTAAAACTCAATAGGTTCATGCGGTGCTAGCTTTGCTATGACTACAATTTGTTCCGATCCATACGTGTTGAGGGTGGGGCCCGACAGCGCTAGTTTGCTTGAATGAGAACGCTTTCCATTAATGGCTACGAGCCTACGAGCAAATAGGTTAACTCTCCTATTTGTAGGTGCGGTACGGATAAGCCTTATTTTCGTCAACCATGCATGCATCTTTTTTAGGCCCTGTTTAGTAGAGCTCTAGATCCCAGCTTCACCTGAGATATGAAACTTGTAGGCTAAAATAAAGTGAATTAAGTTTATATTTTTGATCTAAAACATAAACAAGATGATCCATCTAAACACTTTTAATATACTCATAGCTCCAGATCCATAAATCTGGTGAAGCTGGAGCCCTACCAAACACACCCTTATTGCTAAATGCTGATTCCCTTATGACTTATCCAAAACAAAAACATTAGGTACTAGAGTACAATACATTAGCAGCTCCCAATAGCAATGTGCACGCTACCCAAATCCCAAGCACACCCATACATAAGCATAGAAAATGGGTGATTTACGATGTGTTTATGGTGGGATGAGGTTAAATAGGATAGGATAGTCGTATACTATTTGATTCTATTGTTTTAGTTAAATGGAATAGTTTAGGTATAGAGAATATTTCTCAAATTTGTATATGAGAGACATGTGGTGGTCTATCCATATTTGCAATGAGTAATTGATTATTTTTTGAGTTTTTAGTTTTTAGGTTTGAGTTTGTTTTAAGCTTGTCTTGGCTTTGAACAATTTGGTTAGAGAGACTGTGGGCACTGAGACCAATAGGGAGGTCGTCCCTAGAGAGATCGTGGGTACTACGACTACTAGGGAGGTCATCCCTAGAGAGGTTGTGAACCACTGTGACCATTGAGAGTGTGATCATGACCTATCTAGGAATGGTCATGAGCCCTTGTAACCTTTCTAGGAGAGGTCGTGAGCCCTTGTGACCCCTCTAGGAAAGGTCGTGATCTCCTTAGGAGATGTTGTAAGCCACTGTGATCTTTTAGTGAGTGGTCTAAATCTCTATAGGAGAGGTTGAGGCCACTATAAGAGTGGTCTAGATCACTAGGTGATGGTCTAGACTTCTATAGACCTCTATGGAAGAGGTCGTTACCACTGTGAAAGTGATATAGACTATTGTAGGAGTGGTCTAGACCCCTTTAGTTCTCTATAGGAGAGATCATGACTATTGTAAAAGTGATCTAGATCACTATAGGAATGGTTTAGACTCCTTTAGGTCTCTATGGAAGAGACTGTGACCACTATAAAAGTGGTTGCAAGACTGGATTAGGCTAGAAGAGCTAAGATCCAGAATAATTAAGGGACATCGGAAGATGACTGAGACTAGGAAGTTGTTGCAAGCTACAAAGACAAGAAACTAAAATGATGGACATAGCAAACAACAGTATGGACCAGAACTAACCTCAGGGAGGAGTCTAGATTTAGAATAGTCAAAAAAGCTAAAGCTGTCATGGTGCTAATGGGTATGGTCAAAACCCGTGTTGTTGTTGGGTTTCGGGTTAACCCATATATGAGAGTAGAGGGAATCTACACACTTTATGAGTTTTTTGGGAGGGTGCCGTCCCGTGCTCAAAATTGTGTGAGTTTTGTGAATGATTTTTGTATCCTTATGCTCTATGAGCTCTGCCCACCTGGTTGTTTGGTTTTGTAAATCATCTTTCTAAGTAATAGAAATAGTTCTAGCATAAGAAACTTGTTCATGTTTTAATTCTTGTTCTTGCTTTGCCCTGTTTGCAATTAGCTCCTTGGTTCCTTTTTATGCTTTATAGGAGAGATGCTTGAATATTTTTAAGTAAGGAAGTTTTCATTCTATTCCTATTCACCCCTCTAATCGCTATTTTGATCTTTCAGTATCCTACCATTTAGGATATGATGATTCCATTCAAATAACCAAATACATGGATATTTTTTTCTTAAATTATCTCATGCATGTATCACTTTGGGAGTTTAGCACAACTCCAGTTCTATTAAAATTTATGAAGTTGGTGAGAGTATTTATAGCTCTAGAAATTTATAGAGTTGGAGCTATGGATACATTAAAAATATTTAAATATGGTTATCTTATTTATATTTTAAATTAAAAATATAAATTTATTTTATTTTAATTTATAAGTTTTAGATACAATTTTATATATAGGTAGAGTAAAAAGAAACTACGAAGGTCTGAAACTTTAACAAATAGGACGTTGTATACGAGCAAGAAACATCCAAATGCACGGTAACCAAAACGAGCAAGGGCAAGACGGTCATTCCATAAACGGCCTTATCCGCTAGCTTCTCCCGCTTTCCGCTCTCGTCCCTCCGGCTCTTATAAATCCCAACCAAGCCACCGGCGTCCGGCGTACACCTCCTACTTCTTTGTCACCTCCTTGTGTGCGATCTGCGTCACGTTTCATCTCCTTACTATACTCCACGCGCGCGGTACGTGTAGAGCAGGTTGCGGCCCGGGTGCAATGGCGAGGAGCACGAGGTCCGCGGCGACGGAGCGCGCGTACCGTCAGTTCGCGCCGTCGTCCCACGGCTTCGCAGGGTGCCTGGCCCCGGAAGGCCCCGGCACGACCGACGAGTTCGAGGAGTCGGACATCTGGGGCGCGTTCAGCCCGGCCGTGGTCGAGCCCAGGGCGGCGGAGCTACCCCGGGTTCGTGTGGTCCCAGCCGCCCGGCAGGGGCGGAAGGTGAAGCCTGCGAACAGGGCCGGCAGCGCGGCACACGGCTCCCTGCCGGTGAACATACCAAACTGGTCCAAGATTCTGGGGGAGGAGTACAGGGGTCACCACGCCGGCGACTGGGAGCTCGACGTGGACGACGAGGACATCAACGCGGCAGTGGTGCCGCCGCACGAGCTGGCGCAGCGACGCCGGGCCGCGTCGCTGTCGCTCCACGAGGGGGTGGGGATCGGCCGGACGCTCAAGGTCCGCGACGCCGTCTGGAAGAAGACCGGGTTCCAGGATTGACTCGCACCGCGCGTCGTCAATGCTACTAGCTTTTCGTTTTAACAGATCAGGATTAACCTTAATCAATGTTGGGCAGTACTACTAGCAAGTAGGAATGCAGCTGGTGTTTTTGACAGTCCCTACCATTGGTTAGTTTGGAGAGAAGAGAGATGATCACTGCTCAATATTGTTCGTTGATGATATGTATTTTGTTGAGAGAAAATGCAGAATGTTGATGCATGAGTTGACATGACATGTATGGCATTTTTGTACAGCATGCGAGCGATCAATCAAGTAGTAACAGTTGCCCTCGTGCTTACGCCAGGAAAAGTGATCTGTCCCAGAGGGCCAGAGCAGATAGACAACTACTATCTATTTACTTCTCTCCTACTGTCAATATATTTCTGTATGTCATCTACTTATAGAATAAAAGATAACTTTCATAATAAATTATTATCGGAAATTGGGTATTTTCTATAACGACCATCGTACATCGGCCGCCAGCCGACCGCCGACTATACACACCCTTGGATGATGCCCTCAAGGAAGATCCTCGGGTAGGTCGGCTCGGACTCTACGGCGTCGATCAAGCTCGCCCCGAGCATGCTTACTCGGTCTACGCGATCAAACAACCGGTCCGAAGGAAGGGCCTCGGCGTCGCCAAAAAGCCGGGCACAGTCCACGAAGACGACGTGGCATTAATCACTCGGCGGCTTAAAGGACTGTACGGCCACGATCTGAGCCCACTGCGCCGACGTAGCGGTATGGCAAAAAGCAAAGAACAGTTTCACCCACGTCCGGAAACAGAGGCGCGTCACTCCGTAATAAATGTTGCAACGCTGTAATCGTCTATAAATACCCCATCGCACGTAGAGTTTGGGGTTCGACTCCTCTTTATTTTTTTTATCCTCACACATAGCGGTTGGTTCTTTGGTGGCGAGGATTGTCCTAGAACTCCCCGGCCCCGAGCAGCATCATCTGAATCGTCTTGGAAAGCTAGTGCAATCACTGGACGTAGGGTTGTTATCTCCTCCGTGAGAAGCCCGAACCAGACCAAAAAACCTCTCTTTGTTCGTTGCGTTGTCCCGACCACCTATGTCCGTAGCTCGGCAGGCTCTCGGACACTATACCCTCCGCGGAAAAAGGGGCCCTAGGTTGATCCCTCATTCAACAAGTAAGCTCGGCGAGGGACCGATTCCCAAATCGTCGACAGCTAGCGCCGTCCGTGGGGATCGACGGAGTCCTTTCGTGGAGAATCCCTGAGGATGCCAAATTCTCAAGACAATCAAGACCTCTACGTCTTCGACGATGTGGAGGACGACGACGTGTACTACGCCAATGAAGGCGGGCCGGTGTGGCTGATCCGAAAGGCCACACCGAAACCGGGAGTCTTTCCCCGGTAGCTGCAGCGCGAGAGCGTTTCCTCCGCTTGCGGCATGATACCCTCGATGACAAGGAGGAATCTGGGGGCCTCCGCGACGGTCCGGACGTCCCTGATCGCCCCGAGAGCAGCCAGGGGACCGCGGCGTATGATGACGCTACGATGTCGCCCTCGCGGTCCTGGTGCTCCCGCAACGTCAACATAGCGGGAAGAGAAGAGATTCACGAGGTCCAATCTCCAGAGACCTCTCGTCGCGATGCTGACAAGAACCGCCCGGAGGTGTCCTCGGCAGACCTCGACGATCGGTCGTCGCCAAGCGGTGGAGAGCGACGCTGTGGTCGGAGACCCGCCCGCGAAGATCCCGGCAAGACCGCCTCGAGCACGCGGCGATCGTCGCCAAGGTCGCTTCACCGCTCCACATTGAAGCGCCGAGCGTGCGTGCATATAGCAATCGTCGCGCAGCTTCCGCAATTTCTCCGGCCAGGCGGACCTGGCAGCCATGGGGGCGATCGTGACTGAAAATCTGGAAAAACTCGCCGCTGACATGGGGCTCCCAGGGCCCCCCGGTGGGGAGAGGCCCCGGAGCATTTCCCGGGACCACAAGCGCCATTCCCCTATTCGCTCCCGCTGTGGCGCCTCCCGAAGTCCTACTCGGGAGAGCCGCGGGATGCAAGATTGGTACCGTGAGGACGTTCGAAGAGGTTCCCGGATGGCCTCACGGGCTCGGGGGCACGCCCCGTCCTCTCACGAGCTTACCGAGTGTTCCACCTCGGGGCTGCCTTTGTTGCGTCGGCGTGGAGACGTATTCTCTCGTCTCACCCCGCGCATAAAAGACCATCGTGACGCTGGTCATCACAGTCGCCGCTCCCGGAGGGGTCGCCATGACAGCCCAGCGTTTGGGTGCCGGGCCTTTTCGGCGTCCCTCCGTGAAGTCTCGTGGCCGAGCAAGTTTAAGCCCGACCACATTGAGCGGTTCAACGGAACCCAGAATCCGGATGAGTTCCTGTCGATCTACTCCACCGCCATCCTGGCGGCTGGGGGGATGAGGGGGTCATGGCCAACTACCTCCCCACGATCCTCGACAGCTCCGCTAGGGCGTGGCTCTTCAATCAGAAGGAAGGGTCGATCCGCTCGTGGAGGCAGCTCTGCGAGGCGCTCTGGGCAACTTCAGAGTCGCTACACCGCTTGAGGCAAGGGAGCGACCTCGAGCGGTTGATTCAGACTGAAAAAGAATCCTTGCGGGATTTTGTCCAAAGATTCATCAAGGTGAGGAACTCCATTCCGAGCATCTCGGATGAGGCGGTCGTCCGGGCCTTCAAGTTCGGGGTCCGTGACGTTCGCTTCACGCAAGACCTGGAAATCCACCCCGACCTTTTGGCCAACGAGCTATTCCGTATGGCCGACCGTTACGCGAACGCCGACGAGGCGGTCCAATGGAAAAGGATGCTGGATGAAGGCAAGCTGCCGCCTCAACCGGGCCTGGAAGGCTCCCCGAGCAAAAAGCACTCGGGCCCTGTGGAGAAGAATATCAAGAAGAAGAAGAGGTCGCACGCGCCGAGCATGGTGGCCGCAGTTGAGCGTCATCCGTCGCGGGCTCCCCCGGCTCAGCAGTCCAAGGGAAGGAGGGGCTGGCCACCTCCGCGGCGCAACGACCAAAATCGTAGCGACCAGGGTCGCGAAGAAAGGAGTGCTCCTTCGGACGACCGCTATTGCCCGCTCCATCAGGCGGTCGGGCACGACCTTCGCAATTGCCGGACCTGGGTGTTCCATCTGGAGAAGTTCTACAACGGCCAAGGTCCCATGCCCATGCTCCCAGGAAAAGGCAAGAGCGGTAAGGGCAAAGGTCCCACGGACGAGGACGATGATATGTGGTACCAGGAGCCCCACAACCACATAGCAGTCATATTCGGGGGCTCCTCGGCGCACAAGTCCCGTAGGGACCTGAAGGAGGCGACACGGGAGGTTTGCCACATCGCTCAGGGCAAGCCACCCGTGCAACAGCTCAAGTGGTCCGAGCTGTCGATTACGTTCTCCAAGGATGATTGTCCCCTTGGAATGACCAAGCCTCCGAAGCTCCCGTTGGTCGTGAGCCCGACCATCAGCAACGCCAAAGTAGGGTGGGTTCTCATCGACGGCGGGAGCTCCCTGGATCTCATATCTGCTACGGTCCTGGACGAGATGCAAGTTCCTCGATCCAGGATCAAGAGTATAGCCGTCCCGTTCTTCAGGATCGTCCCGGGCACCTCGATCAAGCCTCTTGGCTAGATCGTCTTGCCCGTGACGTTCGGGAGTCTCAACAACTTCCGGACCGAGATGATCAACTTTGAGGTCGTTGACTTCAAGTCGGCCTACAACGCCATCCTCGGCAAGCCGACTCTTTCTAAGTTCATGGCCGCTACACACCATGCTTATCAATGTCTGAAGGTCCCCGGGCCGAAAGGCGTCATCACCGTCAAGGGGGACCATAGGGCGGCCCTGAACTGCGATGAGAAGTCACTCGACATGGTCGGCGGCGGTTGCCTGCCGGGTTCTCGACCAAGAGCTGCCAAGATTCCCGCCCAAAATTACCCTCTAGCCCAAAGGAGGAACCAAGGCGGTCCCTCTGAGCGACGCGGACCTGACCAAGGTTTTTCATTTGGGGTCTTCCTTAGATCCCAAATAGGAACTCGAGCTCGTTATTTTCCTCTGGAAGAGCGCGGAGTCCGTCATGTCCGGAGTCCCAAGGGAAGTAATCGAGCACAGGCTAGCCGTTCGGTCTGATAAAAAACCTGTGCGCCAGAAGCTCAGGCGTTTTTCCCCAGAGAAGCAAGCGATCATCCGGGACGAACACAACAAGCTCCTTAAGGCCGGCTTCATCAAAGAGGTCGAGCATTCAGAGTGGCTGGCGAACCCAGTCATTGTCAAAAAGAAGGGTAGCAAGTGGCGCATGTGTGTTGACCACACCGGCCCTAACGCACCGCCCGAAGATAATCTTTGCTGCCACGCATAGACCAATTGGTCGATGCGACGGCGGAGTCCCAGGTGATGAGCTTTTTGGATGCCTACTCGGGCTATCACCAGATTAGCTTATCCCCCGGGGACGGAGAAAAGACCTCCTTCATCACGCAGTTTGGCACATTCTGCTACACGACCATGTCTTTTGGTCTGCGAAATGCCGGGGCGACTTTCCAGCGCCTGATGCAGAAGACCTTCTAAGACCAGGTAGGTCGGAATCTGGAAGTGTATGTATATGACATTGTAGTGAAAAGTAAGATCGCCTCGGGTCATGTATCCGACCTCGAGGAGACCTTTTGTAATCTCAATAGGCACCGAATAAAGCTTAACCCGGAAAAATGTGTCTTTGGGGTGAAAGCAGGCAAGGTGCTCAGCTATCTTATCGGACCACAAGGCATTGGTGCAAACCTGGAGAAGATCGAAGCCATTGAGAGAATGCGGCCTCCGAGTTGTGTAAAGGAGGTCCAGGCCTTGACCAGGCGCATGGCGGCCCTGAGTCACTTCATTTCCCGGTCGAGCGAGCGTGGGCTGTCTTTCTTCAAGGCGCTCCGCAGGCACGAGGGCTTCGCATGGATAGATGAAGCTAACCGCTCTTTCGAGGAGCTCAAGCGGTACTTGTCCAGCGCTCCTGTCTTAGCCACAGCGAGGTCAGGGGAGGTACTCCTGCTTTATCTCGCGGCAACCTCCCAGGCCGTAAGCGCTGTGTTGGCGGTCGAGCGAGATGGGACGCAGCGACCAATATACTACGTCAGCGAGGTCTTACACGGACCGAAAGAGCGGTACCCTGAGGTCCAGAAGCTTTTGTACTCACTGCTCGTGGCTTCGAGAAAGCTACACCACTACTTCCAAGTTCACAAGATCGTCATCTCGACCAACTTTCCGCTTAGGGAGGTCCTAAAGAACCAAGACGCGGGCGGCCAAATAGCGAAGTGGGCCATGGAGCTCGCCGAGTTCGATATCCACTTCTCGGCTCGCACGGCGATCAAATCCCAGATCTTGACTGACTTCGTAGCGGAATGGACTAATCTGGTGCCACCCGCCGCCAAGCTCGACGAGTTTGAAGATGGTCGCTGGACCATGTACTTCGACGGGTCCCGAAGCCAATGCTCGGGTCGGTGTCGCGGTGGTCTCCTCAAGGATCACTCAGATATTATTCAACTACATTTCGCCGCGACCAACAACGCGACGGAGTACGAAGGCCTCTTGGCGGGGCTACGAGCGTGCAAGGCGCTCGGGGTCCAGCGACTGGCTGTGAAGGGTGATTCGCAGTTGGTCGTCAACCAAGTTAACAAGGAGTATCAGTGTTCCGATCACTTGGTTGAAGTGAGAAAGATGGAGCGGTACTTTAGAAATTTCGAAGTACTCTACATCCCCAGGAAGGACAATTCCCTGACCGATCATCTTTCCAAGGTCGGTTCCTCATGGTGCCCACTCCCACGGGTGCTTCGTCGAGCATCTGCACAAGCCTTCCATTCTCTCAGAGAGGAGGCAACCCTCAGATGCCGCCACCGGGCGCTTTATCGAGCATCCGAGCAAGCCCTCCATTCCTCTCAGAGAGAGGCACCAAAGGCGTCTTGATAACGTCTCCTCCTCGAGCACACAGTCTGCATCGATGACGCCATTCATCTAGTACCTTGCCCATGGGACACTGCCCGAGGAGGAAGTCGAGCGTTCCGGCTTGTAAGGCGGTCCTCTCCGTATAAACTAGTCGAGAGCGCTTTATACTGCAAAGGGGCACTTAGAGTCCTCTCCAAGTGCATATCTCAGAAAGAGGGCAATTTCCTTCTAAGAGATATCCATGAGGGGATGTGCGGGGCTCACTCGTCCTTTCGGACGCTCGTGAGCAAAGCCTTCCGGTTGGAATACTATTGGCCGACAGCCTTAGCCGACGCTCGGGCGCTCATGGCAACTTGTCGGGCATGCCCGTTCCACGCCCGCAAAGCCCACCAGCCGGCGTACGCGCTCCAAACCATCCCGCTCTCATGGCCGTTCTCGACCTGGGGGGCCGACATTTTCAGGCCTTTCCCCCGCGGTCGAAGAGGTTGCAAGTACTTGCTCGTGGCTGTCGACACCTTCTCTAAATGGATTGAGGCCGAGCCTGTATCAACCATTTCAGCTCTGGCAACTAAGCGTTTTTTCCGCAGAAACGTGGTGACGCGCTTTGGAGTCCCCAATCACCTCATCACGGACAACGGCACTCAGTTCATTAGTGAGCTGTTCCAGGCCTACTAGGAGGACATCGGATTTAAGATCCGCCGCCTGCGGGCTCATCCGTAGAGCAGCGGGCGTAGAAGCGAGCAAATGGCCAAATCCTTCAAGGGATCAAGAAGAGGGTCTTCAGAGATCTCGCCCGGCTTGGCGGGTCATGGGTGGATGAGCTTCCTTCCGTTCATTGGTCCGTCCGCACCACAGCGAGCCGAGCTACGGGCGAGACGCCATTCCAGCTTGTCTATGGTGCCGAGGCCATCCTGCCTGCCGAGATCGTGCTAGGGTCCCAAAGAGTGCACCTGGTTGATAACGTCGACCAAGGGCTTGAGCGTCGCCTCGGCCTCGACCTCGCTGAGGAGGCACGCGAAGGGGCACTGCTTCGATCCGCTGTCTACCTGCAAGCTCTTCGCAGGCACGTGGCTAAGTCGATTCGGCCCTGGTCCTTGCAGGTTGGCGACCTCGTCCTTCGTCGAATTCAGGACACGTCGAAGGCCAACAAGCTCTCCACCAAGTGGGAAGGTCCGTTTCACGATGACCGTCTCTTGGCACGCCCGGAAATTTGTCGCTTAGCAATGGAAGACGGTCGGGTGCTCGCAAGCTTTTGGAACATCGACCAGCTGCGCAAGTTCATTGTCTAAACTCATACTCCCTTTTGTATCTCGCTCTGGATCCACAATTTTTCTTTTCAAAAAAAAGGCAAACTCGGTTCCCTTACCCACGCGAAGTCCGTTACCTCCAAGATTTTGTGAATATATTCAAGGTCACTACCCGTTGGTAAGCCGACTGAGTCTCGCACAAGGGCATACTTTTCTCACGATCTTGGTGATGGGACGAGCACGTCCGGCGGGAATAATCGCTCCAAGTGTTTTCACTCTAAGGTCAGGCTGGCGCGCGCGCGACTGCACAAGGTGCCACCACCAACGCCCAGTCACTAAAACTTTCCGCCAAAGGTTTCGGTCTCCATAAGCCGACCTTGATCTGCAGTAGTTCTTCGCTGCGCGATTTCGGTCGCATACAGACACCCTTTCGGTTGGTCCGGAGATTTAGCTCGACTCGCGCGCGCTTGGTCGTCGCGCACCTTGTCGAGCAACCACGCGTCCTTCCTCGCCTGCAACCATGCTCGCAAATCAGAAGTATGCGTCCTAGGTGCTAAGGAGGTCGAGGCCTTGCACGTTCTCCTCCCCCGACCTGGCCCATGCTCGCAACACGGAGAATTTGGTGACTTGGTCAGTTGGGCAACAAGCACTTTCCTAACTCTCCTGCGAACGAGCTCGTGCTCGCAACTTAGGTGCACAACCTCCATTCGCAGCGGGGGCTTAGTAGGAACGCGCTACCGCACTAACGTTTTTTCCGAAAATCGTCGCCAAGTGCCTCATTCTAGTTCGTGATGGCATCTTTGCTATTTTGCAGATATTAGTCACCCATGTCAAGTTTTTTCTCACTTACTTCAGGCTCGTATTGCCCGTGCTTCGTTCTAACCTACACTTCTACCTGCTTATCTCTCGTTGTCTGCCTCATGCTCGTTGCTTGCAGAAATAATTAGGAGAACCTAAAAGAAGCATTGCAGTAGACAAAGCTCTTGGGTGGGAGGAAAGTATGTACTCCATTGGCATCATCAAAAGTCATCGAAAGCCCATCAAAAAAGGAAAAAAAAAGAAAAGGCAAAAGTCCTCTACGCGCCGGGCTTCGCTCCTCTAAGTGCTGCCGAGAGCTTCTGCCTCAGATCGTCGATCTTGGCTTCGAAGTCAATCACCTTCCGCCGGGCTTCCTGACCTTCGTGGGCTTCCTGGCGAAGTTGCCCGACCTCCTCCTTGCCTTGGTCAGCAAGATCGGCGGCCGCTTGCGCAGCCCGGCCTAGCTCCATCACCTTCGATTCAAGGACGCGGGAGTGTTGCTTTCCTTGCTCGAGCTCTTGCTCGATTCCAAGGACCCTCTCCCTGCCTTCGGCAGCGACCGTCTCCGCCTGGCAGGAGTTTAGCTTTTCTCGCTCAAGCTCTTGCTCGAGCCCAAGAATCTTCTCCCTGCCGGCGGCGACGTCCTCCTCGGCCCGGCGGCGGCGTTGCTTTTCTTACTCGAGCCCGAGAATCTTCTCCCCACCCTCGACGATGCCCTTCTCGGTCTGGCGACACCTATGCACGAGTAGCTTGTCCCTGGCCTTGAGGTCGTCCACCCGTTGCTCAAGCTCGGCTAGCCGGGCCTCTTGCTTAGCGTGCATTTGGGCCATGACCTCGGGGGCAATCGTCATCGCGTCAAAGTCCACCATGGTCTTCTGAAGGACCTGTAGGCGGAAAAATCTCAGATGCCACCCCGAGGCTCAAAGAAATGAAACTGCAACAAGAAGGAAAGAAGCATTCTCACCCGGGCGAGACGCGCGCAGAGATTGTCCCAGAAGCTTTTAGCAACGTCCGCCCCCTGAAGATTGCCAAGCTTTGGCAGGGGGCTCGAGACTTCCAGTGGTCCTTCCATCGGCGGCGTGGTCGCTCAAGACGGCGGTCATCCCCCGCATGTGATTCACCCAGGACGTCGCGCCTCCCCCCGAGCGTTAGCCCGCGAGGTCTTGTTGCTGTCCGCCTGGGCACGTTGTTCGCTCGGGGGTGGTGGGGCGTCTACCCGAGCATGCGGTTCGCCCGGGGCAGGCGCGGTCTCATCTCGAGCATGTTGTTCACTCGGGGGCTTCGCGCCCCTGTCCCGGACAGGTGATGCGCCCAGGGATCTCGAGCTTCCTTGGGTAGTCTTTTCGCCCAACGCCGCGAGATCAACCTCCTCCCCTCCCCGTGCGCCCTCTGTGCTCGGGAGGGCTGGAGGCTCGCTCTGGGGAGGTGGTCCCTCTAGGGCAGAGGGGCTCTTGGTGCCTTGGCCGTCGTCGACGAGCTTGTCCACCGCTTCCACGACCTCGCCCATCTCGCGGTCGACGGCAAGGGCGAGCTCCCTCTCTACGACACGGTGAAGGAGCTCGTCAATTATTTTGCCACAGTCTGGCAAGGCCCTAGGAGCTATCACGCCCACATCAACAGAGTGGGGTTAGCTCGGTTGGAGGACACGCGAAACAAGGAACAAGGGCAAGAGTAAAAGCGGAGTTCGAGGCGTACCTTCGACAAGGCCCTCGTTGTCATCTCCGGCTGGGTTGGCCGCCGCTGCGACCACGAGTTCAGCCTTTTTCTCCGCGGCACGGCTGATCTTCGCCAGGAGGGGGTCGACCTTCTCCATGTCGACCGCCTCCAACGTCTTCTTCGAGCGCCCGCGCCTCGGCATTAGGGGCACCTCATCCTCCTCTTCCTCCTCCTCATCCCTATCCTCGTCCTCCACCTCCCCGGGCTCCGCAGCTCACCGGGCCTCGGTAACTTGCTTGAGCTTGGCTTTAATCTCGGCAAGCTCCTCCTCCAAAGCCTTCTGCTCAGCCTGCACCATTTCCTCGGTCAGTCCCGCCTCTGCCTCGAGCTGCTCCAGGCAATCCTGGCCGTAATTCTCCATCCAGGCATTCAGGCGGCTTACCTCCTTTCGGTCGGCAAACTCCAAATGCCGCAGCTTCGGATTCTTGGCCGAGCTCGCCCCCTCTTCGTCAGCCACGTAGAGGCCGGTGGCGGAACTTGTCTCCTGCCCCTTGCCCTCTTGGTCTTGGCGGTCGGGACAAGTATTCCCTTGCCGCCCACCAAGGGTTTAAGCTTGGCCACTGCTGCCTCCAGGGCGACCTTCTCCTGCCAAAAGGGCAGAAAGGTGTTAGAAGAGCTTAGGATGCTTTCCCCGAGTATGAATCACAAGGTTGCTTACCACTTCGCCCCGCTCGAGCACATTCTTTGGGACCTGCTGCCCGGGCTCGAGCTCCTTGCCCTTGGGGGTGCCGAACATTTCGCCGACTCTCTTCTCCACCCAGTCAAAGCCCGGGGCTGTCACCAATCAGCAAGAGAAATCAGCACGGGCATGAAAGGTGCATACGAAGCAAAGATTACTCAAGATCGCAAAGCTTACCGGAGTCATCCTCTCAGGTGATGTCGTCCCACCCAGAGATTTTGAAGAAGGGGTGCTCCCTCCTCCTCAGAGGGGACAACCTGTTCTTGAGGAAGTCACGGACGACGTCCCGACCAGTGAGCCCCATGTTCGTGAGCTCGCTGATCAGCATCAGGGACCGCTCCTCCTCGGCTGCAATGGGTGGCGCGCGGAGTATCGATGCTGGGCGCCGCGGCCGGTGTAGTGTAGAGAGCTCCCCTGCGCCTTCCGTAGATAAAACCAAGAGTCGGCCCAGCCCGCCACCGAGTCCTTAAGGGAAAAGAGCGGGTACTCGTACGGGCGGTTGGCTCGCAACCGGAAGTATAGAGCACCGGTGGGAGAACCGCCACCGGTGCGAAATAAGGAGTAGAAATGGAAGAAGAGACTCGTTGTAGGCAGGATGCCCACGAAGCCCTCGCAGAGATGGGAAAAGATGGTCAAGACGAGGATGGAGTTGGGGTTCAAGTTGGTGATCTCGCACTCAGCATTGCAGCAAGTACAATTCGTGAACTTACTTTTGGGCATCCGGCCTGCTGACGTGTAGAGCTCACACGCGATCTATCTCGCTGCTTGTGACTCAGGAGCTCCTTCACCGTCGGGGATCCTCTAGGTGCCCGCGTCCAAGTACCCGAAGTCTTCAAGCACCCGGAGCCTCTCCGCGGTGATCTTAGTTGGTTCGAACTTCGCCATGGGAGAGAGTTGGAGAAAGGGGCGCAGAGGCAAGAGAAAAGTTCAAAAGACGGAAAGTTTTGGAGTTTGATTTCGTGTCGTGGGAGAAGAAAAGTCTCTGGAAGTATCCCTTTGGTATTTATAAGCGCGGTTTAACGGATCGAAAACCGCCTCGCGTTCGCGAACCGACGCGACGCAAAGCGATCTTGTTTTCAAACTCGCCTCCTGTAATGGCGCGGTTTCCAAAAAACTATCAGAGCCGTACCCGTAAGGCTTCGTGGAGAAGGAACCATCGCGACCCTTCGCCTTTGTTCCCAACCGCTACTTGACCGAGCCTTGATCAAACACGCTCGGTCTCGCCGGAGCATTCTCGTCCCCGAGCGGGATAGCTCGGATGTTTGCGACTCTTATTCAGAAGATCCTATTCAGGGCAAAGATTGCTTGAAGTCGCGTAGCTCTTCGCGCGAAGATTCTCGCCCCGAGCGGATTGCTCGGATCTCGCAGATAGCTCTTTCAGAAGATCCTATTCCCGAGCAAAGGTTGCTCAGAAGTCACGGTAGCTCTTCGCCGCAAGATTCTCGTCCCCGAGCAGGATTGCTCGGATGCTGCAGCAGCTCTTCGCTGCAAGATTCTTATTCCCGAGCAAAGATTGCTCGATATCGCGGTAGCTCTTCGCCGCAAGATTCTCGTCCCCGAGCAGGATTGCTCGGATGCTGCAGCAGCTCTTCGCTGCAAGATTCTTATTTCCCAGCAAAGATTGCTCGATATTGCGGTAGCTCTACGCCGTAAAGTTTCCGTCCCCGAGCACGGTTGCTCGGATGTTGCAACAGTTCTTCGCTGCAAGATTTTCTATTCCCAAGCAAGTGCTACCCGGGCGTCGCGGTAGTTCTTCACTGCAGAGCTCCAATCCCTTATTTAAAATCTAAAGGCTTAAGGCGGAGACCTTGGCGAAGCAATTTCCCCCTTAAGCCTCGGGGGCTAGCTGTCGGGGATTGGGTATTTCCTATAACGACCATTGTACCTCGGCCGCCAGCCAATCGCCGACCATGCACACCCTTGGATGGTGCCCCTAAGGAAGATCTTCGGGTAGGCCAGCTCTCAGACCTACCCCGACCTCAGTCAAGCTCGCCCCCGAGCATGCTTACTCGGAGGTACGCGACCGACGACCGGGTCCGAAGGAAGGGCCTCAGGCGTCGCCAAAAAGCCGAGCACAGTCTACGAAGACGACGTGGCATTAATCACTCGGCGGCTTGAAGGACTATACGGCCACGATCTGAGCCCATTGCGCCGACGTAGCGGTATGGCAAAAAGCAAAGAACAGTTTCACCCACGTTCGGAAACAGTGGCGCGTCACTCCGTAATAAATGTTACAACGCTGTAATCATCTATAAATACCCCATCGCACGTAGAGTTTGGGGTTTGACTCCTCTTTATTTTTTTTATCCTCACACATAGCGGTTGGTTGCTGGTGGCCAGGGGGATTGTCCTTAGAACTCCCTTGGGCCCTTGAGCGAGTATCCTGTAATACGTCTTGGAAAGCTAGTGCAATCACTGGACGTAGAGTTGTTATCTCCCCCGTGAGAGGCCCGAACCAGACCAAAAAACCTCTCTTTGTTCGCTGTGTTGTCCCGACCACCTCGGTCCGTAGCTCGGCAGGCCCTCGGACGCTATACCCTCCGCGAAAAAGGGGCCCTAGGTTGATCCCTCATTCAACAAGTAAGCTCGACGGGGGATCGGTTCCCGAATCGTCGACAATTATCTTTTAAGTTTGTTTATATGAGATCCTATAATCTTTAAATTATAGTACTAAATGTTATGTGATAAGAGATTTTGTAACCGTTTTTGGTTAAACCCTATCTCTTATGTGTGGGCGAATCCGAACTCATCTTTTGCAGTTTTCTTAATATATTGGCTATTTCCTTGTACAAGAGATAAATCCAATAAAGCAAGAGAACTTTGCTCTCTATATTGTGTGCTCCTTCCTATGTTGTTGTGATTGCGTGGGCGAACGACTATATTTTACAACTCGTTATCAGTATAAAGCTTCACCGAGGCTACCGATCATGATTATTTGCTTGCGACAATCTACACGGTACCGAATTTCATCCTGCTACACGCGATCATCCTATAACAAGTCCTTTGTAAGCGCTTCTATACAATTGTTGATCATGCAAGTCATCGCCAATCCTAATCGCGTATAGCACTATTCATCATTATTGAAAAAAAGGAAAAGAGGAATTGGACACACCCAACATGGGCGTACCTATGGCAGGGCCGAGCGCCCAACAGGCGAAGGCAGCTGAGCCAGCACACCGGCTACGGCCGTGTGCCTAACAGATGCGGTGGTGCTTGCGTGATGCCCGCAGCGTCCGTGGCAATGGCGGCGTGCTATCTAGGCTTCTCGCGCCAGGCCATGACCTTCTGCAACTCATGAGCCCGGGCGACGCCGCGCCCGTTCCACCAAACGGCGGCAAAGCCAAGGCATCAGTTTATGGTGCCTGCAGCGCCTCATTTCTCACGCACAAAACGGTGGCCGCGTCTAATCATAACTTTGTATGAAGCCTCACATGAATGTGTTTGGCTACGACGTGTGATTAACCATATCCAAAAGTCATGTGGTCTTAACGCCATCGATACCCCCACAATTATCATGAAGATAATGCTGCTTGTGTTGCACAAATGCAAATGGATTATGTAAAAAGCAATATCACGAAGCATATTGCTCCTAAGCTTTTCTATCCTCACGAACTCCAGAAGAACAGTGAGATAAAGATTTTGTAAGCTAAGTCATGTGAAAATCTTACAGACTTATTCACCAAGTCCTTGCCAAAATCTACATTTCAAATGTGTGTCAATGGAATTGGAATGAGACGAATTAGAGATATGCAAAGTTCAAAGAAAGTAAAGCCCTGAATCATGACCCTTTGCATGATCCGGAAGGTTATACTTTAAATTCAAGATTATAAGTTGTACTCGTTTTCCTTTAGTGAGTTTTTCTGAAGTTTTCTCACATGAAGATTTTTAATGAGGTAACTAGTGCAACATAGAGTGCGAGTGCAATGTAGTTTTTTCTCCATCCCTTTTTTCCTATTGGGTTTTGGGAGGAGTTTTTAACGAGATATGTGTATTACGCGGTATTTGTCCAAGGGGAGTGTTATTAGATAAGAGATTTTGTAGCCGTTTTCGATTGGACTCTATCTCTTATGTATGGGCGAATCCAAACTCATCTCTTGTAGTTTTCTTTATATATTGTATAAACTCCTTGTACAAGAGAACAATCTAATAAAGCGAGAGAATTTTGCCCCTCTATATTGTGTGCGCCTTCCTGTGTTGCTTTGATTGCGTTGGCGAATTGATTGATCGATGATCATGGATGAACGACTACGTTTTATAATACTAAGAATATTTATTATAAATAGTAACTTATAAAATAGTATTTTGCATAGTCTACAAGGTGATCTCTGACAGCTGATGGTACATATGCATGCTCTAACGGAGGGCTTTATCTTCGAGCCCGTCGTTGACCTTATCTGGATCAGCACAGACATCTTTGTCGATTACCCTTTTACACACACTACGTGTACGCGTGGATGGGGTCCAATTCTACAACGGGAGGAAGGGAATGTGCCATTCTTGTGCTGTGCCAATGCCAACTGATTTGACAAAACAACTGGCAGTTGTTGTTGTAGCAATTCATTGGCCAAGAAAGGTCACACCGACAATAGCTAGCGTGGCAGAGAGAAATTTCTGCCGGGCTTACTGACTGGAGGTGTCGTTAGCGTGTTTACAAGCTATGCATGCTGTGTCATTGCCCAGTCACCAGTGGACCGTGTATAATTTCATCCTTAATTAGCTGAAGACTGTTAGAATTCAGTAGGTCTGAAACTATGTTTGCGTGATGGATTTCACCTATTTCAAACCCGAAAAGAAGTCTGTTGTTTTGGAAGGTGGAAACCCGACAAGAACTTGGATTTGAACTAAATACAACCAAGCTAGACCTGTTATGCCATCACAGTCCGACCCAACATGCATGTGTAATATTTAAATTTATAGAACATATGTTTGAATGGTCTTGTCTATAAATATAAAAGGTATTTAATATTTAAATACAAATTAGTGTGATGTTCCTTTATACCCTAATAAGTATTCAGATTTACTTGACGCATCGAATGCAATGTTTAGAGATATAATAATTAGGAAGAGTTCAGTCATTTTCAATATCTCTACATACATATGTGTTAAAAAAAATACTTTTCATAAACTTTGACCATTTAAGATCAGTTGCAGCTAGCCAATCAAACAGCGACACATAGCCAGGCCCGAAAGCAAGGCCGTGTCAGTGTCACCTCTTGTATGCGGCGAGTTTCCGCGCCACAGTGGCCGATAATTGACAAACCGTGATTGACACTAATGGATCGATCCCCTTTAAGA
Organism: Guadua angustifolia; assembly: GCA_036346375.1. NCBI lineage: Eukaryota > Viridiplantae > Streptophyta > Magnoliopsida > Poales > Poaceae > Guadua > Guadua angustifolia. Next base: position 19,764,109 of record CM070502.1, read on the forward strand.
GAATCAACCAATTATTGTACATGTCAGAAAAAATTATGGTACTGGTTGACTATGTGTTTATGGATAAGATCATCAACCATATTCCAGGCCCCGCATCCGTCGTGTATATGCGAGCACGCATGCACCTTGCAAAAACATCTGTAGCTGAGTAATGCCTCCAAAATGTTGATGTCGATCGACGAGACGTCTTAGCACGCTAGAAATGCAGCAATTCTAGGTGTGGCATCAGCACTGGATTTCAGACGAAGCAGTATCACAACTGACGTACATGACCCAATAAGCTTTTTTCTTTTTCTTGTTTTGGGCCAGGAAGCTTGCCAGCAGCAGCAGAAGCCATGAACAGTGCAGATCGAAATTTCTACCTTAAACATCGACAGATCTAAGAAAGATGAACTCAAAATGATTCATTAAACGGGCGGAACAATACGCCTCCTCATGCAAAATGCGTAGTAGCTATTGATTGTCTCATATAGTAGATGGCATTGCATGCATGCATCCCAGCTGATCTAATTTAGCAGCAGCTTCAGTCAAGCTCCTGCAGGTACCCCCGGATGGTCTCCTCGAGCTCTTTCCGGTCCGTTTTCTGAGACGCGGCCGGGATAGCGGCAGTAGTCGTATGTAAAGCTTGTACTAGGGCAGTACGGGATTAGGAAATCACACACAGAAAAATGCTGATTTCTGATCGAAATTTGGGAACAGGCACAAGGATATGTGTGTATGCGTACCACCGATCGTTTCTGCCTCTTTTGTGGTGCGCTCTTCGCCTCCGGCTGTTCCATCAGCCGCCGGCACTGTGAGGCGCACAGGAAGTAAGAAGTAGCTAAGGAACGATGCGAAGTGTAACAACGTCCATATATCTTTAGGGCAATGAAGTTTATACGCATTTGAATTTGAACCAACTAAAATCCAGCAAACTCTCTTGTCATGGAACTTCGTACAACGCTTGCATCAACCAGAGTAAAAACAGAGTTTAAGGGAGGAATCCGACTACTACTTGCTTAACGACAGCTTTGTAGTCTTGCCGTCACTGCACTTGCCTCATCTCGACCGCGTCCGACATTAGAACAATAGATGATACACACCTCTAATTCCTACTTCAGCTGTGAGTCTGGTGCGATGATTATCTCTAATGGGTTGGTCATTTACAGGAGGATATGAGAAATAGGAAACGGTTGACGTCAAAAATTTGAAGTGGGGTTTCTAGCTTCAGCACACCAGACGAAAACCTGGTTCAAAGCGTGCCAACCAATTTGACCCTGCAATCGGTAAGGAAGAAACATGGAATTCGTTCAAAAGCCGATCTCAGGTGACGATCGGCTTAACTCTGATCAGCTAGAAGTCGATCAGGTCAAAACCGGTAATTAGCCAATCAAAGCTAATTGAAGGATAAAAGCAGATTGACTCTGAAAAGGCGATGCGTAACAAAATCAGAGTAAATCGAACCTGTGGTGTAATCGATGAAGACCAATAATCGGCGATGCGCAATTTTATTGATCAAGATCGAATTACAGGGCCAAATTACAGAATTATAAACTAGTCGACAGGAAAGATGTGAATTTGGCTGAATTGTGTGTTTTCCTAGCTAGTTTGGGTTCATCTTATATACCCTTTAGCCCATCCGAGTCCTAATACAACACGTTGACAGCAGAATCCGTATCAGCTTTGGTTTCCTAAATATTCTCTTTCTATCCAAATATCTTCAAATCGTATCATGTTCATACTCTGTTGACCCAAAACTGCCGATCTTGACCGCATTTACTAAATTTAGGTGCAAACAGAAACATTAACTTCTTTTGTTACTGTCGCGATGGGCATGTCGCGGGCGTGCGGCGGGCTTGGAGCGAGGGACAAGGGTGGATTCGGCGGCACGGAGGCGGCCATGTGCGTCTTGCCCAGCGGGAGCACGCCGAAGTCGTTAGCCATGGATCTGGGATCCCATGGTGAGACAGAAGCTCGGCCTCGTCCTCGCCGGAGAAATCGCCGTCAACAGTAGAGAGAGACAGAGAGAGCGTGTTGGAGCGGAAGAAAGACACGTAAAATTTCAGCAGCATCAATGGAGCAGCGGAGGAGAGATGGTGTGGGGGAGCCTACTCCCTACCAAATTAAACGATCGAGCTCGCAATCGCGCGCATATCAGTGATTGGCTCATCTTATAGTAATGCCGCACACACAGTGAGTCGATGCCGTTGCATGCAGGTAGCACGCCACGGTTAACAAAATCAACCAAAAATCATGAAAAATACATCATATCGAGCCGGTTCAAAACCTTAAACCAATCAATAAATAGTTTAAAATCAAAAAATTCAGAAAAATTTATATCACGTAAACCAATCGAAAATTGGTAAAAATTGATAATCACTCAAAAAATTGGCCGCAAGAAAATTCCAATTTGCCAATCGATTTACAAGAAAACTGATCAATTCTCATTTTTTTATTTTTTTCAAACCGTTTGATTTTAAACCCTTTGACTTTTAGTGATTTTCGATACAAATTAGTATTGCCAGGTCTTTGATTATCAATTTCGATTCGGTTTTGTAAACCCTGCAGCACATGACATGAGCCAACAGCCCGGCATGCAGCTGCGGGCGCAGGCGCCTCTCTCTTCGCCGTCGTCCTCGCGAGTTGTTACTTCTGGGGTTTGGAACTAAGGAGGCGGCGGAGATGATCGAGGTGGCGCTGAACGAACGCCTGGGGAAGAAGGTGCACATCAAGTGCGACGCGGACGACACGACCAGCGACCTGAAGAAGCTGGTGGCGGCGCAGACGGGGACGCGCGCCGACAAGATTCGCATCCAGAAGTGGTACACCATCTACAAGGACCGCATCACCCTACGAGATCCACCGTCCACGACGGCATGGACCTCGAGCTCTACTGCAACTAGCGGTCGGCGACCTCCTCCATCGAGTCCGGTCCGAATAACTGCTCCTCTACCCTAGCTGTGTGCTATTCAGGATCGGCCGTTCGATAGATCAGAGAACGTCTGTTACTATTAATTGATATGCATATGTACTAACTGAAGTCCCTTATTTGATGTCTGCAACAGAGTTGCGAACTGAAAGTTAATTTGGGGTGAATTTGTGCTTGTGTTGCCTTGCTATATTGACAGCCGACTGTGCTTGCTTTCTTTGTTCTTCGTTGTTTCTGATCCCTCCATGGTTTAGGCCGGTGGCTTCTCTTACTAACTGGGATCGGAAGACGCTACGTGTGTAGGATTATTTGTACAAAGAAGTTTACTCGATAACTATATTTTTCGTTGAATGTGTCCATAGTTCCTCTTGATCTAATCTTGCAAGTTGACGAACACAAGGGTTTTTTTTAGTGAGAGGAAGTTGTCTAAGGTGTAGGCACACCCGGAAATATTTCTTAGCTTTGGGCCGATCCATCTTCTGTCTTCTGCGTAGAATGGGGTTGAAAGGAGGGTTCTGATCCTCTCTGTAGCCCACATAAACAGTCGGCAGCCTCAAAATGGAGTAGACTAGCTTCTCACGGTCAACATGTCCCATGCAAACAATAAAGTTTGTACGTGATCCCCAGGTAGTAAATATTTCCCTTGTCCCAGTTGAACCGGACGAGACTGGCCTCCCGACAGACCATCCACGATTCTGACTTTGAATAAATGTCATTCTGGCAAGAACTAATCTAAAGCTAGTAGAGCCGTAGAGGTTTGAAAATTTCTGCTCATGATCAACGCATGTACAGCGCAATCGACATGACCAAGTAGAAAAATACGTGGCATAGTAGAATGGTAATTGGTAAACGTGCAGCTACTTATGTTTAGCAGTGGTCACATCTACCAGATTGAGTGACAAGCAGGGTTAAGTTTTGATCTTAGTTTTCAATGAGCTAGCGGTACCAAAATTCACGAAAAACTGAATAAAATTCGTGAAAAATCGAATGATTTTAAAAGTCAAACGAATTTGAAATCTGGTCAAACAACAAAGCAAAATTGAATAAAAAGATCAAAAATCGCTGAAAAGCGGCGAATTTCGAGTGGTTTTCTCGAAAATCGGCGACAAGTTGAAAATTTGCAAAAAAAAAGTAAAAAGGAAAATTGAAAAAACTTGTAAAATTCCAAACTTCGTTTTTCAAAAATATTCACACTAGATGTCATAAAGCTATTAATACTAATTTTAGGGAACTTTTGGATAATTTTTTTTCAAATTTCTCGAATTTTTTGAATCTGCATTTGAACTTGAGAGGTAAATCGAACGAAAAGCTTTTCTGAAACGGCATGGTACAAGCGAAATTCATGAAATTCGAGCGGTTTTTCGACGAAAAGTGAAACCCTGGTGACTAGGTATGTAGTTACGTACTTGAGTTATATTTGCCACTGCTGGACACATTACTAAATCCTGTACTCCCTTAGTTTTTGATCGCATGATGTTTTAGAATTTTGCACTTTAACCAAGGAACGCGTAAAAATAACCAAATCGTCCTCCTTCATTAGCTCACTTATTATTCTCGGATAGTGTGTTATTCTAATCCATAGTAATAAATAACATTGAAAATAATAAATAATAGAGGCATGCAAAGAAAAAATAGTTAAAGGTTATATCAAAATTGTTGATCGATACATATTTAAGAATAAAATTTGAAATCTTGAATGATGTGTTTTCACCAAAGGTGGGAGTATCGATCATGCCAATTTACTGGACATAATGGTCTCTCTTAAGTTAACCATCCATCATGTCATCTGTGCTGCAGTTTCGTACGGCCCACCAGTCAGCCCAACCAAACACATCACCAGCAAATCTGGGATTCCACTTGATTAAATACTTGCTTCCGCCGCTACTTCCCACGGCAGCAGAGTAGCGATGCCCAAGGGCGTTCGTGCACAGGAATAGAGTTTTCCATTCGAACCCTCTCTCATAATTTAACTAGCTATCCAACCGAGGCAACTTTGACCACAGGAAAACACAAAACTAAACCATAATCGCCTCCGGGGACACAAAACCCTCAAAGCCGGCACCGGAGGTAGTGCCGGCGGCTTTCCCTGGCCGGAGCCTAGCTAGCCGATCCGGTCAAATGGGAGCGAAGAGTAAACAAATGCGAACCAAAAACCTAACCTAACCTAACAACCCGGACAAGAGTGGCAGGCCGGCCGGCGTTGGGATCATTAGAGCTTGCTTTTTTAGTGTGGATTGCCTGCCTAGGGCACTCCAAATGCTTCAAATCAGCTGTATCTATAGCATGCCTAAGACTAAAGCTGAGATGGAAGGGAAATTAAAGAAGAGAGGAGACGGAGGGAGGGTGGGACGAGTGATATGATTAATTACGGAAATTATTGTTTTAACTAATGTAAAGATACTTCCTCCGGTCACCAATAGTTATTATTTTAGATATCGATACGGTCTCTAAAATACAGTTTTAAACACTAATTTATATTATAATATATTTCTAAAATCTAACAAAATTATAATATTATAAAAGTATTTTTCGAGAAAAATCTAAATGTCTGATTTTTATGTATCCAATTAAAATATTTAACAAGATATTTATAATCAAACTTTTAAAAAATTGATTACATCTATGTCTAAAACGACAACTATTTATGATCGGAGGGAATACAACACTCTCTCTCTCTCTCCGTGTTTATAAAGTGTATATTTTAAATGGTCTTGTGCATAGATATACGGTGTATTTCATATCCAATGCAAAACTAATGTAACATTCCCTCTGTATCCCTAATAAATATCCTATTTTACTTTATGTTCTTTACATGTATGTATTGAATATTATGTTTAGATATAATAATAGTAACAGTAAGAAATTATCAATATCTCCTTGATCTACGTGCCAAGAGAAAATACGTCCTATAAACTTGGATGGAGAGAATACAATTGAAATATGGTTTGTAAAGTTGTATCTAGAATGGATGATTGATTTCTATATGGCTATTGATCCGAGAAGTCATCCCTTATTTATCCACTATATGTTTATTTTGCAAATCTAGCATCCCTACACGTATATTTATAAATTTGTCACCCTAATCCATCGCGGAAGGTGAGGCAGCCTCACTTGGGGAGCGCGGAAGGCACCAACCGCGGGAGCATGCCATGGCCCACTATAGCAGGGCTCCTTCCACGTTGGACAGGTACGGCAGCAAACCTCTAGTGCGCGTATGCCGCACGCCTACCCGCTCGTGGCCCGGCCGCCATCTCGTGGTGTGCTTGCCCACAAGTGTGCGCTCATCCGCATGAGCGCTACCCGCAAATGCACAAGCCTGTTTTACTCGTGCACTCGACTAGCTGCTTGCGAGCGCTCCAGCGGTTGCCTAGCCTATTTCCGTGCTCCTCGGACACAGTGTGAGATACGTGTTCCCTACCGTACCTTCTACAGTGAGAAAGATAATTAAATTTATAAATACACAGGGTAAAGGGTCAGATTTGAAAAAAGACTTTCAGGTGGCTAGGATTGGCTGTTTGTTTGCGCTCTGCACTGAAAGCTAGGGCTCAGCATCTGTTTTTGTCATTGGGCGACGTGACATTGTGTAAAGCTGAAATTGGCGCCCCATGTTACGTGTCACATTGGTAGGTTGCGTGTTAGCTTGGGGTCGCTTAAATTGGCGCTGTAGTTTTGTTTTCTTCAGTTCTGTTGCGTACACACGTGACACGTGAGACGTTGAGAGCAGTTGTATTTGAATGGTTTCTTGCGGAGGACCGTAGGAGGCTTGCCCGTTCAAGTTTCTGTATAGACAAATTAAGCTAAGCCTAGCTTGCATGCCAAATCCCGGAGTTTAAAACTGCGAGTCATGAATTAATTGTACCGTTGAAAGCAGTACTCCTTTATCCCGTAATATAAGGCCATTCACAGTGGAGAGTTTCGTTACACGGTTTTCAATAGTGCCACGTCATATTTAGATGTTTGGGTTGATGAATGAAACAACCTCTCTCAATGCACAGTTTCATTTTGCAGTTTCATAGGTATGACATAACATTTAATTGTTGCATGGTGTTGTGATCAACTATGACATATAAATTATGTAGCCACTTGCAATTATATTTAGCACACTACAATATGGCCACACGGGATCCAGAAAAGGTGTGGAGATGAAACAAATCACTCTCAGTGGGGTTTCATCCCAGTTTCAAAACACTTGGTAACCGTGTACACCAGGTTTCATCCCCATGAAACTCAACTCTCCTCTCTCCTCATAAATTTGTTGCCATATCACCACTTTTGCCTATGTGGCATCTCATTTAATGAGAATGAAACTCTCATGAAACTTGCACTGTGAATGGCCTAAGTTCAAAATATACTACTAATTAAATGGTACTACAACTCTCATGTGAGATGTATATGGTGAAAATATTGCAATAACTACACTCGATGCTTCTCAATATTGAAGACGGAGGGCGTATTTATTTGCACTTAAGACAGTAGTATTTGATTTTTTTCAGTCTAGTACTGTTTATCATAGGCCCTATTCGGGACAGTTTCTGATTGTACAGATTCTGGATTGTAGTCAGCTATCTGGAGAAACGGCTGTCTGAAAAATCTGCTAACTGGAGAATCTGGTCGTTCAGCAATTCCGATTGTTTGTGCTGATTGTTGATTGGTGTCAGTGACGGATGAGCAGATAAGGGTGGTGGAGGGGCCTGGGGACGACGGCAAAAGCCCTTGCGTCTACGATGACTCATGGGAGGCGAAACTCGCAGAATCTGAGTTAGAATCCGCAGAATCAGGTGGGTAGCGCTTCTGATTCTATGTACAAATCAGATTTTGATTCTGGAAGAAACTGTCTAGAATCCTCTCGTTCGACAGACAATCTGTTTTTCTTTTAAACAGAAGCTATACATAACCTGTCCCGAACTGGGCATAATAAGGTTGATCATTTCGGGTGAAACGACAACAGAAGATCAACCACTGTCTGGCGCGACACATGATCAGTGGACTGTGGAGTTGTAATATATAGTTCAGCTTTAACGCAAAGACGAGTGATCTTTGGCTGTTTTGCCAGTTGCTCGCGGCAGTTCCCACCGCGCGGCCGGACATTGGCGCTGGCGCTGTCGTCACCGCCGCATCACCCGCACGGGCGGCACCCTCCGAGTCTCTTCTTTTCCGTAATCTCTCTCTCTCTCTCTCTCTCTCTCTCTCCATCTCTAAACAAATGCCGCGCATGGAGTAGAGATGTTGATAATACAGCCAGGTGAGGCCACGAGGGCCCGGAGGGCAGGGCGGCATGTTGCAATGTGCCACGCCGTCCCCACCGCGCTAGGGGGTGTTGACTTCTTGGCCTCGTTGACTCTTCCTTCTGCTGCCGTGTTTGGATCATGGAGCTCTCTCATGTCATGTTTGGATCATGGAGCATGCATCCATTTGATTTGGCTGCTACTCGTACCAGGCTGTTGTTTTTTTCGAAAGAGCAACCAGGCTGTTGTTAGCTTAGCTAGCTACTCGTGTGCACTACTCCACGGCATATGCCCCGGCCGGAACGCCGGAGCCGGATGCTCCGCGCGCGTTTACTTGCGCCACCCCACACAGACACCGATCTGCGCTTCGCATCGCCTTGTTTCTCCGTTTTTCTCGTGTAATTTACGGTGCCGGTGGCGTTTCATACGTGGCCGGACCATCATTGGCAACGAGATGCAAGCACACACGCGGTGCCACTTCCAACAACCAGCGACATCAGTGCCCTCGTGTGATAAAAAAAAAGGCAAAAAGGACTTTGAGCCGATCGAACAAAGCCACAAATTATGTGTGGTTTTCTTTACCATGCGTGTAGTAGCACCAGTACAGTGCACAATTATGGCTATATAGCTGCCGCTTTGCAGCATTGTGCATTTAGCGGCTAGCAATTCTGATTTTTTTTTCCTTTTTGAAGCTATAAAAACATATTTAGCCACCATTTGGATTGCTACCGATGTTTGACATGCGCACAAAAGAATTGGAAATGTACTGTAGAAAAGCTAGAAGACGTGGGTATTTTTGTGGGCGAGCAAATAGATCGCCAAAATTTGGCAAGGTTGCTGCACCTTGCAAGGCTGACGTGGCAGCATTTGGTTGGCCGTGCTAAATACATTGTTTGATTAATTGGCTATTAAGCTTCAAAATGTTATGATATAGATAGAATCTCAGTCCTAGTTTGGAATATCTTCTACTATATATTGGGCACCCTCCTGTACAAGAGATTCAATCTAATAAAAGTAAGAGAACTTTACCCCTTTACTTTGTGTGTGCTCCTCGTTTTTGCTCTTGTGATTGCTTCGATTTGCTGTTGATTGGTGTGGGCGAACGACTATGTTTTACAGCACGTTATCAGCATGAAGCTCTACCGAGACTATCGATCGTGATCGTCTGCTTGCGACAATCGACACTGCGCCTTGCAACACGTGATCAACCTACATCAAGCCCTACGTAAGTTCAATCTATGCTGGTTGATCGCACTTGAACAGAAAAATACATCCTGAAATAGTGGAAATATCCTAGAAGGATATTGAACCCGCTCTTAACTCTCATGATAGAAAGCGGGGAAGGCCTCCAGGTGCACGGGACTCAATTCCGCGAAGATGTACGCAAAA